>CAHIKZ030000446.1:3462500-3720000 GCA_903632075.3 Acanthosepion pharaonis | reverse complement strand
ATTAAAAATATGAGAGCGTATAAATGAATGAAACAATTTTTTTTGACTTCATATTGTGTATATTGATTTCCTAGAATTCTCGAAGACATTAAGCATTAATGGTTATAAAGTGTTTGTATTCTTGACATTTGGTATACCAACAGAGCACAAAGTTTAGTCATCTTAAGTAATGCTCTGGTGTTGGTCAGCAGTTATGAAAACATCGGAGGCGCAAAATCTCCTTGTTCACAAGCTTTCATCTTCAAGAGGAAAAAACAGGGAAGAAAACAAGAAAAAAAAAAAAAGTGAATGATGATGAACAAGGTGTGATTTCTCTTCTATTTTTTTGGACAATCTTGGACATTGTGAAATACACATCACATTATATATATATAAAACTCAGTCTGTAGATGTGATGGAGTAATTAGAATGTTTGCTTTCCAACCAGGAGATCTGGGTTTGGTTTTCACCATGGTTGATTTGAAAGGGAGGTGGCTTCTTATCAGTTTGGGGAGGTGATTCCAACATGCAGCATCTTTGGAAAATACCAGAAAACCCCAATACCCCAAAATAACCAAACATTGGGAGTGAAACTGGGTCGACAGAACTGTTTGGAAGCTGTTGATGTTTGTACAGTTAAGTCATTGAGAACAAGGTTTAGAATGTACTTGCAGTTTTCAAACTGTTGGTCATGTCAGATTATGTGCTTTTTCCCCACAATGTAAGTAAGGTCTGCTCAGCATAGTTGCAGTATAAACCACAAATAGACTCTGTGGGCATTGGAGAAACACAAATGGGCCTGAGCTGGCATCTGTAACAGGGATTAGTTATTCAGTTATGTGTTCGACAAACCAGCAGCCATCCAATATATATAAATTTTCAATCACATCTGACAAGTGCAATGTACAGGAAACTCACAGTTGCAATACAGGTGAGGAAAAGGAAGGTATTTATTATAAACACACACACAAACATATATATATATATATATATATATATATATATATATATATATATAGGGTAGACTCTCTTATCATGAATGATAAATGAGGGTTACCAGTGGATGGTGCCTTTCTTTTTAAGCTTATCCATGCCAGTAGGGGCTATTGTGGAGAAAATTAGGTAAGGGAAAGACATATTTCATTTGTGCTTTCTTAAGTGTGATACTAGCCCAGCCTTGCTGCGGGCAACAAAGCCACACTGACAGATGAAATTTGTTAGGTATATAGTAGTGTGACCGATGTAATTATTTATGAGTTTGGTTTGATCTGGAAAACAGTTCTTTTATGGGCATTTGAACTTGTAAATAATGTTAGAGTATTTTTTTTCAAAGTAACTAATAAAGATACTGAACATACAGACAAAACAGTATCATAAATATCTCCTACAAAAGCCAGATACATGTCAACTATGAACAAAATGAATTTTAACTTAAACATATCATAAAGAAATACACTACCCCAGTTGACCCGAACAAAAAAATTTAAATTAATTATCAATTACAAAAATTTAAAACAACTAGCTAACCTTATCATCAAAAAAATTCTCCAGAGTCTGTCTATATTTCTGAGATGAGGTATTATATACAGTATTTACATTATTCGGACTATTGTCCTCATCTTTGTCGCCATAGTTATCTTACTACGTTTCGTTATGCGCTCCGGCCTTCTTCAGGTGATTGGAATTTCAAACTGAACCTTTTTATTTCGATCACTGGGGTAGACTGTTCTAGTTCCACGTGCCATGTTTTTGGATGTCAGTTATCAGTTATCTCCTGCTAATTTTCCCTCTGAAAGTTCTCCACTGCCTTGAACTCACACTCTTTGGGTCTGTCACTGGATCTAACCAACGCCTTTATCCACTGTGCCATGTGTCCTCAAGGACTCTTTTAACCCAAATACCCAGTTAAAGCAGTGGAGAACTTTCAGAGGGAAGATTAACAGGAGATAACTGATAACTGACATCCATCAAAGATGGCATGTGGAACTAGAACAGTCTACCCCAGTGATTGAAATAAAGGGTTCAGTTTGAAATTCCAACCACCTGAAGAAGGCCGGAGCATACAACGGCCGAAACGTTGTGATAAATATGGCGACAAAGATGAGGACAATAGTCCGAATAATGTAAATACTGTAAAAAAATTCTCAATTATAAATCCTTCCTAACAGGTAGATCCCAGAAGGTAGTTGTTAACGGCCAGTCCTCCAAGGCCCTGACAATCAGCACAAATATTCCCCAGGAGTCACTTCTCAGACCAGTCCTTTTCTGATTTACAGGAATGATCTGCCTAAAAATATAATCAGATCATTTGTAAACACATATTCCGATGATACAATGGCATATAGGTGCACCTCTAAAATTCTTGATGATCAGAGATTGGCAACTGACCTCTCTTTTCATCTTCTGATCTAGCACTAACTTCCAAGTAGAGAAAAAACTGGCTGGTTACATTCAATGCCTCAAAAAAGAAGCTAGTTACATTTCATTACTGGCAATCAGACCCCGAAGTACCGCCGGTCATGATGAACAAATGTCCCCTTGAGGAGGCACTGTGAACTCACACCTGATCTCGAGTAGAATTTGTACATATGATTCATTGCTAAAGATACAGGTAAAATGATCAGCTTCCTGTACCGCTCCAGTAAGTACCTGACTCCTTATGCTATCCCTTCCCACTATAAGAGCCAGATCAAGTCTAAAATGGTGTACTGTTGTCATATTTGGGCAGGAGCTGTTTAATCTTCACTTTTCAGTCTTGATAGAATTCAAAAGCATCACTGCACCCTTGTAGAAGACAAATTATTTTCCACCCTCCAACCTCTCTCTCTCTCTCTCTCTCTCTCTCTCACACACACACACACACACACACACACACACAGACAGGATATGGTGAGCCTCTCACTGCTCTATTTCTACTTCCATGGAAAGTGCTTGGACAAACTATATTCTTTGCTTCTGACTGGTCTAACCTTCATGGCTAGGACATGCCATGCCACTTACATTATAGCAAACAACCCACATTTCTTCCGTATTCCATCAGTGAGAAACAAGTTTCCACAAGAACAGCTTCTTCCTGTGAACTGCTGCTCTGTGGAACAGGCTACCAAAAGAATGTTTCCCCGATCACTACAAACTTAACCTGTTCAAGTCTAGAGTTAAATTATCTTCCCCTTCTTAACATATAAACTACTCAGTATTTATTGCATTAAGAAATACAATTATGGCACGAGGCCCAACATATATACTACTCCTTAACGTAAACTTTCTACTTTGAGTGGCCCCCAGGCCTTGTACAAGGTAAAAAAAACAAACTTTTGCCCCAAATCTCCTCTTCATCTGCAAGGAAACTGTCAATATAGACAGACTGATATTATATAGCATTTTCACAATCTTTTCTTTATAACAAAAGTTTCAAGGGGTGTGAATTAGTTTTTTTTTCTACAACTGCTAGATTCTTTTGATTCAGACAAATCAATTTTCTAGCTTCTGTATTCAGCATCTTGAGATATAATTTTATCAGAGCCTCATTTATTTTCTTTTTTATCATGTGTAATATGGAAGGGATGGTTCACAACCTAATACAAGACATACCTTAGGGCCTTTCAAATTGCATTTAAATTTGCCAACTCCCATACCTATCATATATTGAGGTATATAAGATGTATGTAATACTTACCTTTTCAATAGTGTGCTTCAGTGGTTCTGTTAGAGAATAAAAATATTTGGGATTGTACATTTCCATTGAAACCATTGGATAATGGGAAATTTTTTAATTTATAAACTGGCAAATCTACATTGTCCACACACATTAACTCTGAATATGAATATGACTGCTGATAAAACTTATTCATATGACTAATATTTTGCTTATATCAATATCATATCATATAGTCCAAGAGGTTTCTAAGCTTTTTTGGGCAGTGAACTTGAATTTTATTGAAAATATATAGAGGTTTATGTTCTCTTAAAAAATATTTATTTTATGCATGATGAAAATAATATTGGCTATTATAAAAGAAAAATAGTTTTTTATAAATAAATATTATTTTATAAATTCTTATATTATTCAGTAATAAAAATAACAGTACTATGATAAGGTTGATTAGATCCCAAGTAATAATCGCTATTATAAAACAAAAATGGAAGATAATTAATGATATTTTATAAATAAATAAATATTATTTAGTAATAAAAATAACATTCCTACAATAAGGTCCATTAGGTCCCAAGTAATATTGGCTTTTATAAAATAAAAATGGAAGGTAACTCATTATCTCTATCTATAAAAGGCAGGATGTGTGTGTGTGTGTAACGAAGGCACGGCTGCAATTTTCAATGTATTTGCACCAAAATTTACATGCACATGCTCCAAGTTAGTGGAAAGGCCAAGACTGACATTGCATTTCCCAACTCCCATCGATAGTGGAAATAATCAATTTTTTTATGCTTCTACGGCAGTTTTCATGTAGTTTGCAGCCATTTTGTACTGGCCAGTGTGAGAACCAATAGCTGGCTGCCATGAATAGGCAGGAAGATTCTATTGGCCAGCGTGAGAGCCAACAGCTGACTGACATAAATGTTAACTAGCATGCTAGCATGCAAAAAAATCAATAGCTGCATTCATCACAAGTGGGAAAAATTTAAATCTGCATGGCATTTTACTCCAATTGGCTCATTCGCTTGAATATATTTAAAATATCAAATATAATAAATGATTGTGCATCGCTGTTTTGTATTCAAATCAATTAAGGAATCAGTTATCATAAACTAATAGACACAACTCAACATTGAACCACCAGTTCTCATACAGTCACCAAAATGTTAAATAATATTGAGTCTGTTCAGTTCCTAGATGAGTGACTGCTTGAGAATACCAGGTGCTGTAAGCTTGGATGTGTGGGTGGTGTAATGGATAACAGCTTAAAATAGGAAATTGGAGAGCCAACTTCTAATTTCAGTTGGGTTTGTTATATACTCTTCGGAAAGGTATGAATCCACTGCTTCTCACCCACAGCTCTAGGCTAATTAGTAAAACTCGTGTCATTAAATCATTATTATCTCCCCCACCTCAAATTCTTACAATCTAAAAATATTTTCTCGCTTAACCTGCAAAGTTTTGATAGACTGTAGAAAATGAATCAGTCATTTAATGAAATACTGATTAGCTACACAGGCATGTCATTTAGATTTATTTACATTCTCTGAAATATAAATGTATAGAAACTATTGTGGTCACAAAGTGAGGGATCAATTTATATATTGATTGTAATATATAATCAATCCCCCACTTTATACCCACATTATAATTTCTTGTTTGTTTATCAAATTCTGATTAGGCATGAATCCATCTCTTCTTCCCCCATATATAGTTTAATTAGTAAGCCTTGTATCACTAAAATATTATTATCTTTAAGAAATGCTTAAAGAAGAATCAGCAATATTATTAGACCTGATCTGTCATCTCAGCTTCAGTCACTTTCTCACTGCCTTAAAGTTGCCTCCCTGTGCCTTTTCTATAAATACTTTCATGGTAATTGTTTGGATGAGCTCTTTGCTATGTTACCTAGATTTTATGACTTTATAGTGACAAGGTCTCATCAATTTACAGTTGAGTTGGCTAAATGTAACCACAAGTTCTATGCTAGCAGTTTCTTTTATTGCACTTCTTGCTTGTGGAACTCTCTTCCAACTCCATGCTTTCCAGTCAAATTTAATATTCAAAAATTTAAATGCAATATCAGTTGCTGTCTGCTATTCTCCTGATTACACTTCCCTTGTTCCCTCTCCTTAATAATGTTTCTGTTTTCTAATTCTCCCATGCCCTGTAACCTCTTGTGTCTCACTGGCTTTAGTGCCTTGCTTGGAGCAAACTCAATTAAAAAACATATATATATATATATATAAATATTTTGTGGCTTTAAATAACCTGCCAAGTGTTGATAAGCAATAAAAAAAATCAACAAATGAATTTATATTCCTGTTTTTCAATTCTTCCACATCCAGTAATTCCTTGTGTCTCAGTGGCTTTACTATCTTGCTTTAGGTGAACTTGCTTAAAAAATAATATAAAAATACTTTCTAGCTTTAACCTGCAAAATATTGATAAGGCATAAAAAAATCCACAGATGGATTTATGTACCTTTACTTTTCTCAAGACCGAGTTATTCAAATAGAAAAGCCTGTAAGCAACTATTTATGCAAACTCAAAAAATTATTGAAAAAAAAAAAGAAGACAATCCTTTGTGAATCAGTCTGCAGTAGAAAGAGATTTTAATAATACTTGAATTCATGTCAAAAAATTCAGATCAGTAAGAAGTTCAACAGATGTGATGAGTTAATAAGCCTACAGCTAATTCTTGTTTTTTTTGTTTTTTTTTAAACAAGCTATTTGTGTTATTGTTGTTTGGGATTTACATAAACAACATTGACAAAAGAAAAAGGTATTTCATGCAAGCATTGTAAAATATCTTCTATCAGCCATATTCATTCACATATTCTTTTCATGATTTCTTGCTTTCTTCAAAAAAAGACATTTTTTTCCCAATCTCTTTTTCTTTTTAATGTCAAGGTCCAAGTATAAAAACTACTTTTCTTTACTTAAAAGAAAGATGGCAATTTTTTTTTTTTAAATGTGAATCATGTAACTCACACTGTTGACTTAACTGAGTAGATATCCAGAGATTTATTTTTATCATGATCAGATTATACACTTCTGTCACCTCTCACTGATGGTTTTCCCACAAATATACAATTAGCAAAAATATATAAGTACAAATATTTTTACAATATACCATGAATTATTCATAGAATAATGGCAATAATTTGTATCAGATTTTCCGTCAACACTTGTGAAATCAGTAGAAATCCCAAAAGATTTTAATCTATCATAAATTTATATGAATGAAATGGGAAATATTTATTAGAAGTGCTGAAAGGTTATGTAATATCAGCCTACTCCTCTCTGGCAGTGAATATTGGATAGTCTCCTCGCAGATTAAGACATCAGCAAAAGGAACAGCCCAAGATGTGTACTATGAAATACAATATCTAAAAATTGTTTTAACAGAGGATGGAAAATGTGACACCAAAATCAGAAGGCACATTGGGATAGCAAAAGTTGCCTTCCCAAAGCTAAGCAAAGTATTAAGAAACAGGACAAGTTCATTAGAAACAAAGAAACAGGTGCTTAACTGTTATGTAATATCAGCTCTCCTATATGGCAGTGAATTCTGGACAATTTCTTTACAGAAAAGAATCAAGTTGAGTCAACAGAAATGTGATTCTGATCATGCACTGTCAAAAATAGCACATAAAAAGATTTAATTGCATATTCATTGCATAACAGTCCAACATGCAAATTACAAACTGGTGAAAAAAAAAAGAGAAATGACAGCAAGTCTTCAACTGCAGCAGTAATCATATAGGCAGCAGCAGCACTGAAAACATGATAGCAGCAGCTGCAACTCTAATCAGCAGATAGATTAGGTTTAAAGCTACAGCAAATTGTCCTGCAGGACAATGGCTTAGTGGATTAAACTGTTGTTTTGCAAATTTGGTGACATAGTTCAATCCCTGGGTTGGGCAGTGTGTATTTGCACTCAGTGAAAATGGTTCAGCAATAACTGAGCAGTACTAAAGTACTAAAGTAAGAACTAAACATGGGCAGTAGAATGAGAACAGTCTATTCCAGTATAGAGGGTTCAGTTCAGAATTCCCTGTAGGTTATCTAGATCAATATATACTTAAGGAAGGCTGGAGAGCACAATGGCTGAAACATTATAACAACAATAAAGCTGAGAAAAATAGACTGAATATAAATAGTGTATATAATTTAGGTATTTAAGTATCCGTTTGCCTCAGGGTCCTTGATAGGCTTCAGAGGTGGATATGCAATATAATTGGCCCTGTTCTGGCATCTCATCTCCAGTCACTCTCTCACAGACACACCGTTGCCTCTCTCTGTCTTTTTTACAAATACTTTCATGGTAATTGCTCCGAGGAGCTGCATTCATTGGTTCCCAGACTTCATGAGTTCAAGCGCCCTACGAGGCTGGCATCCCGCTCTCACCCTTTCACTGTTGAAACTCCTAAATGTAGCTGTCTCTTCTACTCCAATAGCTTCATGTCTCACACTTCTCGCCTGTGGAACTCCCTTCCCTATTCCAGTTTCCCTGTGAGCTATAATCTCCAACTATTCAAATATAATGTCAATCGACATCTCCAGTTGCCTTGATCTATCCACTATCCTTCTCCTCATCCTTTCCTCTATCACTCCTATCTGATCTTGCTCCAAATCTTCTGTAACCCCTTGCATCCTAGTGGCTTCTTGCCTTGCTTGGGGTGAAACGCTTAATAAAAAAAAAAAAATCTGGGAAGTGTTTTAACAGAGAATAGAAAGTGTGTACATTGTAGTAAACCACCCACATTCCCTCTATTGAACAGCTTCTTCCCATAAACCACTGCTCTGTGGAACAGACTCCCAAGAGAATGTTTGCCAAATCACTACAATCTTAACCTGTTCAAGTCTAGTGTTAACCATTATCTTCCCCTCCTATCGACCTGAACTACCCATCAACATAACCCTGTATCTTGAGTGGCTCCCAGGCCTTGTAGTGTATGAAAATTATGCTAAAAAAGTTTTGGCAGTATTAAAATTAACAAGTAATCCTTTGTCCCAGTTAACAATTGGCTGAATTGGTTGACATCAGCCACAATTCTGACCTCACCAGACTGATCAAACTTAGTATTAAGGGCTTACTTGCTGGCATATTTTCTTCCTATATCATTCATTGATAATCAATGCAAGGATCTCCAATACTTTCCCTCCCAAGTTAAGTTAATGGTAGAGTAAAATCTTCTTCCCTCATGAATGTCAATGCCTCTGTATACTTGCTTAAGATATAATCATGCCATGAAAGTCAGTATTTTTGTTTTCTTATATAATCTGCAATAGTGTCATGAGAGTCAGTACTTGGTGTACTTGTATAATATACAATAGTGCCATGGGTATCAATACCTCTGTATGTTTTTGTAATGTACAATAGTGTCATGAGAGTCAGTACTTCTGTATACTTATATAAATAAACAATAGTGGAAAAGTTAAGTGCTTAAAAAAGTATAATTGATAACTGATGAAAAAAAAAAAAAATCCATCAACCCCAGTGGCGCCTTTGGCAAGACAATCAAAATATGTCCCTATCTAAAAGAGTGATACTCTACTAAAGTGCTAAGTGGACTGACTAATGTAAAAATATAAGTCAAGACCATTTAGATGCAAAATAAATTATCTGACTTCAACAAGAAGACTTTTATTTTTTATATTTTTTACTTGAAGGGTACTTAAATTTTGACAGTATAATGGTACCAGATGAACATATTAATTTACAAAATTATAATAACAGTTTTTATAAAACCAAAACCTTTTAATGTACATGATGTCATACAATGAAAAAACAATCTTTAATTTTCCATTATGTAAGTAGAGAAAATCATCTTTTAGCATTTTGTCATATTCATAAAATAAATAAATGTTAATTATAGTGTCAAAAAATTAATTATAATAAGATAATTATAACTATTAATATTATTATTAATTCATTCATTCTAAACCAATGATGCCACTTTTCTCCTCTATACACACAAACATGTGACATTCTATTGGACAAGCACTTCACACAAACAGATCCTTAATATGTACGTCAATGAAAATTTAATCTCTTTTTCTTTTTCAGGCAATAATAACATTTATCTTTTAGCACTCAGCAAAAATTTGAGGTAAAAAACTGCAGACACTTTATTTTCTAATTAAATTATCTAGACACTCATTACACACATCTCTAAAAAACATACATAACTATATACATTTATGTTATCATTCTGATAGATTCTGATTCATATTTGATCTACATTTGACTCCCAAACTCGCAATTTTACTCAGTATTACTGTCTCTCATTTCCCCAACGCCACAATGCAACAAGATAATAAATAATACTCATTTTGTTGTTTCCACATCTTGTTGTTTCTCCTTTTTACAAGTATTTTTGTATATATTAATGTTGGTTAGTGTATAATTATTTACTCAGAGTTATTCAATATCAATAAAATGCTCCACAATAAAACAAATATTTTTAATAAATTTTTAAATTTTTCATTGAGAAAAGAAAAAAGTATAATGGCACCAGTAGAATATATATTTTAATAAACTATTGCACTCATTCTGAGTGAAGACAGCTGGAAGCAAGGAAGTAAGGAAGTTGTTGATCAGGCTTGAAACTGTGCCTTCCTTGTTTTCATTGATGCAAATTTGTCAATCGTAACTGCTTAACATCAATATCAGCAAAAAAAAAAAAAAAAAAAAATGAAACAACCAACACATCAGACTTTTGGTGTAGAATGTTACTAGATGATTTAATGCCTAATTAATAAATATTACATCTTGAAACACCAAAGTTAACCAACTTTGAGCCTGGTCAGTATCTAGATAGGTGACCACTTGAGAATACCATGTGCTGTAAGCTTGGATGTTTGCAGGCATCTGTTTATTTATCAAGCTTCGAAAATATGACACTGACAGGACAAATTGAAGGCAAGGGGGAAAACAACATATAAGGTACCGAGTGAGCTTGATTGACTTGTTTTTTTTATGGTTTATCAACCCTTTGCAGTTTATGTAAAACCAGAAAATATTTTTTGATTGTAAGAATTGTTTGCAGATAATAAGGATTTAATGATACAAGTTAAACTAATTAACCTATAGCTGGTGCACGGATGAAGAGGTGAATTCATACCTTTTCCAAGAGTGTTTGCATGTAAGTGAATATGACAAACTCAACTGGAATTGGAACTCACCTCTGATTTCCAAATCTGATCCATTGACCCTTACACTACCTACACATCCAAGCTTACAGCATCTGATATTCCCAAGTGGTCACCCATCTAGTTACTGATCAGGCTCAATGTTGCTTAACTTTGGTGATTGTACAAGGACCAGCATTTCAACATATGCTGAGTGAGCTTGGGATGGTGGAGCAAGGTTAAGGGGAGATAACAAAAAGACAAAATTTATAAAGAGTTACAAAGGACAGGAAATAGTGGAGAGCCATGATTGGCAACATCCTGAAGAGACACAGCACAGAGAAAAAGAATAATGTGCTTGTGTAAATGGATGGCAGAACAGGGTTTAGGAGAGATAACAAAAAGACAAAATTTATAAAGAGTTACAAAGGACAGAAAATTGTGGAGAGCCATGATTAGCAACATCTGGAAGGGACATGGAAAATTAAAGAACTAGAATACCGTTTAATCTCATTTTGAAACAAAGAACTTTCTTCTGACAACTTGAACAAAAATCATCTTCCATAAGACCTGGAGGTTTATAGGATCAGAACAAAGATTATACGGTGTAAATATGTATTTTAAAAAGAGTTGTTTCGAAAGTTATAAGAAATTGATCAAGTTAATATGATAAATCATTCTGTTAAAGGAAAATCTTATCATCCATTCAATAGCCCTGGAGAAGCAAAAGAATATATAACTGGTTTATCTATATATATATATAAAACAACACACAATAGAGAATTTTCTCCTCTGGTAACTTAATTTATGGGATTATAGATTAGAATGTATTTTAAGTTCAGAATGGATTGAAAAGAGAATGACAATGAGAAATAATAATAAATAAAAAACTTTCATTTAGAAAATCGAATGGAATTGTATTCTGATATTCATGAAAAAAGGTTTAGAAAACAACTGACAACTGATAAATACATTGGGCACATTTTCTAAAGAGAAACTTGAAAAAGAGAATTGAATGTATTTTTTATAATTTGGTTATGGAAGAATATGCTATATAAACTCAATATATCAAACACCAGAAATGTAAAATTTAAATTTAAACTCATTGATTCCTGCACCTTCAGCATTTCTCTTCATGTATAACTATAACTGAAATTTATTGTATTTCATTCACTTCTTTTATATATATATATATATGATTCTATTAGCAAAATATTATTTAGTCTGAAGAATTTCTTTCAAAAGACAATATGCATTATATGGAATTTTTCTTTCCATTTTGTCATCCAGTCACCTACAATTATGCTTCATAATAAAAGATTAATGTATCATGTACTGTTAAAAATGTCTCATAAATAGATTTAATTGCACATTTAATGCTTAACAGTCCAACATGCAAATTACAAACTGCAGAAAGAAAGACAAATGACAACAAATCTTCAACTGCAGCAGCAGTAATCACAGCATGGTCAACAGCAGCAGGAGTAATCACAACATGGGCAACAGCAGCAGCAGTAATCACAACATAATCAGTAGCAGCTGCAACTCTAATCACCAGGTAGATTAGATTTAAAATTCCAAGTTCACATGTAGAATAGGCTCCTGCATAGATGCTTCCTTATACAGTCTTAACCTCTTCAAGTTATAGGTTAATCATTCTTTATCCTTCCTATCCTCATAATCTGCACTTTGTACCATTTCCACTAATATCATACATCATAATCATTTTAACAGTAAACCCAACCTTGAGTGGCTCTTAAGCCTTGCATTGGGTGAATTTTAGTATTTAAAAAATTATAAATATCTTAAAGTAATCCTGTACTGATTAAAAATAATAAAAATACTATGTAATAATATTACATGACTGCAACTATTTATAATACTTTTTTGCAAACTTGGACCTTCATGTCCCCCCCAAAAATGGAGTGTGAAAAGGACGTTTTTTTTTCCACAGATACTGCTATTATTTTAACAACCTTCACATTTCATCAATGTTTATCATTTTAAAAACAATGATTAGAATTGTAATAAAACCTAAACATATGATGAAAGTAAATTTAGACATTTTCTTTATCCTTGAGAATTGACAACAAAATAATAAATACTATTCATTTATTTATTACATTGTTTATTGGAATGGTTAACAAACCATTAGCTAATTGCCAATTGATTCAAATTTTATAAAATAGTAAATAATAAGGATTTCCTTATAGTTGGTTCACATATTTGAATAAAGGTTTATATATTTATGAATAAAAAATTGTTTTTACATTTATTCCTTTATAAATTGATAAATGATAAATATTGCATTGTATTAATCTTAATATAATTGTATTGGTTTTTAGAATGTTGTAAATATAAATTATTCTTGTAAATAAACAACATGTGAAATGCATAGGTGGATATTTTTCAAAATGTCAATAATTTATAACTCTGTTGGAATAATATACCCAAATATATAACATCTATCTATGTATATAAATAAAAAGAAAGAACAGTAAGGTATATAATCCGGTGTTCTTATAGATATTTTTATTTTTACAAAATAGTGCTCAATGTAAATTTACAGAGCATTAATATTATAAATTAATTGATTTAAAATATGTTTTTTTTCGCTACACAGTTATAACCGTGTTTCAAAAATGGAAGCTGAAATGAAAGCTAGGATGAAATGGAACTAATGTCTTTAATTTAATTGCAAAATTAAATTTGTGGGTTTTAGCTTCCATTTTTGAAACATGGTTAGAACTGTGTAGCGAAAAAAACCATATTTTAAATCAATTAATTTATAATAACATCTATCTATCTATATATATATATATATATATATATATATAAATGGAAGATTTGCTATCTGAAGTCTATATATCACACTGATAGAGGATACCTGCATGACAAAAAAACTCCTATGTAATCTGTTTTGTCCCTCAAATTATCTACTTCAGGCTAATAGTTTTTTTTTTTTTTTTGATGGAGTCAATCTTATATATAGAGATGTGGGTTTGTGTGTGTGGGGGAGTGAAATACAACAAATGCTGGGTACAAATTTACATTGAAAATGCTAAAGATACATGGATGCTTAATTTTAAACTAAAAATATTTTACCCCCAATGTATCTCTTTATTTTTATTACTATTGATTTTAAATATCTCACATTGTCTTAGCATTAGTTTTGTGAAGAAAGGAAACATGTAGCATGATCCTGAATATAAATTTACCATTGAAGATTCCAAAATTAGTCCACTTTTAATATATTTATCTTAATAAGTTACTTTCTCTTTTAATTAAAACAATATTCTTTGAGTCCAAATTATGATCAGACCTCTTATGATAAACAAATCTCAAAGTGACTGTATTGCTTTGTGAAAGATACCTTTAGAGTATTGGTGAAATATCTGGGAATTTAAATAAAAGATATTACAAAGCAATTCAGCATTCTTTTCATTGATTCTGCTTTTGTGGGATTGCTGGTATGATTGGATAAATATTTAGTCACCACTATGCTGCAAGAAAAAACACTTTGGAGAGTAAACATTTATGGACTCATTGATAATTTATCCCATTAACAATCCTGGTAGACTGAATGTGAGTCCAAGTAAAAAATGGAACACAAACAATATAAAATATACAATAACTAATTGCATGTATTAGCAAAAAAGAATTACATTTGAAACTAGCTATAATAATATTGTGCTTGTTTGTGTGTGTGTGCATAACAAGCATGTGTGAGAGAATACAAAAACGTCAAAAGTGAAAACTATGTAAATGAACGTGCCCTAGTGGAGGGGGGCACTTTACTTGCATAAAACTACATCTTAAAACCAGAGTTGAAAAGATGTAAAAGAGGCTAGGGAGATAAATGCACACCGTTATATAGGCTTAAGGAGTTCCTCTTAGTCATGTATTTTTGGCAAAGTCATGTGGGATAATCCATACTAGTCACATTTTATATTGTCTTAATATTTTGCTTAATTTCAGAAAGACATTTTAACTATTCCTGTACACCTTCAGAATTCTATATTACACTTTCTCTTGTCTATTATGACGTTAGCCAGATAAATTTCTGTACCTGTTTGAATTTGATGTCTCTTATATGTAGCTCATATCTTTTTGCACACAATCACTCATTCTCTTTAACAGTTAGTACTTTATCCTTGCCTTCTTCAACTCCTTTATATTTTATTTTCCTTCAATATTTTGTCATCTGCATAGTTTATATTGTTAAAACTATGCTCATCAATGATAAATCCTGGTAGATCTTGTAGTTTTCTTAGGATTATCTTACAGTACAGGTTAATTAAATTTTGTGATAAATTGCTTCCTTGTTGCTCTTTCTTATTTTGTGTAATCACTGAACTCTTTCTCAAGCTATATTTCAGGCAGTTTGTTCCCAGTAGAGAGTCCATTCAAATATCTTTCTGAAATCTGAAGGTTTTGAACTCCCAATATAAGAAATTGTGTATTATGCTGGCTGTGCTTTGATAATATTCTGTGCATGAATAGAAACATTGTTCATAATTAATTGAATTTCAGTCATCTTTTCTAACTAATAAAGAAAAAAAAGTCTTGTCCAATCAAAAAGCAGTTCTTATGAACTTCTTTAGGGAGTCTAATGAAAATTGTAAACAAACAAATTACTATACCATTTTCGTTTTTAATTATTCAGTTGGTTTTATCCTGAATAACCACTGTATATATATGGGATATGCAGGTGGTGCAATGATTATAAATTCAGAATGAGAAATTGGCAAGCAAAGTTCAAATTTCAGCTGAGATTTTTTACATTCATTTTGAAGCATATACCCTTGAGAAAGATATGAATCTATCTTTTCTCCTCACAGCTACTTTTTAAAATATTTTTTAATCATTTCATTTCAACCACGGCAATAAAGCCACTAAGATGTAAAGGGTTATTGAGTATTAGTGCTGATGAAAAAAATATACTATTAAAGAGAGAGGACAATAAAAGAACAAGAACTAAGAAGACAAAAGGTAACAATTGACATTGCATTTAAATTTTTGAAGAGCAAAACTGACTGGGAAGCAAGAAGCCAGAAGAGAGTCCCACAAGTGAGAAGTACGAGAGATGAAACTCTTAGCATAGAACTTATGGTTATATCTAGCTATTTCAATTGTAAAATGATGAGACCTTGCCACCATTCTAGCACTGTGTAAAATAGCAAAGCAGACTGGGCATTCTAGTTGCGGTTGTCACCCAGTCAACAAGAACAACTCTGAATTCAAACCATATGTAGCATACAGCCATGAAAAGTAGTATTCACAATAAATCTATGATCTTGACTGCAGTTGATGGCTTGGGATAATTATTATTCAGTTTTGCAATATTTCAGTTTTAATGCTTTTAGGCAATACTGAAAGAATGAATAGTTCTATGAGGATTTATTATTGGCAGACACAATCTTAACTCAAAAGAAGGTAAACAGATGACAGCATTGGTAGCACTCTCAGTAGTCAGAGACAGATTGGCCTCTGACTCATCCCTAGAAGTACAGACCAGTATTCCAATCAATAATCTGATGGATATGTTGATTTTCTGTATGCAAACAACACACTTCGGAATGGGATCACACTTATATCGACAGGAGGAGGGCTTAGCAATGGGCTCACCATTATCACCAACAATGGCAAATATATACATGGAATACTTTGAAGAAATGGCATTAGAATCTATATCTTTAAAGCCAACTCTATGGTTAAGCTACATAGATGATACCTTCATATTCTGGCCACATCAGGAAGATGTTCAGGTTCTACTGGACCATGTGAACTCAATAATACCTTCGATACAGTTCACGATGGAGAAAGGAAGTAACAACACACTCCCATTCCTGGATGTTCTAATATCTCAAAGTGTGGGTTTCAAGACATCTGTATACCATAAACCGACATTCACTGGACAGTACCTCAGTTTCAACTCCCACCATCCATACAGCGTAAAGAAAAGGATCGTCTGCTGCTTACAACACTGAGAAAATGTCATAAGTGGTGACCCAGAGACATTAGATAAGGAATTGGTCAGTTTAAGTAGTACCCCACAATGAAACAACTACCTTAAGTACATGGCAGCAGCCCCAAAAATCTGGGATAGGCAGGTACAAGAGGAGGATAACAACACTCAGAAAACAGTCTGCCTACCTTATGTAAAGGGGTTATCAGAGAAAATACAAAGGATCTGCAGTCCATATAACATCAGGATAACCTTCAAAAGCTGGACGACAAGTCACAGATATCTCTCCCGAGTAAGACCCCTTCCATAGAGGAGAACATGACTAAAGACTGTGTGTACACCATCCTGTGCAACTGCGGAAAGAAATATAAAGGGGAGATAAGCCGCCCCCTCAAGGTAAGGCTTCAAGAACACCAGACAGCTGTCACATGAACGGTTGTGGAAAAAATCAGATGTGGCTGACCACATATGGAGAGAGAAGGGAGATCACCACCCTCTGTGGTATCAGGTTGAGATCATAGACAAAGAACACCATTGGAAAATTCATAGACTTAAGGAATCAGCACATATGCTAGACCACAAAAATCTTCTGAGCTGACCAAGCATAGAAATGAATAAAATTTGGGAACCAGTAATAAGGAGTGCCAAAGAAAAGCGATAATAACAACAAAAATTGCAATATGATCTCTGGTAAAACATGCAATGATAACAGCAAAAAATTGCAATATGGTAAGAAAGGTTGCTGAAGACATTAGGTTTATAATACCCAGAAATTCATACACAGATGTCCACAAGGACACATGGCACAGTGGATAATGGCATTGGTTAGATCCAGTGACAGGAAAAGAGTGTGAGTTCAATACCTGGCTAAGGCAGTAGAGAACTTGCAGAGGGGAATTAACAGGAGGTAACTGATAACTGACGTGGAACTAGAGTGAAATAAAAGGTTCAGTTTGACATTCCACCCACCTGAAGAAGGCCGAAACGATGTAATAAATATGGCGACAATAGATGAGGACAATAGTCTGAATAATGTAAATAGTGTATATAATACCTCATCTCAAAAATATAGACAGATACAGGAATGGAAGTGTTAATCAGACTACTGTTCTTATGGTCAGCATTTAATGAACACATTAGGGGATATGCTTCTGTTTACATACCTACAGATTGTATCATGTGATTTCTCTCACACATAGCTGCATATATATTGCATATATATAAACAGTTTTCTGCTGTAGACCTTGTAAAATGCAAATACAAAGTTCTTGGCCCAGCCAAGTTCTCAAAATCAGACAATATGACCAAACAGAATCCTGTTTTTTTTTTTTTTTTTTTTTTTCATTCCTTCTTGGTCAGGCTAAGAATGTTTTAGCACCTCCATGTAGTGATGAAAAGTTACAGATTTTTAAAACTTTTATACAAAGTTTTATGCAAGTTAAAATGTTGCATGTTTGTGTGTATTTTATAGGTGGGGTGTGTATTCATATGTTACAATTAAAAAAGAAGTATGCAAAAACTAGGGTTTTCTACAACAGACTGTTTAATTTCTTTTTAAATATAAACTGTAGTGGAACAAAGTTCTCAATGTTTCTTGGGCATATCCATTATTTTGGTCCAGAAGTTAGGGTAAGTAAGTATAAGCATCATATTAATGATTGATCTCTAGTCAGTCTTGTGCAGAGCTGAAACAACCAAATGTAGAATAACAATAATAAAAAGCACTTACCGGCGTAAGAGTCCCAACTAACCGTCCAGCTGGCAGACAAAAAATAAAGCAGGTTGTAACTTAATACATATCATTATTTATTGTACATTAGTACAAATACGGCACAAGGCCAAAAAAGGGGTTAGGGTAAAGACGGTCATCACTTGTCCTAAAAATAAAACTTAGCTAGCCACAATCACTGACCCTATCACAGAACAATAATCCTTTCACCAAAACAACACATTTATCCATACCTTTCTTACTACAGACACCAAAATACCTCTTTGACTCCATGAAAAAAAACCTAAATATTCCCCTTATATACAAAATATTGTCTGTGGGGGAGGGGCATAAAACAACAACTTCTAAAATGATCCCCAATGAATATATACAAAATGGCAAAATATATTTACAAGAAAACTAAATAAAATTTGTGTTAGTAATAAAACCCCACAAACTCTTGAATGGCAGAAATATCAGTTAACCGGACGAAAAACGATGCGGGACTTATGAAAAAATAAAGCCACATTTCATTCCACAGGCATTCACACAGGCACACACCTCATTCATACACAACAACAAATACGAAAAACACACACACAAACGAAAAAAGGCGCCCCGCATCAACCAGAGAACTGACATCACTAACCACCTAAGAAGAGGGAGGGGATGGGGGAGTTAAACTAAAGGAAAAGAAAATGGGACAGAAATAAAAGGGGACCAATGAGCAATTACACCCAGCTAAGTTTACTGTATAATAGAAAAAAAAACTAAAGGAAAAAAATGCAAAAAACCTAATCTAACCTAATTGCCTAGGTTTAACCCAGGAAAACAATATCCACGCTCCTAACCGCATCCAAATGCACCAAGGTCAGCCCTTTTACTCGGCACATTCGCAAGATTCACCCACCTTTTTGCTGAATTCCGATGAGGTGAGTCATACGCTCCTGATCTTGACTTTTGCTGATGCTTAAGAACAAGATCAGTTGGGAAGAAGTGAACTTCTCGCCCTCATGGAATCCTTCTGACGCGTCGTCCAAATCACGACTCTCATAACCCCTAGTAAGCAACAGAACACATAGTGTTCAGCCTTCGTCATCTGCGGCACCACATTTAAACTACAAACAGAACAGGCTTCCAGGACAAAAAACTTTCCCTGCAGCATTGCTATAACGGCACTACCGCCCCTGCACTGAAAGAAGGCGTGACCAATGGTCTCGATTCCCCAAACGACAGTTTGATATTTCTCCAAGCCTGCTGAACAAAGTCTTGCCGACCCAGAGGGCTTCACGAATCACCAGCCAGGTGAGTGATGCCTCATCGTTATTGAGGCATTTTCAACCCGGCGCCCAAGGCCGAGCGAGCCTCCTGCCCCGAAGACCGAGCTAGATCATCTTGTACGGACCCCTAACTAAAACTTGATATAATGCCTTGATGGGCGTTGGAGAGGCCACCCGGCCCGTAAGAGGAGCTTCCAGAGCGCGAAACATTCACGATAAAAGGGCACTTCGCGGTGTACCGGCGGCCTCTTCTTCGCACGAGTGCACACTTTTCAGGGACAGGAAATGTTTTGGACGTCTTCTTTCAAAAGGCACCTCCTCATTCGACCCACGACACATTGGTCTAAAAAAAGGTAATCGAAGCATATATTGACGGATCTCAATGCTAGGCATCCCCAGACCGCCCTCAGAGGGATGGAGGCAACAGACCTCGCGAGATACCATGATAAGAAAGAGAACAAGGTCCGGACTAATGACATTAGTCGGGCATACGGGAGTGGAAGCACAGAGAGTTTATAGAGGAGGATCGGAAGATGTGTGAAACACATACTTCCGCCCCTTCCTTCAGGGAAAGTCTCCTCCCAGACCACAGATTAACACCTCGAATGTTCATTTCCAACTGGAGATCAGGACGAACCAGACGCCGAGTATCTTGATCGGCCCATCCGTCCAGGGGAAAGGTCCGGGAAGAGAAACTCCTTCCACGCGCCCAACCGCAAGCCCACAGACTTATCGCGGTTGATCCTGGCCCTGTTGGCATTTTTCTTTGCTGATTTCGTCAATCGGCTCTGCTCGATTAGGCGAAGACCGTGGCGGTGGTAGCACCCAGGGTAGGGAAATTCCAGGACGGATTCGCCTTTAACTTGCGAGAAAACGCAAGAACGTAAAGCAAGGGCGATGGCGGACAACCTGAAATGGGCGAGACAATGAAAGGCTCCGACCCCCCATCACTTCCACCAGCGCACCGGGGACATACAGAGTTCAGGGAGAAGTCGGTTCAAACTTGAGGACAGCCTCCAGAAACCGGCGGTCAACCCTATCGAAGGCCTTGAGATCTAAAATTGAAAATATTATCCTGACCGTCCTGCCCTTCACAGCACAAGTCTGTTACGGGCCAATCAGACGAGACAGGACAAGCTGATTTGGAACTAAAGTCAGTAAACATAAAACCATTCTTGTCCTTGCAGCACTTGATCCACCTGGTTCATCCAGTTTTGAAGCTGCAGCAAAGGAACAAAATTCCAAGTCCCGGAGACTTATCCAGGCCAACCTGAAGACTCTGTTTAAAGCGGGAAACAACAAATGTAACTGAGCAGAGCTTAAATAAAGATGAAAAAAAATATGAATGGACTTAATAGAATAGAGCTGAACTATGTCCCCCACTAACACGGGATTGAACAAGAACTCTAAAGACACGTTTGCGCGCTTCGATAAATGGTAAAATCGGCAACAAGCGTTCTAATTTTTGATTTTTCATTTTCCCCACCAGGCGTTTCCCACAATTTCCCTCTGAATCATTAGTAGCAGCTGGTCCCAGAAATCCTGATTAAATTTCCAGTAAAAAACTATATAGTGAAAACTTGGACATTCTAAGAGCCCTACGCCGACTCTCTATAGAGGAACGAAATCAAAAGTCCATGCTACCTGACAAGATCAAACCTGCCGATAAAGAAATACCTTCATCAGGATTATTAGACCTGTCGATCTATCTCACAGGGCGGCATTGAGGCCCGGCTTAAAAAACAGCTCGATCTGCGAGAGCAGGCGCTCAGTACCAGACATTGGGCGCATAAACCCCAATTAAAGCCTTATCCTTTATAGTAACATCCAGAAAAGCCTGCCGCCGGATCTGCGAACAAGCTGCAGCCTTCAAAGACTTGCTCACTAGCCAGGAGACACCCCTCGACGACCATCAAACATGCTGAATAAAGGGCGAACCCTTTAATCACGGTCATGAGAAGAAAACCGGGTCTCTTGCACACAACACATTCACCCTGCGCTGAAGGTCATGCATACCTCAGGCCCTTTTGTTTTAAAGTAGCTAACCAGAGAGCCATGAGAAGTCCGATTAGGGTTGTTTACCAGCATTAAACATGGCCGGGGATAAAGCCTCTCCCATAGACCCATGGCCCATCTCATTCTTGATGGTGCCGTCTTGGGAAGATCATATCCCAGGGAAGGTCAGTTTAGAGCTCTATATAGGGATGGGTGAACTAAATAAGGACCCTCCCTGAACAGAACTATTGTAACTTTTTAAGTTTTCATTAGCCACGATGGCGATGGGTAATGTTTTACTGCCTCTTCCACCATGGCCCAGGTTTGGTTGGCCCCAGCCAATATCCTTGTCTCCAAACTGTTTAATTGAGAGCAGATATTTTAAATCTTTCACCCTGTTGCCAAATCCTTTGAAAGAATCCCCAGAATTTTTTTTTATCTTTCCTTTCCTCTTTTTTTTGTGGGGCTTCTGTGCGGCTTTTTTTTTTTTGCGGTGATTTATTTTTTGTTTGATTGGTGTCTATAGGGGCTGGGATCAGGGCTTTGTCTTTGCTGGTGAAATGGTTGAAGGTGGGGGTTGTTTCTTTGGTGAAGGGAGGGACTTAAGAGATTGGGTCTTTCATCTAGTTGTTTTTTTTCAAATTTTTTCGATTTTTGAATCCGGGATTTTGAATGACAGGTTTGAAGAGGGAGTGGGACTGTTGGTGCCCTTCTTCCTTGGGGCTTCATGACACCAGCTGTCCGGCCTTCCCTCTGGCTGCTTACCAGCCACCAGCCATTCCCCCTCCCCTTCTCCTCAACTGCACGGCCTTGGCGAAGGCTCTTTGGGGAATGAGGTCTTGAATCTCACCGGTGGTTTAACCGACCCAGGCGCGCAGGCGGAATTTATTTGAGACAGCGCGCTGACTTCCAGAGGTTTTCTTCTCTGGGCAGGAGGAGGAATGACCAGTCCTTAACTCTTGGCCTGTTACTATGACGGTAAAAGCCTCCAACAACCAGACAGTTGGGGACGGAAAGGCTAAACAGACAGGCTATCACATGAGCATTTCGCCGTACTGGGTAAAAGTGATAACCTGAGGAGGACCTCATATCCCTGGGTCCTTCTCTTGGCCTTCAGTAATTAGCTCCGGCTCGCCGCAATACATAATCTTCTGCTGTGGGTAACAGATTCTTTGAATTAACTGGTGACTCATGATTTTAACACTATGTTTTCGTCGAAAACAACAGACCTCAATCTTCTTCCAATTCCTGGGGGTCTTCTATCCACCTTCTACGAACTAACTCTTAGGTTTTTTGATGATACATTTCTGGGGACGACCAACAACAGGGCGATTCCCCAAACATTCATAGATGCGCTTCCTTTCTTTTTTCTTGAATTTTTGCTTTTCCGCCTCCAATTTTCGGAGGCTTTTCTCAAACTGTTTCTCATTTGTCAGGAACTCTTGGAAGGTCCGGGTATTCCTCCATTATTCTTATCCGGTGGGTCTTTCTTGGGGTTAAGGGTGTTTCCTCATATTTCTTTTAAAAGACACAATTTTTGAGCTTCTTTTTTCGTAATTAGGAAAAAGGCACTTTTTCCTTCTTATCCATTTTCAAGGGGGAAAAGGGGAGGGATGGGAAAATAAATTTATGGGCGAGGAAGAAAAAATAAATAAACAAACTAAAAAAAAAATTATACACCAAATTACAATAAAAGAATAAACACGCTTCACTTTAAACGTAAAAGAAAACAATAAAATACAAATATCGCTAAAGGCATCAAACACAAAAAACGTTAAAAAAAAACAGAAAACTTCAACCAAAGCCGAAGCTAAAATAAAATCAAAATAGACGTCACCAAAAAATTACGAAACATAACACAAAGCTAGTTACAAAAACCAAAATGGCCGGCGTCAATAAACAAAAAAAAAACGTAACTTAAGACAAACGAAGCTAGACACAAAAATAAAAATATGGCCGACCCAAGCGAGTCGAACCAATAAACAAAAGAAAAATAAACAAATAGATTAAAACGATTACAAGCAAAAAAACACGTAAAAATTAAAAGGATGAAAAAATTAAAATAAATAAATTAATAAAAATTACAGAAAACACAGAATAACGAACAAGACGAAAATAAAGAAAATGACAATTAACACGGAAAACTAGAGAGAGAAAAAAAAAAATTAAAAAGGGTAGAAATGAGAAGAAAAAACTGCGGAAATTACAGGAGAAAAACGAAATTAAATGAAAAACGAGTAAAAAATTAAAATCAAATAGGAAAACTTGAATAAACAGAATAAAGAAAAAAAATAAAAGGGAGGGTGAAAAAAAAATGGAGAGTAAAAAAGGAAAAAACAAAAACTTTTTACAATAAGGTCGTAAATAAACAAACTTTAAACAAAAATGCAGTTCACAAAGGGCAACAGGTAAAGACACTGAGAGAAGAGTCAACCCAATAGTCCAAAAAATTAATCAGTAACAAAACCAATACTCATCTGTAACTTAATACATATCATTAATTGTTAGTATTACAAATACGGCAAAAAGACGGTCATCACTTGTCCTAAAATTAAAACTTAGTAGCCACAATCACTGACCTATCACTACAGAACAATAATCCTTTCACCAAAACAATACATTTATCCATACCTTTCTTACTACGGACACAAAATACCTCTTTGACTCCAGAATTGTCTGTGGGGGAGGGCATAAAAACAACAACTTCAAAAAATGATCCCAATGAATATATACAAAATGGCAAAATATATTTACAAGAAACTAAATAAAATTTGTGTTAGACTCTTGAATGTGGCAAAATATCAGTTAACCGGAAAAACGATGCAGGACTTATGAAAAATAAAGCCACCATTCTTCTGGCATTCACAGGCACACACTCATTCATACAAAACAAAAACGAACACATCTGAAAAAGGCGCCCCGCATCAACCAGAGAACTGACATCACTAACCACCTAAGAAAGAGGGAGGGATGGGGAGTTAAACTAAAGGAAAAGAAAATGGGGACTGAAATAAAAGGGGGGACCAATGAGCAATTACACTCTAGCTAAGTTTACCATAATAAAAAAACTAAAGGAAAAAATGCAAAACCTAATCTAACCTAACTTCGGGATGGGTTGCCTGAGGTTTAACCAGGAAAACCTGCCTAACCGTTTCAAGGTCAGCCCCTTTTACTCGGCACATTCGCATTCACCCACCTTTGCTGATTCCGATGAGGTGAGCCGCCGCCTTTCCGTCCTGAACTTTGCTGATGCTTAAAGAACAAGATCAGTTAAAGAAGTGAACTTCTCGCCTCATGGAATCCCTTCGACGCGTCGTCCAAATCAACTCATTTTATTAAGAACAGAACACATAGTGTTCAGCCTTCGTCATCTGCGGCACCACATTGCTTATTTCCTTTTTGCGAACCATGAGGCCTTCAACAAACCTGCACAACGGCATTACGCCCTGCACTGAAAGATAAGCGTGACCAATGGTCTCGACCCCCCCAGCGACGACAGTTTGGATGCCTGCTGAACAAAGTCTCTTGCCGACCCAGAAAATCACCAGCCAGGTGAGTGATGCCTCATCGTTAAGTTTCAACATAGCATATCGAGCGAGCCTCCTGCTTCGTAAACCGAGCTCGCCAATCAGATCATCTTGGATATAATGCCTTGCTGGGCGTTGGAGAGCCAAAAGAGAGGACGGATAAGGGCACTCGGCAATTGTGTGCGGCCTCTTCTTCGCACGAGTGCACACTTTTCAGGGACGGGAAATGTTTCTGGACGTCTTCTTTCCAAAAGGCACCTCCTCATTCGACCCACGACACATTCCATAAAAAGGTAATGCGAAGCATATATTGACGGATCTCATTTAGGATCCCCAGACCCGCCCTCAGAGGGATGGAGGCAAATAGACTCGCGAGATACCATGGGGGCCTTGCCTTCCATAAGAAAGAGAACAAGGTCCGGACTAATGACCATCACAGAGAGTCGGTAGAGGAGGATCGGATAGATGTGAAACACATACTTCCGCCCCTTCCCTTCAGGGAAAGTCTCCTCCGATACAGATTAACCGCGACCTCGGCCTTCCCTTTTTTGTCCACGACCAGTTCATTTCCAACTGGAGATCAGGACCGAACCAGACGCCGAGTATCTTGATCGGCCCATCCGTCCAGGGGAAAGGTCCGGGAAGAGAAACTCCTTCCACGCACCCAACCCATAAGCCCACAGACTTATCGGTTGATCCTGGCCCCTGTTACCATCTCATACCCACTGAGTTGACTTCGTCAATCTTTTCGACACAAGAGCCGAAACGTCGTCAAAATACCTGGCCGAGGTGGTAGCACCAGGTTGCAGGACCGGATTCGCCTTTAACTTGCGAAGAATGGTTCCAACGCAAGAACGTAAAGGCAAGGGCGATAGCGGACAACCTTGACGAATGGGCGAGAAATACGAAAGGCACCTATTCAGCCACCAGCGCACCGGGGACGTTCGGATCCAGGAGCGAAAGTCGGCTCCGAAACACAGGACATGGTCAACCCCTATCGAAGGCCTTGACTGATCTAAATTGATCACGGGCTTCACTGTCGACTTGTTCTAAGATCAAGCGTACCATATGAAGGTTATCCTGAATCGTCCTGCCTTCACAGCACAAAGTTCGGGGCCAATCAGACGAGACAGGACAAGCTGCAAACGGTTGGCTAAGATCTTCGCCAAAATCTTTAAGTATTTAACATCGTCAAAGGGCGAAAATTCCCCTAACCCATCCCCACCATTCTTGTCCTTACGCAGCAACCTGATCACACCCTGGTGAAGCGTCGGGGTAAAGACCCTGCCTCATCCAGTGGTTGTAAATCAGCCGCAAAAAATGGGCGACAGCCTTTCGTAAAGTCCATCTAGTCCCGGAACTTATCCAGGCCAACCTTTCAGCGCATCCCAGATTTCCGATTCTGTTGGGACCCTCGCAAGCATTCAGCTGCCTCAAGGCAAAAAGAAAATAGGGCGTCGAACTGAGCAGAGCCCAGACCGGGCCCTGGTGAAAAGATCCTGAAAGAAGTAAAAAAGGCCTGCATATGCCCGCGCTATTTCTGGACGCACGCTATATGTCGCTTATCCGCGTTCGATTTTCCTCTGCGCGCAATTCTGCGGCCATATTCGTCGCCTCAGAAGACATTCTTTTTAGCCTAGCCTAACTAACAGAGCTTTGATCCTTCTTGATTTCTGCCTTAGCTAAGACTATGTCCCCACTAACACGGGATTTAACAGCCCGATCGACCTTTTCTCTAAATTTGCGCCGCTCGTCTATCTAGATTGAGCCGAAGCTAAAATCGGCAGCAAACGTTGATTTTAATTTTTTTTTCACCAGGCGTTTCCCACAACCGCCCCCGTCAATTCCCTCTGAATCATTAGGCAGCTGGTCCCGGAAATCCTGCTCACCAAAAAAGTGAACAGTTAAATTTCCAGCAACCAGCCATTCTAACCATCATCTGACACGGACCCGGAAAGCCTATGATCCGTATAAACTATATAGTGAAAACTTGGACATTCTAAGAGCCCTACATCGACTCTCCTAACTAACACTCGGTCCAGGTAGCTCCGCACGCGAGCCAGGAACCGAGTTCGTCCAAGTCATACTACCTCCTGAGGGTGCTCATTCCGGTACTTATCGACAAGATCAAACCTGCTGATAAAGCCCCGGAATGACATCAGGATTGTTAAAACATCTATCTCAGGGTCACTTTCCAATCCCCGCTAAGACTACCTGACGAGAAGTCGTCAAAACGGCTCGATCTGCCGAAACAAAGCAGGCCGCTCAGTATGAACATTGGGCCATAAAACCCCAATGAAACGTAAAGCCTTATCCTTTATAGTAACATCCAGCACGCAAAGCCTGCCTGCCGGATCTGCGAAGACAAGGGTACATGCAGAAAGACTTGCTCACTAGCCAAGAGACACCCTCGAACGACCATCAAAACATGCTGAATAAAGGCGAACCCTTAGACAGTATATCCTCACGGTCAAAAGAAACCGGGTCTCTTGCACAACACAACCCCGGAGGCGCTGAAGGTCACGAGAGAGCCTCGCCTGCGAGACTCGGACCTCAGGCCCCGCAATTTAAAGTAGTAGCTAACCAGAGAGCCATGAAGTCCGATTTTGTTTACCAGCATTAAACATGGCCGGGTAAGGGATAACAGCCTCTCCCATGGCCCATCATTCTTGATGGTGCCGTCTTAGGAGATACCGCCGATATCCCAGGGGAAGGTCAGTTTAAGAGCTCTATATAGGGATGGGTGAACTAAAATAGGGACCCTCCCTGAACAGAACTGTTGTAACTTTTTAAGATTTTCATTAGCCACGATGGCGATGGGTAGAGGCATCTTGCATGAGTTTACTGACCATGGCCCAGGGTTTAGGCCGCAGGTCCTGATAACAGTCAGGACCCTCTGGGCATTTGGAAAGTTATTTGGGTCTTCTACATCTACAAATTGTTTAATTGAGAGCAGATATTTTAAATCTTTCAAAACTGTCTTTGGCTCTCTCAGCCTGTGCTGGGGAAATCAGTGTTGTAGAGGAATCTTTTTTTTCTATCTTTTCCTTCAAAGGAGGAGGCATTTCGCATTTTTGCCGGTGATTGCTTGGGGTATGAAGGGGGTATTTTGTTTGACAGGAGAAGGAGTGGGAGTATTAGGGGTGTAAAAGACCTGTGTCTATAGGGGCTGGGATCTCTGCTATGGGCTTTGTCTTTGGCTGGTGAAATTTGAAGGTGGGGTTGTTTCTTTGGTGAAGGGAGGACTAGCAGACACAGAAGATTGGGTCTTTCCTTTTTGCATCTAGTTGTTTTTTCAGTGCTTTTTAATTTTTCCGATTTTCGAATCCGGGATCGAACTTTTTTGCATCTCCTTGAATGACAGGTTTGAGGCCTATCGCCATAACGTTGCTAGGGGGGGGACTGTTAGTGCCCTTCTTCCTTGGGGCTTCAGGGGACTGTTTTTTTTCTGGCTTTTTTTCATTTCCCCTCCCCTTCTCCTCAACTGCACCGGCAGCGGGCGAAGGCTTTTAAGGGAATGAGTCAATCTCAACGGTGGTTTAACCGACCCGGTCCCGGAGGCTGGTCCTAAGACAGGCGTTTGAGACCTCAGAGGGGATCTTGAGTAACTGGCGCTTGACTTCCAGAGGCCTTCTTCTCTGGGCAGGAGGAGAGATGACCAATCCTCCACACCTCCAGCATACCGGTCTTGGCCTGTTACTATGACCGTAATTTCAAACCTCCAACAACCAGACAGTTGGGGACGGGCAAGGCTTTCTCATCCAACATGATGTTCAGGCTATCACATGAGGCGCCCAGAATTTCGCCGTACTGGGCAAAGAAAGCCGCGAGATGCTCACCGATAACCTGATATATACTGTTACCCTGGTCCTTCTGGGCTTCCTTCATACTCCGAACAGGATCAGGTCTTTGTAATTAGCTCCCGGCTCGCCGCAGCTACGCAATCTTCTTTTGGGTAACAGTACGTCCCATTATGAAAACTTTTTAACTATTCTTAGGGCTTAAACCCCAAGGACTCTAGTGATTTTAACACTATGTTTTTCGTCGACGACAAATTTTGCGCGTACGCTTGTCGACGATGAAAACTGGACATTCGTTTCTCAATCTTCTTCAATTCCTGGGGACTGTCTAAGAGTCCACCTTCGACAAGGTGAGCGAACTCTTTAGCACGCTCCAAGAACTCCATAAGATTGATGATACATTTCGGTGGGGACGAAACAAGAGGGGCGATTCCCGGCCTCTGCATTCATAGATGCGCTTCCTTTTCTTGTTTTCTTTTTTGCTTTTTCCTCCCACATATTTTCGGAGGCCTTTCTCAAAGTTTCTAATTTCCTCCATTTGTAGGAACTCTGGAAGGGTATTCCTCCTTATTATTCTTATCCGGTGGGTCTTTCTTGAGGTTTAAAGAGGTGTTTCCTCATATTTTGAAAAAGACGCAATTTTGGCTTCTTTTTCGTAATTAAGAAAAGAAGGCACTTTTTTTTCCTTCTTATCCATTTTTCAAGGGAGGGAAAGGGGAGGGATGGGAAATAAATTTATAAGCGAGAGGAAGAAAAAAATAAATAAACAAACTAAAAAATAATTATGCACACCAAATTACAATAAGGGAATAAACACGCTTCACTTAAACGTATAAAAAAACAATAAAATACAAATATCGCCTAAAAACAATAAAAACAAACACAAAAAACGTTAGACAAAAAAAGAAAAACTTCGACCAAAGCCGAAGCTAAAATAAAATCAAAATGGCCGACGTCACCAAAAATTACGAAACTATAACACAAAAGTTTACAAAAACCAAAATGGCCGACGTTAAAAAAAAAAAAAAAAAAAATTAAAAAGGTAGAAATGAGAAGAAAAAACTGCGGAAATTACAGGAGAAAAAAAACGAAATTAAATTAAAAAGAAAAACGAGTAAAAATAAAAATCAAATAGGAAAACTTGAATAAAAACAGAATAAAGAGTAAAAAATAAAGGGGAGGGTGAAAAAAAAAATGGAAAGTAAAAAAGGAAAAATCAGAAAACTTTTACAATAAGGTCGTTAAACAAACTTTAAACAAAATGCAGTTCACAAGGGCCACAGGTCAAATCACAGAGAAAAGTAGTCAGCAACAGTCCAAAAATAACAGGTAACAAAACCAGTACTCATCTGTAACTTAATACATATCCTGCAAACTGAGAAATCATGCTAGTATTTATATAGTAATACTTCCACTCAGGTACCAGCAGCCAATCACAGCCCAAGCAATGGACTATCCCACTTTAGCATAATGAGATGTTCCATTGCACCATAAATAGCTCTCTGTCTCAATGTTGAATTATTCTTTACTCAGCTTGCTCCACAACTGAGTGTTTATCTTCACCACGTGATTATTTGACACCAAAGAAAATTTGATTTGCTTTATAGTTAGATTTTGGAAAATCCATACAAATGGTGTGTATTAGAAAGTGAAAAGAAAGTTCAGTTGTCAGCAGACCAGGGTAATTAATGTTTCCCAGCAGGAACATAATTACCACATAGTGCTACATCTTGGAACAAAAGAAGAAAGAGAATGAAGCAGAAAAATGTTTGTATTTTTATAGACTTAACCAGAACTACCTAATGGTGTCTGATAAAGCCAAGTGGAGTAATCATATTTCCAGGTCCTTTACTCTTAGCATTATGGAAAAATGTATTTCTTTTTTTATTTTTATTTTATTATTCATTATTATTATTTTATTTATCAATTTTATTTCCTTTTCTTAGTTTTATAGTGACTACTGCATTGTTATAGGATTGCTGCCTGGATGTGCCGGCCCATTTTGAGAAAAATAGTAAATTGTTATTTGCTGAAAGAAATGATTATAAAGATTGTGATGGTTATTTCTGATTGGTTCCACCAATTTTGTTTCATTTAGATACTCTGCAGTACAGACTAAGCTAAACGACACCTCCAACAAAAAATATAATAAAAAATATATCACAAGAGAGTTCATTTTTTATACTGGTTTGGAAATAGCACTAGTTAGTTTTAAAATGCAAACAGGTCATATTGTATGCTACTGTCTATACTGTTTCAGAAATAGCACTAAGCCTTGTTTAGTTTATAACACAAATGCTAGGGATTGACTATTCACGGTTTACAAGAAGATGTATGCATATGTCAACAGCAGGTAATATAAGCTTTATATAGATGTATAATTATGTCCACAGCAATGGAAGTGTTAATCAGACTTTTTGGGGGATTTATTTTCTTGCTTTTGTTCCTCAGAATTTAACTGATACATTATTTGCTATTTCTGGCACATTATTTGATGAATCTCTTGCTGTTTGACTTGCTTAGGAAGTGGAAAGAAAACAGCAAAATTTTATGGAGGAACACCAACATTTATTCTACAAAATAAAGTCCATCATTCTCGATGATCTTCTGCCAGTCATCATATACCAGTTCGCTGGCTTTGAATAAAAAACTATAAACAAGCTTTCTTCACTTCATCAAAAATGTTGAATCGCTGGTCATGTAAGAAGTGTATCACTGAGTGGAATATGTCATAATCATTTGGAGCAGCATCAAAAGAAAACAAAATTTTATGAAGCAACACCAACATTTATTCTTCAAATAAAGATCATCATTCTTGTCAATCTTTTACCAGGGATCAGCCATCATTTAACCCATCCCAGTCCACTGGCTTTGAATAAAAACTGTAGACAAGCTTCCTTCACTTCATCAAAAGTGTTGAACTACAGGATGCAGAGGAACTGTGCCACTGGGCAGAATAGGCCATAGTTACTTGGAAAACCATTGAGACTGAATGGTGGATGTGGAAGAATCTCAACACTGTCCATCTGTTTGAACTTCCCATTAGTCAACCTGACAGTGTTTGGCCTCACATTGTCTTATAAAAACAAAGCCCGACCACGGTTGACTGAAGCAGGATACTACTTTTTTGTTTGTCGTACATATGGTCTAGCTACTGGCAATACAGTTTAGCATTGTTGGCTCAACCACGTGGAATGAGCTTAAAAATTTCACCAGACAGAAATCAAGATTTTTTGTTTTCTTTCAGCTTCCTAAGTGAGTCAGGAATTTCTGGCTAACCTAGTACGTATTCTAACTTAATTTGTAACCCTGTATGTTCCTTTATTTGGAAATTCCTCTTTGAAAAAAAAAAAAATGTCTTTGACAGCGAGAGAAAGTACGTCGCCAGTATTCTTATGTTCTAGTTGGCCGAAAATCTTGCTAGATAAAAAATCCCAACGTGTAATCATTTAGCCATATCTTTCTCTCCGTTGTTTTTAACTTTATTGAAATCACACACAAGATGAAAACAAATGTGCCCAAGTTTTAATGTTTTGAAAATTGACCAATCAGATAATGACAAATTTTTTATTTATAACACATTAAATTTATATAAGCTGGATTTTCTCTGGAAAATATGAAAAGTTTAGTTTAGACTGTTGACTGCAGCTTATGAAGCTATATGATGCTAATCATGAGAGTGCAACAGCAATGATGAAAGCTTATAAAACAAGGAACAATTTAAAATGGAATCTTTTTGATCTATCAACAATTACTCACCTGATAGAAACTACAAAGACACTATGATATTCCTTCAAGTAGAAGACATTCCTCAGAAGCTGAGCACACATCTCAAGTTATGGATAGTCTGTCAATAACATGATCAAATGTGCAACCTTGGTTATACAACAAAATGGAAGAACAATTTAAAATTTGTTGTATTTTCATAAACCCCATTTCATACCCATTTGTTTCAAAATATGTTGTTGCTTTCACATTTGCTTACTTTGCATTATAATGGTTTTAAAACTTGTGTTCATTTATATTCACCCTGTATATAAGTCAAGAAGGTGACTTCTTGATATGTGGGGAGGTTATCCTAGCATGCAACAACTTTGGAAAGTGCCTGAAAACAATACCATAGGTTGACTTTGTGAGTGAAGTTGAGATGGATGGAACTATTTGGAAACTGTCAATAGGTGTTCTAGCACAAAGTCACAAGTCATTGTGACTGAAGGGTTTGAGTATATTGGCCTTGTACAAACTGATGGTCATGCTAGATTAAGTGTTCCCTCCTAGAAACTAAGGTCCCTTCAACATAGTTGCAGTATAAACTAGTAGTGGGCTCTACTTGCAAACATTTTCAAGAGTAGAGAAATATACAGAATCTATTATGACAAAAAATGGTAGATTTGTTTATAACTTGTTTAAAAATTTAGTCACACTGAACTTTCAAAAACAGACCAATTTGACAACTTTACCTATAAGTACTTCTTTCTTGGAGAAATTTACTATGGCAAAAAAAAATGTAGGAACTTTTTAAATTGCTTGTAAAATAAAAGTTAATCCTTATTTAATTTTCAGTTATTTGTTAATTAAATATTAATGATTTACAAACAGAATTGCCAGATTGAGCTAACATGTTGCAAATTCGGTTATAATTCAGAACTTAGCAATACTGAGTTTTGATTTGAAATGACTTTCATTAAGAGTCCAGATTAGCTCAGCTTACTTGAAAAGTATCCCCAAAAGTTGCAAGAAGAGAAATTCAAAATTTAGTAATAATGAACTTTCAAAAGCTGCCTAATCTTTCAAGAAATTCTCATTCATATCTAAATAATACTATCATTTTTGATGGGTAATATGCAAGTTTATTACAAGACAAAGGAAGAATATATCCAGTGTTCCTCATTCAAATAGCATATAAAATTCCTCATGACACAAAACACTCTTTCTGTGTCTCCAGTAGGTATTTCCTGCTTTAGGCTCAAATCAATAGTTTTGATATTTCCAGAATGAGCAGTTGAGATGCTCCAAGGAAGAAATTTTGGAATATCTGGTTAAAGCGTGATCAGATTTGATCAATTTTTTTTCATCTTTTATTGATAGATGCCAGTGGAAGTTGGAGTACGAAATCAATTTGATCATGAACTGAAATGATCCCTTCTTTCCACAATTCACACACACTTTTTGATGGCAAACAATTAAAGAAGATTCTTTGTCTTGCCTCATGCAGATGTACTCAACCAATTTTCTGGCACCATTGGTTTCTAAACTGTGTTGCAGAAGTCATGTTATATTACCGTATTTGATGGTATATAAAGTGCATTTTTTTTACTAAAAATATCTTATAAAATTCCCCTGCATCTTATATGTCATATGTAGGTTTATTATTTTACTAATTACTAATTTTTTCTTGATTTGCCCAGCTGAAATTGGGTGTATCTTATACTCACATGTGTCTTATTTGCCATCAAATATGATAATTCACAAATATGCCTTTAACCCACTACTTATGTATATCTGTATATTTAAAGTATTAAAACTGTTAGAAGTTTAAATTAATGAAATATTAATTATGAATTAAAGTCTTAAATGTAAAAGAGAGAATAAACTAAAGTACTACTTCTAATGTGAGAACAGAGAAAAATTCAAATGTTCCCTTATAATGTTAGAGCAGAGAAAAATTCAAATGTCCCTTTATAATGTTATAGCAGAGAAAAATTCAAATGTCCCCTTGTAATGTTAGAGAAGAGAAAAATTCAAATGTCCCTTTATAATGTTATAGCAGAGAAAAATTCAAATGTCCCCTTGTAATGTTAGAGTAGAGAAAAATTCAAATGTCCCTTTAATGTCCTTCAAATGTCCCTTGTAATGTTAGAGTAGAGAAAAATTCAAATGTCCCCTTGTAATGTTAGAGTAGAGAAAAATTCAAATGTCCCTTTATAATGTTATAGCAGAGAAAAATTCAAATGTCCCTTTATAATGTTATAGCAGAGAAAAAATTCAAATGTCCCTTTTAATGTTAGAGTAGAGAAAATTCAAATGTCCCTTTATAATGTTATAGCAGAGAAAATTCAAATGTCCCCTTTATAATGTTAGAAATTCAAATGTCCCTTTATAATAATGTTAGAGTAGAAAAAAAATGTCCCTTTATAATGTTATAATGAAAAATTCAAATGTCCTTTATAATGTTATAGCAGAGAAAAATTCAAATGTCCCCTTGTAATGTTAGAGTAGAGAAAAATTCAAATGTCCCTTTATAATGTTATAGCAGAGAAAAATTCAAATGTCCCCTTGTAATGTTAGAGTAGAAAAAAATTCAAATGTCCCTTTATAATGTTATAGCAGAGAAAAATTCAAATGTCCCTTTATAATGTTATAGCAGAGAAAAATTCAAATGTCCCCTTGTAATGTTAGAGCAGAGAAAAATTCAAATGTCCCCTTGTAATGTTAGAGTAGAGAAAAATTCAAGTACTACTTCTAATGCAAGAGTAGAGAAAATTTAAAAATGTCCACTTGCAATACAACAGCTTACCATGCTACCCATATTCTTTCTCTATTCCATTGGTAAGTAGAAGTTCCACTCTAACAGCTTCTTCCCATGAACCATTATTCTGTGAACAGACTCCCACAAAGATGTTTCCATGATCACTAAAGTCTTAACCTGTTCAAGTCTAAGGTTAACTGTTATCTTCCCTTCCTGCTCATATAAAATGCTTCTTACTGTAACTCTCTACCTTGAGTGGCTTCTGGGACTTGTACAGAGTGAACCTCACTGTAAAAATAAATTTAAAAAATCTGGACATTCATGGAAGTGATGCAAGTTTCAATGCCAGACCCTTACAAAACCAATATCAGGTTGCTTCCCTTGTCCACAAAGAGATATTCTGCCTTGATCCATTATACTGGCAATACAGATAATTTTATTTTAACATATTTTGACTTTTCTTTCCACCTCATTGGCTGTACATTGTTGTTTTTCTTGTTCTCTTGCAACTATATGTGGTATATAATAAATATAATAACACCTTATTTAAATATCAGCCTTGAAAAAATTTAAACATAAAAATAGGAAGGTGTTAATATGAAATAAATAATGTTCTTTTCTATAATACAGGTCAAGAATCTTTTATTAAAAATTCTTGGAACTGAAAGCCCTTTGGTTTTCAGATATTATTGCATTTTGGAAAACAGGTTATTTAATTTGTATATAGCATCTATAAAATGGAGCGGCTTGGGAATGGAACCCAAGCATAAATATGATATCCCTTTACATTTCATAATGCAACTAATATGTATACCCTAAAGGTACCCTCAAAGTAGTTATATATAAAATTTAATAAATTTTGTGTGTATACAGATACAGGTAATGATGCAAGTCATGTAATGTTCACATAGATTTTTAAGTGGTGAGATTTCACGTAAAATAATGTTTTGTACTTTCTGCACTTGTACAAAAAGCATGATCACTACTTACAAAATATATATGTAAATGCATGGCTTTTTGACACTTTGAATATTTTTGCTGAGCATAAAACACCTGGTAAGTAATCCATGAACAAAGCTGTTGCTGTGACAACTGCTAACAAAAATCTGGCGCCAACATAGGTCATGTAACTGGGCTGGAGAACCCAGGGCAGATGAAGTCACTTACAACAGCTGCACATGACTGACGAACCTTCCCAGTGCTTTTTGAAATTTTCCATTTGTGGCAAGTCATGTCAGACATGAAAATCTTTTGGATTTTGGAGGATTTCGGAATAAAAGATACTCAACCTGCATTTCTGTTAGTTCAGTTTTATTGCCTCAGTATCATTCTAAAGACTAGATTTCTGGGGCACATTATGAGGAAAGAAGGTTTGGAAAATCTGATACTTACAGGACAAATTGAAGGTGAGAGGGACAGAAGAAAACAACTCAACATACTTAGTGAGATTGAGTAAGTGCATGGCGAAACAGGGTTTAGGAGAAATAGCAAAAAGGCTAAATTTATTAAGAGCTGCAAGGGACAGGAGGTTGTGAAGAGCCATGATCACCTCCATTCTGAAGGAACATGGCACATAAATAATAATAATAAGATCATTCTATCAGGAACACTAAGGTTGTAGAATCCATCAGGATAACAACTTTTGAATCAATTCAACAAAAGACAATGAGCTGGTCAAGTAACCAGGATGGAAGCTGATAGGCTTTCAGGGAGTCTACTGTTTCAAGATGTAACTTCTGGTCAAAGAAAAAGTGGAGCATCTTGTGGAGTTAACTGCTACCAGTGGGGTGTAGGGACATAATTATTATAAATAAATAAAAATAAAATATAAAATAATAATTATAATAATATTAATAATATTAATGAAAATTATAAATAAAATACAACAATAACATTTAAACTTTGTTTAAAATAAATTAAAAGAAAATAAAAATAATAAAAACTCTCCCAGAATGCAAAAAAAATGTTCCTGTCAGAAATAGGTACATCCTGCCAAAAGATGTTAAAATTCAATCTCTTTATCATGAACCTTAGTACGGGCAACATGTGTGTAACTTCTTTTTGTGATATGATTTGTAATACTACAGAGTAAATTCTCCCTTTTATCACATGTGCCATAAAACAATTGTAACCTAAAATTACACACACCAATACACACAAAAAATATAAATAAATTGTATGAAATTGACATACAATTTACCATGCTTTCTGTTATTTCTGTATAAGGCTAATTTCTGCTGCTTTGATGTGAATGACCCACCTCCCCGCCACACACACAACGTTTTGGTGACTACCGATGGACATAACAAAAACAATCTATTCACCCTTAGGGGAAACAGACGCAGCCAACAGAATGACATATTGACATAAGATCCATCCTTCTCCCTCACAAAATCAAGCGACCAAAATGACAGTTCTACAATTTCAGTAAACTACTGGCAATGTGGTGCTCTTCTACAGCTAATGGAAGAAAGTCTACCTCTCCCATAACAAGCTTTTCTGATGGATTGATTGATTTGCTTTTTTTATGGCTTATCAATCCTTTGTGGATCATTTTAAAGTAGAAGTATATTATAGATTGTAAGAATAATTCTTCTTTCTGAGGGTTAATTTTTTTTTTTTTTTTTTACAATGATGTTCACCCTCTACAAGCCTTTGGATTCACTCAACATAAAGGGTTACAGAGTTAGAGAGACAGATTTATACAGATGTGTGGGGAAGACAATGGTTAGCCCTAGACTTGAACAGGTAAAGACTGAATTAAGTGGAGAAGCATTCTCTTTGGAGTCAGTTTCACAGAGTGGCAGTTCATGGGAAGAAGTTACTCACGTGGAACTTACATCTCACCAATAGAATACAAAGAGAATGAGGGTGGTTTGGTACAGACCATGAAGGTAAGAACTGGTAGAACTAAGTAATGTAGTTTATCTGAACACTTTCCATGGAAATTGTGAGAGTCCAGTGAGAGGCTTGTGACATTTTGTCTGTGAGAAAGGGGTTGCAGGGTGGAAAATAGTTTACCACCAACAAGGACATGGAGAAACTTTTGGACACTATCGAGACTGGAAGACTGGGCAGCTTCTATGGCAGAGTCAATTGGGATGCTCCCCTCTCCCAGAGTTAGCAAGTTTCCAGCAAATTCATTTGATGCTATATCTCCAGACAGGTATGTTCTCATATTAGATATCAATTTTAGGATTATCACATGTCTTCATAACATAGATGATTTCAATGAATCTCAAATTTTTTCTGCTCTCATATCTTTTGAAATGACAGGAAGGATTTGTCTAAAGTCACCAGAGAGAAGCACAGATATTCTACTCATCAGAGAATCATTGTCCCCCATATCTCTTAGTGTTCTATCCAAAGCTTCAAAAGCTCTCTTAGGGTTCATCCCAAACAATCAAGTTAACACCTTTTGATAACTCATGTAATTTCAGAATTCGTTGGTATATTGCACATAGGATTTTTCATTCCTGTTCAGGTCCAGTCAGAGTTTGGATGCTGAATGAGCTGTCCTGTTTCCTATTCCACCAGGTGCATCTAGGAAGAATATTCTACCTTTCTGGTATCTAATAATATCTATAATTATGTCATAAGCTATTTTCTGGTCAGGTAGAAGCTTGGTCTTATTTTCTTTTATGTAGCTTATCAATGAAGATATATCATATGCAATTTCTCTGACCAGTTCTCCTGTAAACTCATTCTCATTTCCTCTTGTTGTCTTTGGAATGTCATAAGTGTGTAGGTCAGTTCCTCTCATGGCTGTGATTCTATTCTCAATGTCAATCAATTCTTTATTATACAATTCATTATTGTAAGAAACCTCAATATCTGGTAACTGTACTTGTAATTGGTGTTAGTAATCTTCAGCTAAGATGTTTATCCCAAAGCCCTAATGGGTCACTTCTTTCACAACATTTAATGAGGATGGAAAAAAGAACTCTTCGACTTCTTGCACTCTGAGATACAGATGCTTCTGTTAAAGTAGCATCCCATTGTGCATCATCTTCTAACAGATCATGTTTAAAGCAAGCTTCTCTAGATATTAAGCACACTGACTCATCGACTATATGGATATCTTCACATGAAGTAGGACCTTCGACCTCAAGGAACAGCATTCTGAGAAAGAAACATTCTTGTTGGTTGAGATTTACAGTATAAACTCTTCCAAGTGCACTATCAAATTTGATGCCTGAAAATCCAATGACTGGTTCACCCCCTTTTTATCTGTTCCAGCTGCCATTTTGCCAGGTGTAATATGATGAAACCTGATGATTGTCTTAGATTGTCTTAGCAAAAAAATCTCTTGCACAAAGCTTGAAGAAAGCTGTAAGTGTAGTCTCTGTTGGAGTTAAAATTTGCCAAGCTGCATTTGCCTCAGATGAGTAAACACTGTCTATTTTCTAAATGAACATATAGTGGCTGAACTATTGGATATCGCACATGAATGGGAAATCTAAATGAACATTTAGTGGCTGAATTATTGGATATCGCACATGAATGGGAAATCTAAATGAACATCTAGTGGCTGAATTATTGGATATCACTCATGAATGGGAAATCTAAATATCCTCCATATTGCTTCATTGTTGCTAATGTATCAAATTTGCTAGTACAGGCTTATTTCATCTCTTCAGTTTAATGTTTGGTTTTGCCTATTTTCATTTGCATTGTTTGTTTCTTGTAAAGCAAACATTGTTGCATTTGACCCTTGGTTGACATATTTGGAGACTTATTTAATTGACTTTACAGAGTTACAGAACTCAACACTGATGTGAGCGTCAAAGATTTTCAAGAGTAGGTGACTGTATGGAACTATGTATCTATTGTTAATTACAATTGGATTTTGTTCTGATCCAATTACTGCCTCAAATTTGCCATCATCTAGCTTTCTTCTTCTATAAGAAAGATAAGCATTTTCTCCAATTTGTGTTTCCTTTAAGAAACTTCCTGGATAATGCTTGTTGCACTTGTTATCAATCATACAGGGACAATTTCTGCAGATATTATATAATCCACTTGACTGGTGTGAATTTTCACCATCATCCATATATGGATATAAGGAAACCTCATTTTGGCCCCTCAAAGGTATACATGTAGCATGTTACATCAATGAAAACTTTCCCTGAGGTAATCATTTTCCATTAATTTAATCTCTTTTAACCTGAAAACTCTTGCAATTAGGTAATGTCTTTTTTGTGGCTTTTGTCCAGAGAGAAGTTCAGCATTAATTTCATTCCAATTGGGATAACAGGTGAATGTTATAAACAAATTTAATGCATATATCTTGGACTGCCAAGTTCCAAGGACTGATGGAAAAATGACTGGTTGACCAGTTTCACCTATGACAACATTGTTAATGACATGTCGTAGAGAGATATATGATGATGCTCTTTGGTGAGACTTGATATATGCTTTCTCCCTCCATCTTGGTATGCACATCTACAACAAACTGGTGGAACAGGTTTTGGGCTCTGTGAAGGTGATTAAAACATTTTCTTGGATCATAAGGAACAAAGCATAAAAGTCCATGCATAAATCAGTCTTATTGCAGTTTCCTCTGATATGAAGAATTCAAAAATGATACCTGTCTTCAACATCAGCAGTGGGTATTGTAAGGGCACCATATGAATGATATATTCTTTTTAGCTTATTTATCATGATCTTGAAGAACAATATCATATTTTCCAAACTCTTGTGATTATTGCAACTATTCATTACATTGAAAATGCTCACTTGTGGGCCTTTTGTCAGAATCTATAACAATCTTGCATTCGGGGGATGGTGATGATTCTAGAGCAAATTTAAAGCTTTCCACATAACTTCATTTTCTTTCATGAAGCAGATTTTGCAGCTTTTTGATTGTATTAATTTTTGTAACTCTAGTTACATCAACACTTTTTTGAGCCTGATGCACCAAATCAGACACAAAATAAAGTTCAAGAAATTGAGCTTCTTCATTTGGTAGTGGCAATAAAGTTTCAATACGGTGATACACTTGCCCTTGAAGTTTAAATGTAGGCATAAATCTTCTCTCAGAAATGATCTTAGTAACAAGAAAAGTCATCTGGAAGGAACTGTTATAGTTCTTAATGTTTTAATGAAAGTCTTTTAAATCATTAGTAGCACCAGTGAAAAGTGGTTCTAAGGGATCTTGTAGAAGCTTCAACTTGACCTTCCCACCTGTGCAGCACATACCAGAAGGTTCATTTTCTCAATTTTTGGCTCCCCATAGGTAAATGTTTTGTCATTGCACCAATCTAAACTTTAGGATTTGATGCATAATCAGTTGTTTGATCATATCTCATAGCAGCCAAGTGCCAGTGAAAAAATTGTTTGTTATGTGAGTGAGAAATTCTTGACTTGTCAAGAGAAAGTCTTTCAGATTTTGCACTTCAGTTTCATTTTGTCTTTTTTTTGTTGATTTCTAACCCCCATCTCTTCCAAACTGTGAGACCTTGAGACTCAGGCTCATTTTGTATGTGTCTTCCATGTCTTATCCTTGTTTCTTTAAGCTCTTCTTCTCTCTGCTCTTGACTTTGATTTTGTCTTATCTCTTCAATCATCCTTTTGTTACTATGGAGATTCAATCATCCTTTTGTTACTATGGAGATTCAATTATCCTTTTGTTACTATGGTGATTCAATTATCATTTTGTTACTATGGAGATTCAATTGCCTTTGTTCTTCTGTTTCAACTAATCTCTGTCTCTCTTTCCTTATGACAGCAGAAGATTTTTTTCCAACAGAAGATTTTTCTTGGGAGCCATATTAACTCACCCCTTAACTATTTTACTGTCTTAATTGTACTAATAATATTGTTTGCAATAGATATGTCACTAATAAAAGTACTCTCACTAATTTATAACAGATGTGTCACCAACAAAGTCTTGCATTGCATTGAAACATCTTTTGAGGTCTATGAAAAAAGGCTAAAAGTATGTTCATGTTTTTATATATTATGGTCAAAGTATTGCACAATATTGTGCAATACAGAGGTCAGGTCAGATGCAAGTTTAAACTTGTTAACTCAAGTTTGACTATTACAGAATCTATTCTCTACCTTTTGGGGCACCTTATACCCTTACTTCAAATGCTTTTTGATTCTCTGCCAATCTTATTAATGGAATTTTTCGAAATAAGTCAGTGTGAAAATTTTTTACTACATACAGGCTCCATTTTTGGCTCCTAGAGAGGGCACTAGTGTTCCTTTCTAAAAGAAAATGTGTTCAATGGTTATGCTTTTGAATTCTTGACAACATTTATTACTGAAACTTTTCAAAATAACTCAATGTGAAAAAATATCTACAACATAGAGAATCCATTTTTGGCTCCAAGGGGGGCACCATACCTCGTTTCCCCCAATATATTAATAGTCTAAAACATAATCTAGGTCTAAAGCTATTTCCCTAGGAAAGTTTAATCAAGATTGGCAAGGCAATAAAGCCACTAAGATGCAAGGTGGAGGTTTACTGAGTATTAGACGAGGAAAAAACATACTGTTAAGGAGGGAGAACAATAAAAGAATACAAATTAAAAAGACAGAAGTCTAGGTACTATAGAGGAAAGTTCATCATAACAATTACCATAAAAGTGTTTGTAGAAAAGGCACAGGGAAGATACATTATGCTGGTGGGAAAGTGACTGAAGCTGAGATGCCAGGTCAGGAACATTAACATTGGAGAAGAAAAAATAATTTGAATATGGATACAAACCTAAAAATTTAATTCAATAAAATAAATACTTAGTATATTCAAGGTAGTACAAAAGATTAAATATCTGCAGAGTGTTTTAACAGAGGATGGAAAACATGAAAATCCGAACACATATCAGATTAATTTAAAATGCATTCTAAACATTAAACAAACTTCTAAAAAACAGGAAAATTTTGTTAGAATTGAAGAAAAGCGTTCTGAATTGATAAGGGCAACAAGGGATAGGAAGTTGTGGAGAGTCATAATTACAGATGTCCAGAAGGGACATGGCATAGAGAAAAAGAAATAGAAATAAAGAATTTTTTTTTGTTTGTATCAAAATGTTAAATGACCTCTCACTGTTCCCTCACAAAAAATCTGCATTTGTATTATTGCAATAGAGGTTACTAAATATGACATCTGAAGAAGGCCATAGGCCGTCCGAAACAATGCAATAGAGATGAATTTAAAGTCATATAATAGTAATTTCTCAGCTTGAAAATTCTAACAAAACTGTTCATATTTCAGGGATGATGCTTAATCAATTCAGCCATGAGAGACATGACATAAAACTATTCCTATTGCAACTGTTGCATGTGATTCATGCCAGTAAATACCAGAGATGTGAATCAAATTTAATCTCAATCAGGAACATTTGATTTTAAAAAAATGATCAATTTGTGGTGATCCCAATATGAACTGGACTCAACTAAGTATGCTTTGCACTTGCTTCATTACAGGGTTGACTTAGAAGATATCCTTATAGACACTAAGTGCAGAATCAGCACTCAAAGAGTCTCACTTGACCACAGAGCATAACGCTCATCATACTAGCACTTATCCACTTAAAAAAAACAAGTGCAAAATTTTAAATATCATGGAAGTGTTATAATAGAGGATGGAAAATGCAAAACTAAAATCTGAAGGTGCATTGGGATAGTGAAATATGACTTCCAAAAGCTAAGTAAAGTATTAAGAAATAAGAAAATTTCAATAGAAACAAAGAAAAGAGTTCTGCATTGTTATGTAATATTGGTTCTCCTATATGGTAGTAAATGCTGGACAATCCCATTAAAATGGTGAAGAGACTTGACGCAACATAAGGATAGAAGAATACCGAGAATACCATGGACTGAACATGTGACAAATGACAAAGTTTTAGAGAAAATGGAAACAAAATAGACACTTATATGTAGCATCAACAAGAGATAGCTGAAATTTCTATGGCACATAATGTGGAAAGAATGCTTGGAAATTTTGATACTCAAAGCACAAATTGAAGGCAAAAGACATAGATGATAACAATATATAACATACCTGGCAGAAGAAGGTGTAGGAGATATAGTGTTGTAACCTAGAAAGGGTTACTGAATGAGAAATAACCAAAACAGAGGTTGGAAATTAAATGGTAATCTTTATAGCATCAACTAAATACAATACTCGCCAGCGGAATGAAGTAGGTAAACCACTGCTAATCGTGGACTACTTAGACAGCATATTACCCCCCACTTACAATAGTGTCCAACATATTTATGAGGATTGGGACATGCCCATGCGTGTTCATAGATATGGTATTTTACATATAGCAAAAAAGAAAAATTTTACTAAGGGCTACAAAGGAGAGAAAGTTGTGGAGAGTCATGTTTGGCCAAGTTCTGAAGGGACACAGCACATAGAAAGAGACTAAATAAGAAGTTGTTCTTGTTATTTTTGCTGATGCTAGCTGAAGAAAATTCCAAGCAAAAACAGTAAAAAAATTTTTTAAAATTGCTTGATCTGGAGATTTCAAAGAAATATTAAATTGACAAATTCAATCAGCCTTCGAGAAGTTTGATAAAGCATTAGCATGTTGTTATAAACTTTTACTGAATCAAAACAAAGAGATTCCAATGTGGTTAGAATAGAGATCAAAACTATTTCTTCTGATTTCTTCCAAAGAAGCCACCTTATCCATTCTCTTGCGAAGACCATACATAATAGAAAGAACAGACACTTGATATAATTCCTGAAATAGCCAGTCTAGGTAAACAACTGAAGTGACATCAGCAAAGCGATGCCCAATATTTTGATCTGACCTGATGTAGGTAACATTTTGTGACATGTCTTTTTATATAGGAAGTTAAAATGATGCAATGCCAAAACATTTTAGAAAGTTATTTTGTCATAATGTATTGCATTTACCATCAGTGGCAAACTCTTTGTTGTAAAAGCTGACTGTCTTTTGCCTCTTGTTATATAAGAAGTTACATATAAAGTCATACTGGAGAATGAGTACATATACATGTATGTATGTATATATATATATCTATCTATATATATATTTTGCAAGTATATATTTAACATATCTGTGGCAAAACTATATGTGTGTGTACAAACACAAATACAATCATCTGTCTAAATATGTATTTTGTAAATGATGCTTTCATTACAAGTGAATGCGTGTGTATATGCATTGTAATACAGAATACAATGTAGAATGTTTATATATTTCTGTCAGATTGCAGTATTTCATAAACATGATATATATTTACATATATATATGTATGTATGTATGTATGTATGTATGTATATATATATATATATATATATATGTATATATATATGTCTTTCATTGCATAATATAGGCATATTGTGTTTACTTATTTTTATACTGATCCATGCCCAACTATTATTATATGCCCCCCCCCATGTTACATAACAAGCTGAATTCTAACAGGCTAATGTAATTTAAAGAAAAAAAATGTGAACGGCTGTTTAGAAAATTCCTAATCTAAAAGTGAGGTAACTTTAATATTGAATTTCTAAGAATTCAATATTAATGTTACCTCACATAAATTAACAACGTACAGTTATGTAGAATTTATCAGACATTATTTCAATTCCCCTAGTCATGATTTTAACGCTAAAATGCATATTTACACCTTTTTTCTTTACTAATCCACAAATTATAAAATTATTATTTGCAATTGTGTATACAGCCTGTTTTGCAAATGAACACTATTAGGTAAATTTTCTACCTCACTGTCCATTGCATTTAAAGATTAAATAATAAAGTTTTTTGCAATATTTTGTTTAACAAAAATAGTTAACAAACATATTGCATTTGGCTGTTCTAGTAGATTTATTACTAAAAGTGAAAAAGTATCAACATTTTCTTTTTATCTTTGGTATCTGAACTCGTAGAAAAATGGATAAAATTCAAGGAATTCAGAAAGCCTCCAAAACAATTGGTCCAAACTGATGAATTATATGATTTTATTTCAGCTGATATGATAAAAGATTTTATTCAATTGGTTTTGATTATATTCTAATTTATAGAATAGTCTTTGAGACTAAAACTAATTTTCCATCTATAAAATAATGTATCTGCATTGACCAAAACCTTCACATGATGGAACCCCTATACTGTTACCACAGTGGTTTATACACGCCATCCTTCATTTTCTGCAGAACTAATACATTATGCCTTACTACTTCACTATGCACCTCAACAAGCCTACAAATTACTTTTGGAGAAATTTCCATTATCATCTTTTTCTTTATTAGAGAAAATTCAAAAAAATTAATAAAATGTGAGATATGTTCCCTGGTTGTGGTAGGAAATGATAGTGATGATGCTACAGTTCCATCTACCCAAATAGAAGAGTTTGTTTGTGCTTGTTTTGCTATACTTGACTGTGCAGTTAAATCTATTGTAAAACATAATGAATCTACTAAAAGAGAGTCAGCTGAAAAAATTTTGGAAACTTATTCTCCAAAAACAGCAAACTGAAAAAGAAATTTAATTTTCAGCAAAATTGTTGTGAATATATTTTACAACAAACGAAAGTTTTTATCGGATGAAATTCAAAAAAATATTGTAGAATGGTTTTAAAAAGGCAAAATTCAAATGAAATTTGATTTATAGAAAAAATGTTGGTAAGTTTTTTTAATTGTATTTGTTTTGTATTACTGCTTAATTCTTCAATAACTTTTTTTGCTTGTTTATAATCTTTATAATTACTTTTCTGTTTGAAAAGAGAAAAAACAACCTATTTGTGTATTTTTGGACAGTTTTGACATGCTTTAGATAAAACAGACAAACTGTCTATAAACCAAATAGGCCTGTTAGAAATTAACCTGAAATGTGAGATGTGGGGCTGTATATATATATTAGTGGGTCATGACTGATCCTTTCCAGTTGTCTAATAAGTTTCTAGATGTTAAGATGAAATTCATGTACTTAAGATGTCAAATTCAAGTACTTTTGACCTTTTTTGAGATCATCTTCAGGGTTAAATTACAAAGACAATCTTATTGTAAATGTGATAAAATCTGCATTCCATTGTGATAGTGATTTTTAAAAATCCACATGAATGTGATTAGACAACTTGAAAGGATCAGTATAAAAAATGGGAAAATAATCAATTAAGAGGTGGTTCCGGGCTCTGCAAAACCTCCTGATCAGAGGCCTTGCTGTTGGATGTAGTTCATCATCATACCCAGTATGTGAAAAGAATGTGGATTTTCTGTGGGGTTGTGTACACTATGATCATTACTGAGGTTGATTAAAAAAGGTATATATATATATATATATATATATATATATATATATATATATATATATTTTCTACTACTCTAAAAATTTTGCAGATTCCCTGTTATTTTTAACAATGTGAATTACATCTACCAGCCTGAGCAATTGAGAGAATTAATAGATTATTTACATTTGTTTTAAATGAAGTAACTCTCTAATGGAATGAAGAAAACTCAAACTTCTTTGTGTATTCTCCATTTCTGCTATGTAAGATATGAATAATTTTAAATAAGGCTCCAAGTCATGGTCACTGATGGAATCTCTGGAGTGTGGTGAGATGACTATACTTTTTTTCTAAATACTGCTATAAACAACAGAATGTTATAGCTTAGCATGTAAGCATGACAGAATTTGGGGTCAATCTCTGCCAAGCCAGTTCACTTGACATACTTTAGCTGAATTACCATAGCAACAGTCCCAATACTTTTTGATCAGACCTTGTATGTTCAATCCCCACACACCAATTTTCATTTGTGAGGATCTATGTTGATGATACAACAGTATATGGGTGCACCTCCAAAACTCTAGATGACCAAAACTTGGCAGCTGATCTCTCCTCTGACCAAGCTCTAACAGCTCAGTTGAGGAAAAACTGGCTGGTCACATTCAATGCCTTGAAAACCAAACTAGTGCATCATTGCCAATTGGACTCTGAATTTTGATCATCTATATTTCAGTTGTCTTGGGAGATGCTCATCAATCTAAGCAAGCTTTCATTCCATATAGTCCTTGCATCAGTGATGTTCAGATATTTGATGAGCTACCTCCTTGATACTCAAGTAGGGGGTCCTATATGGCCTAGAAATGTGATGGGGGAAAACATTTTAAATAAGTAAAAACAGATGAAACATGAAATAAACACTTTATTCAAATTAAATATATACTGATATACATTTCATATTTATTCTTTCATTTTATTATCCAGTCAAATTCTAATCCATATTTGATCTGCATTTGATCTTTAACTGATTGCACTTTTCAATTAGATGCCCTCCTGATATGGATGCCCAAGGCCGTCACACCCACTGCTATACCATTCTGTATGTGACTGCCTTGCATTAAATATTTCAAAGGCCTTTGACAAGGTGTTGCATAGAGGGTTACTGCATAAGCTCTCTAGATATAGAATCCCTGGAAGTCTTAATTATCTTAATGAGTAGGTCCCTAAAGGCAGTTGTTAACAACCATTACCCAAGTGATCAATGCAGTTGTCCCCTAAGGCTTGCTTCTTGGTCCAAACATCTTTCTACTTGGCATATATGATCTGCCTAAGAGTATACTACTACTATTTGTCAATATCTATGCTGATGATACAAAACTATAAACACTCCCAAAATGCTAGAATGACCAAAGCTTGTCAAGTGATCTCTCCTCTGACCTAACCATGTCACATTCAATGCCTCAAAAACCAAACTAATAATATTTCATCAGAATGGACCCTGAAGTGTTTTCTCAGGGAGTCCCCATTCCTCAAGTGCATATTGGGAAATAAGCTCAAAATAGATTTCAAGTAGAACTTATACATATATGATCCATTTGCTAAAAGTACTGGAAATCCTTACAAAAAGCCAGATCAAGCCAAAAAGAATTACTATTGTCATATATGGGCAGGAGCTGCCCAATCTTCCCTTTCCAGATGTGTCCTTGTGGGTGATGAATTATTTTCCACTCTGCAACCCCTTTCCCACAGATGAAATGTCGTAAGCCTCTCATTGCTCTGCCATTATTTCCATGGAAAGTGCTTAGATGAATTACACTCCTTAGTTCTACAAGTTCTAACCTTCATGACTAAGACATGACATACCATGAATATTGTAACAAACCACTCTCATTCCCCTTGTATTCCACTGGGGAGATGTAAGTTGCCCTCTAACAGGTATAAATCCCCTTTTATATATTTAGGGCTTATTAAAATTCTTATCATTGCTTTTTAAAACAAACATTGCTGAGAGAGTCAAGTGTATACAGTGATAGTGGTGTCAAGGGAATAACTGTCCTTCTGACACACTGTTGTTTTTGTGGGCACAAAGGTTAAACATTGTCAAGATTTTCTTGAGTTTAATATTGCTCACCAGTGACTTCACCAATATCGTTACATCACTGGGGCTAATTGGGATTAGTAACTGGGATTAATTACTTGAATTTGCTTGTCATTCCTCCTAATTTGGAAATGTATCAAAGACTGATAGAATTTATTGAATAATAGAAGTATGTATATCGGTGCACCTCCAAAACCAAAGCTTGGCAGCTGATCTCTCCTCTGACCTATCTCTAACAGTTCAGTCGAGGAAAAACTACCTGGTCACATTCAATGCCTTGAAAACCAAACTAGTGACCTTCCACCATCACCAATCAGACCCGGAACTTTCAGCGATCATGATGAATGTATGTTCCCTTAAGGAGGCTTTGTGCTTTGAGCATGTATTGGGACTTAAGCTCAACCCAGACCTCAAGATGAACTTGTGCATACAATCCATGACTAGAGATGTTGGAAAAATGATCAGTTCCCTGTACCACTTCAGTAAGTACCTGACTCTGCTTGCTATCATCTACTTTTACAAAAGCTAGATCATGCTGAAAATGTAGTACTGCTGCCATATATGAGTGGAAGCTGCCCAGTCTTGATAGCATTCAAAAGAATCTCTACATCCTTGTGGGTAACAAATTATTTTCCACTCTGCAATGCCTTTTCTCACGGATGAAACTTTGAAAGTCTCTCACTACTCTATCACTATTTCTATAGAACATATTCAAATAACTACTTATTTTCACAAGTTCAAAATTCTGTGTCTAATACTCTCCATGCCACACTGACTGTAGCAAACAACCTTCATTCTTTTCGTATTCCATTGATGAGATATAAGTTCCACTTTTTGTAGCTTCTTCACATGAACTGCTGCTACTTTGTGGAACTGACTCCCAAGAGGATGCTTCCCCAATCACTACAATCTTAACCTGTTCAAGTCTAGGATTAATGGTTATCTTCCCCATATATCCCCATAAATTGTGCTGCTTACTCTGTATCCCTCTACCTTCTGTGGGTCTTTGACCTTGTACAAGGTGAACATCATTGTAAAGAAATAGGTAAGAAAAGATTAAAGGAATCACAAAACTTACTGGGCTATGAATAATTATTAGCTTAATTGCTTCTATATTAATGTTTATACACATATATATATATATATATATATATATATATATATATATATATATATATATATATAAGCTTTACCAAAGCATATAAGCAAAGCGATTGCAAAATTGCTAAACATTTTTTTACAGTACAGGTTAAAGTAATAATAGTAGTGGTAATGATTTTTTCATGATTTTTTTATTACTCTCAAATGCAAATATCTACATATATTGTCATTTCCATACAGATAACATATAGCATTTATTAACCAAACAATTAGTGTTACTCTTTGTTATAATTCATAAAATCTTTCTAAAATAGTTTTTCAGGAAAAAAAAAAACTTTTTAACTTCACTATAATTGTTCTTTCGAGTAATGATGGGGTTTTCCTCACTATCTTTTTTATTTAAGGTCATGTGGAAAGTCATGATTATGTAATTATTTTCTATTCTAGTTATATGTGATATCCCTTTTATTTGTTGCTGCTGTTGGAAGTCTTCAAGTGATGTTGTTTCGTTTATTTGGAAAATGTTGTAACCTAGAAAGGGTTACTGAATGAGAAATAACCAAAATGGAGGTTAGAAATGAAATGGTAATCTTTATAACATCAATAAAATACAATACTCGCCAGCAGCGTGAAGTAGGTAAACGATTGCTAGTGGTAGACAACTTAGACAACATAGTACCCTCACTTACAATAGTGTCCAACGTATTTATGATTTGTCATTGGAACATTTGAAAACATTTGCCAGATAAGATAAAATAAACCACTCAAAAGATTATGTTCAATTAATTGGTAGGTCTGCTGCTCAACAAGTTGGCTCACTGTGTTTTGTCAGACAATTCTTCTTACCAGAATTTACTATTTGTCAATACTGCTGCCACGTCTGGTCTAGTGCTCTTTCTATATATTTAGAGATTCTCAATAAAATCCAAAGAAGGGTTCAGAATTCTATCAGTCCTAAAATGGCATCTTGACTTCAGTCACTTTCACACCACTATGACATGGCTTCTCTTTCTAATAATTATTTACATGGCAATTGTTCTAAAGTACTCTCCTCTTAGATATTTTGACTGCATGATTGCCAACTTAGGTTGCATTGTTTTAGAGTTACAATAGCTAAATGTAACCATTAAGTTAATAGTTTCTTTTCTTGCACTTCTTACCTTTCTTGCTTCCCTGTCACTTTCTATCTACAAACTTTGAATCAATCGCCGTCTTCTGTCTTCCTGGGCTTTGTTTTTTTATTGTCCTTTCTCTTCTAATATTTTTTTCACCCTCAGTAAATCTGATGTCTTAGTGGCATTATTGCCTTGCTTGAGATGAAGTGATTAAAAAATAAATTGTATTTATTATTTCATCAGATTTTTATAGAGTATTTTGTTTATAAAAGAAGAATAAAGTGAATGATACGTAAGTTGAGATGTCCAGTAACCGTTCAGACAGAGCCATGAAGAATATATAGAACAAATCATTTTTCATACTACAAACCAGAGAGAATTCTCTGTTGCTTATCAAAAGCTGACAGATTCTATTACTGAAAAATGCAAAGAAACGACATCTGCCAAACAAATTCAGAAAATTATGACATAAAGGACACACAGTTCATTTTATGTACAATTGAAAAACAGTATCACCCGTGGTTCTTAACAATATATGTAGATATTTGCATTTGAGAGTAATAAAAAAATCATGAATTTTTGACTGAAGTTATTTGAAGCCGTAAAATGTTAATAAATATTGTGAAATTTTAAAATTACAAAATATATTCCAACCCTATTTGCTGAGTTATTTAGCCCCAAATTTGAAACCATCACAAATGTAATATGTATATTCAGTTTTGATTTAATAGCAGTTCAGTTTTCAAATAGAAAAGACATTATGACTAAATACAAAACTGCAATATATTTTTCACTTGAGTTCATTTATCAAGCAGAAATACCGAACACACTTATTTAGCTTTAATTATGAATAGAATCTACAAACAGTAATTTGTCCATAGCATATGTAAACTTATAAATAATTTTCCTTATTTAAAAATTAGTATATTTTATGGACAAAATAACAAATGAATTTCAAGATATACAAACTTCCTATGTGTGCATATAATCTATAGAAATATTATCTTTATAATTCATACATATAATAATTATATGCATATAATAGTCATATTATTTAAATGATTTTTCTTTCTTAAATATCTGAAAGATATTATATGCATATAATATAATATGATCATCTTTGTAATTCCTATAATTCAAGATAATTCCTATGTGTACATATAATTTATGGAGAGAATAAATTTCACAATCTACAAACAGGAATTAGTCCATAGATTATGTTCAATCATAAATTTGTGAATTTGGATTTAGAAATGTCCTTTTAATAAATTATATAGACGGAATAACATATAAATTTATATATCAAACTAATTTGTGGCTAACTAAATAATAGTTTTAATAAGGGGTAAGTGAATAATGACTAATAACGGTTTTGAACAATAGAGTCATATATATATGTTTGGGGGAAGATTGATAGTTTTATTTAGAAAGATATGTTGTAGAAAAGAAAAGAAAAAACTGTAAACTTATAGTAGCAATAAATACCTGTAATAAGTTTCTTCTGTCTCTTGTCCATAACACTTGTAGCCAAATCACTGTTCAAATGATAGTCCTTTGTAACAGTTCAACAGGCAATGTAGAAACGACAAAATGGTGTCACAAATCCAACCTTCACTCCTCACCAGCAAAAATGAATGTTCGTCCACCAAGTTCAGAAAATATCCTGCACTCATAAGTGAAAAACAACACCTTGTATTCACTGAGCAATTTTTCTGATTGGCCACACCATTCAGGGGAGGAAAGAACATTAACATAAATTCTGATACTTAAAGTAGCAGATTTTTTGCTAACTACTTTCGGTAATTTTTCTTTGGCAGATCACACATAAAACACAAACTCTTTTTTGAGGTAGGCGATCATCTCTTTCACTACAAGGTATTTGATAGATAAATTTTGTGCACAAATAACCAAACACTGAGAGCTTTTATATAGATTTGTGGTTTGCTGCCATTAGGTATACACATGCAGATATGCATTTATTTGCATGCATATATAGGAAATGCATGCAAAGAAGAATAAGTTTATGCATTTATATGTGTGGGATATATTGGGTTGTTTGGAAAATAGTGTTCAATTTTAGAATCAACTTTTGTTTCTGAATTAATGCATTTAAACAGTGCATAATTCAGTCAAAACAGGAACCTTGAAACATCAATATATTTCTGACATAAAGTCACAAGGTTATTTGTACCTTTACAATAAAACTCTAAAGGTTTAGATGCAAAGAAATCTTTGAATGCAGTTTCTGCTTCTTCTTTGAAACAAAATGCCTTTTGGCTTAAAAAATTATCAAGATGCTTGAAAAAGTGGTAGTCACTAGCTGGAAGATCAGAGGAATATTGTGGATGTAGCAAAGTCTCATATCTCATGTTTGTTAGCTACTGCAGTGCCATCCTGGAAACATGTGGTGAAGCATTGTAATGAAGGAGAATAACTCCTCATCGATTAACAAGTGCCAGTTGCATTTTGTTTAACTGAATGTGCATTTCGTCCAGTTGTTGGCAGTAAACGTTGTCTGTGATGTTCTGGTAATGTTCCAGAAAGCTGCAATTGATAATACCAATGGCTGATCAGCAGACAGTTACCATAATCTTCGGTTGGTGTAATTTCTGTTGTCATAAAGAATTCGTTTCTGATCACAAGTCATTATTCAATCGTGAAATGGATAATTCAAATTTTGCAGATGCAGTATCAAACACATTTCAAAACCTTAAACTCTTTGATTTTGTCTGAGATCATGCAGAAGCCATTTATTTAGATTCTTCATCAGACAAAAAAATTAAATGCACCACATATTTGACTTAAAAGTCTCAGATGCTACCTGAATTTTACAAAAAAACAAAATAATTTCCATGCCTGAAGATGACTGAATGTACAGTTGAAATTACTTGCGTATTAAAGAAAGACCTTATAGAGCTTATAATTTTTAAAAACAAGGATCATAAAATTCATCAAGTGATTTGTAGGTTAATGCACCTTTAAAATTTTGTTTGCAAAGGGATTTTGCCACTTTATATCATTAACTTTACTAATCTGCTTTTTGCATGAATGATTCATTGTAATATAAATTGAACTGCACCACATATTTGATTTAAAAGAACTGATCCGACATGCAAATATTCAGGATAACAACTGAGACATTACTCTATTTAATTTAGTTCATGCCACATTGACTGATAAACTTCTACAACAAAAAAATTCTCAAATTGCCATATTAGTAAAAAGACGCACTCTCGTAAATTTACAAAAAATTCAACCTTAGCGTTGCAACTGCATACTCCAAAAGTTTGTATCCATTAACAATAACACATTAAAAAAAACATATTTCGATTCGCATTTAATTTTTTCATCATGGATGCTACCTGAATTTTACCCAAAACAAAATAATTTCCATGCCGGAAGATGAATGAATGTACAGTTGAAAGTACTTGCATATTAAAGAAAGACTTTATACAGCTTATAATTTTTAAAACAAATTATCATAACATTCATTGAGTGATTTGTAGGTTAATGCACCTCTAAAACTTTGTTTGCAAAGGGATTCCACTATTTTACATCATTAACTTTGCTAATCTACTTTTGGTATGAATGATTCATTGTAATATAAATTGAACTGCACCATATATTTGATACATGTATATATATATATATATATATATATATATATATATATATATATATATATATATTGATATATTTTTCTGTTTATACATTATTTTTATAGATGCAAATATTTAAATAAATGTTCTGTTTATAATATACAATATTAACAACATTTACCTGTTTGAATGTCTGAGATATTTCATAGAAAATATGTGTCCTCTGATGGAGACTGAACCTGTATCCTACATGGAGGACACATATATTCTATGAAATTTCTCAGAAATTCAAACCAGTAAATGTTGTTAATACTGTTTATTATAAACAGAATATTTACTTAAATATTTGTATGTACAAAAATAATGTATAAACAGAAAATATATTAAAATAATTGTCAGACTTAGTCCATTTCATAATATATATATATATATATAATTGCCAGAATTAGTCCATTATATATATGTCTGTACGTTTATATATTGGATCGGATTTCCTACATTTTTCAACCGATTTCAACAAAACTTCACAGGACTATGTAAAATTAACTTGCGGTGGTTCTAACAGCGCCAAAAATTGGAAAAACACAATTGTTTTTGCATGAAATCAATTTGAAAACACAATTAAGAGGCATCACGAGAATGAAAGGGTGACAACTCATATCGAGTTATACTTATTATAAAACCCAGGTTGTTTGTGTGTGTGTGTGTGTGTGTGTGTGTGTCTGTGTCTGTGTTTGTATTTGTTTTGTTTATATATGGGATCGGATTTCCTACATTTTTTCAACCGATTTCAACAAAACTTCACTTTTTTTGGCAGGTAGTGTTTTTATTGTCTTGCACACTTTTTTTTTATTTTTTTACATTCAGAATGCTTTAAAATTCCATTTACAAGACAATTGTTTATAATAAAATTCTATTCAATCGGTAGACTCATAACGATTGAAATCAATTTTTTTGCTTGAGTTTGGGTTTGACCAATTCGTAAAAAAAAAAAAAAAAAAACTATTAAGACACGTATCCGTCAACCTTAAACAATAATCTTTGTCAATTTTATTTTTCAGTCTTTATGATGGTCGATACTTGATCTATCTCTTACTCCTTCATCCCCAGGCAACGCTTGGCTCTACAGCTAGTCTGATATATAATCTAGCCAACCTCATTCACATTTCTGTCATTTTTGTTTAAATTTTTGTTTCTATGACTATCATTTTTAGATATCATACATTAATTTTTTTTTTTAATCATTTCTCACCATTCAAAACTGTGATACCATTAGTACTCAAGGAATTACAGTAAATGAAAGTGAAAAAGAAGACTGAGAATGGGGAGGATTGAGGAAAGGATAATAAAGGAACAGGGTTTGAATCAGAAGATACTGATCAATGTTGCATTTAAATTTTTTAACACTATCAGGGAAGCAAGTAAATGGTAGAGATTTTGACAGGTGGCAAGTGGGAGAAAAGAAACGGTTGGATTAGTAGTGACAGTTGTATTTTTACTATTCCAACAGTAACACAGTGGGACCTAGTTGCCAATTTAGTAGCACACTTAAATTCATGTAAGTCAGAGTACCAGGAAAAAACATCTTGTTAGATCAGTTGCCATGAAAATATTTGTAGAAAATTTTTGCAGGAAATGAGTTATGTTGTATAATCCTAAATGTAAATTTACAATTTTAGATTCTAAAATTAGTGCACTTTCAATACATTTCCACTTTAATAAATTTCTTTCTGATTTTTTTTTCAATCATTTCCCCCCAAGCAAGACAATAATGCCACTAGTACACATACTGGGTTACAGGGAGTGAAAGAAAATGAGAATACTTTATTATTGAGGATTGAGGAAAAGACAATAAAGTAACAGGGTTCAGGAAGACACTGATTGAGGTTGCATTTAAATTTTTAAAGATTGTAGTTATCAGGGAAACAAAAATTCTGAAGGAAATTCAGCAGGAGAGAAGTGTAAGAGAAGAAACTGTTAGAAAAGAAGTGCTAGTTGCATCTTGCTAGTTCAACATTAAAACAGTTATGAGTCCTTTTTAAAGCTGATCGTTTTATGTTCATTTTGTTTAGTTCTTTTTTCGTAGCAGATTTAATGTTTAGTATAGAGCTTAGAAAAAATTTGCAGTATGAGATAGGCAAGAAGTAAGGCATGTAGCAACATCAGCATAGCAAAGGGCACTCCTTTAAAGGCAAGGAAGGGCAAAAATATTTTAAGTCAAGTGATAGCGATTGCTGTATAAGTTGTACCATTTTTGAAACAAGCACGGGCAACATGCTGCTAGTGATATCATAAAATGATTTTAAATCCAAAATCTGCACAGTACTAACGAAGGGTTAAATAAATGGATCGATTAAAATAGTACTTTCATTCATTGTAATTGTTTATTATTATAGCAAGAAGGCGGAGGATCAATGGTTAGCTGAATTTTATTTTTAGCTTACCTTAATCTTCATTGAATATTAAACATAAGCAAATGAACAGCAAAACAAACGTTTTGATTTTATAAATACAATTCTTCTTGAAGCTTTTTTCCTGTGGGACATAAGGCCACAGCTAAAGCACACTAGGTGATTCTGTCTGATACCTAACAAAGTAGTTTAACAAATTTGATATTAAGTTTAGATTACTTTTTTTAAATTTAATTCTTTTTAAATATCAGTGCAGACTTGGTTCTCTAGCCTTGATTGGTGGACAGTATAGGACAAGGAAAACTCTGAATGTGAAGCAGTATGTAGTACTAGTAGAGTAGTTTTAACAAATTTGATATTAAGTTTATATTACTTCTTTTAAATTGTAATCATTATTGCGTTGGTAGTTAGTACTATGTATCTTGTTTTGTCAAGTTTATTTGTGTTATCGTTTTTATTTCCTCACAAAACTACGATGAGGATATAATTAAAGCAACAGTGATAAAAATAAAAATATAAATGAAAGCAACAGAAATATGAATGAAATTGACTAAGTTATACATGTAGATACAATCAATGTCAAAAATTTAAATTTAAAGTTTAGCATTATTATTATTAGTGTGCAATGCAAAATTATTTACAGTATTTACATTAGTCGGACTATTGTCCTCATCTTTGTCGCCATATTTGTCACAACGTTTTGGCTGTTGTATGCTCCAGCCTTCTTCATGTGGTTGGAATTTCGAACTGAACCCTTTATTTCAATCACTGGGGTAGACTGTTCAAAATTATTTATTGCTGAAATGTTTACATATTTTATATGTGCTAATAAAATGTAAAAAAAATAAAATTTAAAATCTTGACTTTTGGAGCAAGCATTCTTCCCATTCAAAAGATTGTTCAATCCTGATCTTATTTCCTCTGTATTTTCTCCTCTCCATTTACCCTTGGGCTATACAAGATTAAGGATAATAAATCACTAACAAATTAGTCAGGAACGTGGTGCCTGTTTCTTAGCCAAAACCTAAATTTTATTTCACCCAATCCACAATGAGGAAAATTTGCCAAAAATATCAACAAATTTCTAGTACAGAGCAAAACTTAAATAATCTGAATAAATAGTAAGTCAAGACAATAAAATGTTGCATGAATGTGTAGCTAGTTTAACAGTTGTTGGCTCAGAAAATGAAATTGGTGTGCTGAGTTCAATTTCCACTTGATTCTGTTTTGATTACATTGCTTTAATACCCTTAATGCTTCAACATCCACAAATCTCTTGCATGGGATGTGTGTAACAAACTTCACAAGATTTGGCACTCAAAAACTTCCATTCTCCTTAAAAATCCAAACCTTTCAAACATTGATTGAACTAGTCCTACTATATGGATTAGAAACTTCAACATAATTTGTTCGTCTTGAAAGACAACTGGATGAAACATATACAAATCTAATTAGAAAAATCCAGAACATCAGTTGGAGATCCCTTACAATGCTTAACACAATTTACAGAGAATTGAGATCAATCTCTCTTAAGCTCAAACAAAAACAATTACTGTTTGCCAGCCTCTGCTACTGAGTGAACAAGGAAATCATCACATGCTTACTCAATGGCATCCTTCAAAAAGTGTGTTCCCACAAAAATTGAATTTCCCAGACATCACAGCTCGGGACTCAATGTTGGACATTGGGGATCTGAGAACAGCAATATAGGACTGAACAGTGTGAAAAGGGATTTTCAGTGGTGTTCCAACCAACCATTGGGAGGTCGAAGGATAATGATGATGAATACCCTTAGAAAAGGCATGAGTTCATCTTTCTCCAGCTATGGATTAAATAACAGAGCAGACTAGAATCTCTCACTTTGTGGAGGCAATCTGTATAGAAGAAAAAAAATTGAATTCAAAACTAATCAGAAGATAAATTCATGAACTTATCTCGTCTTAAAAAATGACAGTTTTTTTTTATCACTACTGTTTTTAATTATCTTTTGCTGTAGTTTTGTGAGAGAACAAAAGTGTCAACACAAATAAACTTGACAAAACTAGACACATAGTACTAACTAGCAATGCAATAATGATTACAATTTAAAAGAAGTAATATAAACTTAATATCAAATTTGTTAAAACTACTCTACTAGTACTACATACTGCTTCACATTCAGAGTTTTCCTTGTCCTATACTGTCTACCAATCAAGGCTAGAGAACCAAGTCTGCACTGATATTCTTATTGCTTTTAATTATCCACTGTCGCAGTTTTGTGGGAAAACAAAAAAGAAGATAATGCAAGTAACAAAATCATAACAACATTAAACCTGATGCAAGACTTTACAACTACCTTATGGCTGCAGGATGTACGATTAATGGAATTTTAATCAGTTATGGGACTTGTAACATGATACAATGTGAAAGTGTGGCATATAATTAGTTTTTTAATAAAATTTGAGCAGACTAATTATTACTTTGGACTAACAGAAACGTAATGTGTTTCATCAATGGAGAAATGAAAAACAAAATGTCAGACAAGCCATTGGACAATATCAAGAGAGGAAAATTAAAATGCTCTGGAAAAACATACAATCAACAGAGCTTGCCAAAACATTTCTGCAAGGCAGAGGGCAAATCGAAATATGGAGAAACAAGCAAAGAAAGAAAGGAAAGAACAATATCCCAAAATTGAACAGACATAAATCTGAACAATGTCTTCAGAGAATCTCAGAACAGAAAGAAACATAAAGGAAAATGATTTCAAAGACATCTATGGAGGATTTGTTATGTTAGGTCTTATCTTTGAAAGAATAAATTTGGTTTGCGTGTTCAAAGACGTATCCTCAACATTTATATTATACTTCAATGAGAATAAACAGAAAAGCATAGAAAAATACTGAGAAAAGACAAAGGTGTTTATATTGAATAACAATCAATTTTCATTTATATTGTATGCAGATTACAATGATATGTATTGTAATAAGTGTAGATTTTTGATTGAAATCTCATATTGTTTGTTAGTTTGATTAATGTTAAACTCTCTATATATTTGTGTGTGTGAATGATGCTTGTGAGTTTAATTGAGAGGTTAAGTGTTGCAAAATTTATGATAAAAGTAATGTAATACTGTTGATAAGAAAATTAAACATTTTGTGTCAAATAATAAATTCACATTAAATTTTTGTAAATTTAGTTCGAATAAAGTTGTCTTCCTTTGACTGCTCTTGATGAAACTTAAAGTTGAAATGTTCATGAAAGTTCAGAAGATGATTTCATTGTCAAAAAGTTCTTTGCTTTGTTTGAATGAAATTGCAATGTTTATTCACTAGCAGGAATGATTATGAGCTGTTGTGGGAATGAATTGATGAATGAGTGAAATTTCTGGAAGATTGTTTTATGTTTGCAAGTAAGTTAGAAAACTTCAGGTGAAGTGACATAGGTTTGTGTAGTAAATAGTTTGAAGTCACAATGCTCACTGGCAAAATGAGTTAGTACGCTGCATTTATTTACTTGGGTAGGTACCAGACATATTAGTGCTAAAAATTTTAACTTGATCACATGATGAAAAAAACTTGTGCATGGGTGGATAGCAATGCCCACTTGTATGTTAGTTGACCAATTAGAACAAATATTCAAAATATATGCGCAAAGTTGGATCTGTTCAAAACATCGCTGTGATCTACTTATTGCGCAGAAACTGAAGATGTTATTTTTTGCAATTTATAAAGATGTAGAATTATGATTCTACAATAGTAACAATAATGGTAATATTAGCCATTTCCTTTTGGCATCCATTGACTGAGTGGATAGTGTTGCTTTTGGTTGAAACTTATAAAATCTTTCCATTGAAGTGACTTTTATTACTCTTTCTAGTATTAATGGGGGCTTCAGTGCTTTCTTTTTTTACAGTAAGGTTCACTCTGTACAAGATCTTTGGGCCACTCAAGGTTATATTAAAGGGTAGCTTATATGGATAGGAGAGCAAGATAATGGTTAACACTAAACTTAAACATGTTAAGATTGTAGTGATCAGGAAAACATCTTCTGCACATCACTGCATGGTAGGTCCTAGCCAAGAAGGTTAGACCCGGCAGAACCAAGGAATGTAGTTCATCTGAGCACTTTCCATGGAAATAGCGATAGAGCAGTAAGAGACTCACAACATCCTGCCTGTGAGAGAGAGGTTGGAGGGTGGAAAATAATTTGTTGCTCACAAGGACTTGGAGACACTTTTGAATTCTATCAAGACTGGAAAGTGAGGACTGGGCAGTGTTGATCTAATCTGATATAACTTCACCAAGCAAATAGATTTTTTAGGTTGCCAGTGAAAACCCATAAATTTATATGGAATACAATGGACAGACCCCATTTCAACTGTAGGTGGAGCAGGTCAACTTATTAAAGCACAAGTTTACATTAGTGGCAGGCTATCATTTCAGTACTTGTGCTGGGTGGTAAATATACATTTGAGCTATTTAACGACTTAAGAGGCAGATTACTGCCCAAATATGACAACAGTACTACATTTTCGGCCTGCCTTCAGTTTGAAGACATGTGAAACATAAAATAATGTCATATTGATTTCGCATATCACATGAGAAGATATTCCTTGGAAATCGGAAATTTTTAGCATGAAATGTTTAAGAAAATGTTCATGCTGAAGGTGGCTTTCAGAGATGCTAACCTTAGTAAAGCTGAGACAAAATTTCAACTGGGTTTCACTCATTGAATCTTTCCTGAAAATAACTTCTGTCACTGTACATACATACTTTAACCTTTAGCACTCTATTAATTAATATTTCTTCCCTTTTTACTGCATTCTTTTTCAAGGCTTCTTAATTGCAGTAACCTTACTGTTAATTTCACTTCAAGTTATTTTCTCTTGCCATAGCAGGATACGACAACACATCTATGAAATTCAAACACACTATTGTTCAGGGATCAGATTCAGCTTCAGTGGCAAAATGGAGTCATAGACAGAGTGATAAAGGTTAATTATACACAAGGAAAACCTTGTCCATCCAATGAATAAAGAGAGATATGCTCAAAATACGAAATATTAAACATTGCCCTGGATTCAGTGTTGGTGGCATCACTTTTTTAGATCATATTTCCTTTTTTTGGAACTATTTATCATATGTCCTACTTCCTGGACCATTTGCAAAGAAACATTGATTTTTGTTCAAGATCATTCTTACTACAAATATGAATACCTATGTCATCAGCATAGGCACCTATCTCATCGTTCGTATACTGGCTTCTGGAGAAAAAAACAGGAATGTTGTTTTCTCTTGGTAAGTTTGTTGGGGATCTGCTATGGGACATTTTTTTTTTTTTCAAATTACATCAAAACTATGTTTTCAAGATATTTAAAATGACTTAATACTTTCTAGACAAAGCAAGAGTGAGTTTCTAGTTTTCCTCACACATATACACAGCTTGGCCCCTCATATTTACCCATGTCATGGAAATCATGGACATTGGGGGAATCATGAATCCACCTTACCCAACTAGGAAGGTCATCCATGAGGTCAACTCAGCACCAGGATTTTCTGAAGGGTGCCAAGTGCAAAGACAATTCTGACATGATCAGAAATGAGATCATTATATACTACAATTATGATATGGGGTTTTAAATTATGGTCAAGTTTGTCTTCTTTTTGGTCTACATGCCATATCCCTATAGGATGTGGGTGATTATGGCTCTCCACAATTTCCTGGTCTTTATAGTTCTTACTATATTTTGATTACTTCTTCTAAACCCTGTTTTGATATCCATATACACAAGCTCGTTAGGTAGGTTATATACTATTTTCTGCAAGCCTCAATCTGTCCTGTGAATGTCAAATTTTCCAAGCTCTCTTTCCTTATTATTATTATTATGTGCCCTAGAAATTTCATTTTTTTCTTTCTGACGTTAAGTATAAGTGTCCTTTTAGTTTTCATTTTCTCTAAAACTTTGTTTTTGCTCACATGTTTGGTCCGTGGTATTCTCAGCATCCTCCTGTAGAACCACATTTCTGTTGCTTCATATCTTTTCTTCATTTGTGATGCTATCATTAGGGATTTGAGAATGTGAAGCACTCTTTAAGTCAGAGGAGATTGAAGTAAGAATTTGGATACTAAAATTAGTTCATGTCATTTTCATGAGTGGGTAAACACTTGTTGAAGAGACTGATTATGGTTTTAAAAATTTATAATTTTGCAAAAGAATGTGTACAAAAATTAATAGAAAAATCATTTCTGGATATTTCTGAGGTGCATTCTTCTGGTAAATTTTCTGAAAATATGCTGTCAGCTTTGGATATAGAACCAGAAGTAATTGCACTTAATGAATCTTTTATCATTTTTAAATATATTGCAGAACATCAGCTAAAAGTGAGTTTGCCAGAGTTGGCATAAAAGAACATTGCCCAACATATCAAAACATTTATGACATCAGTCTAAACAAAGTAGTATAATCAAAAATGAATAAAAAAAGTATTTTGGCAGCATTTGCTGTTTTGAAAATTATAACTTAAATATGGCTTATCCATGTTTTGCCAAGAAGGATTTCTCTTTTCCAAGCATTCTTATCATTTTCAATCATATAAACAGTTTTTTGAAAGAATGCTGCAGTCTTTAAATTCATAACTAATGAATTTTCAATGTTTTGATTTTTTTGCTCTCATGTGAATTTTGTTTAATCATTGCATGTAATTTCTTCTGGACTAATTTCTTTGTCTTTGCTGTTCCATTTTTAATATTTCTATTGAAAGATCTGAGGTATATATATATATAGATAGATAGATAGATAGATAGATAGATAGATATATGTGTGTGTGTGTGTTCTATAATGTGTTTCAAATTAGATCTCTTTCTGTTTCACTCTACATTAAAATGCTGAAAAATGAAAAAATTAGGCACTCTGCACAGGGGCTCCAAGCATCACATTCAGTTCATAAAACAACCCCCCTCAAAAATATATTAAATTCAATATAAAAGGAGCCAATGAAAAACCTAAAGAAACAAACATGTAAATAATGAGTCATCATCCATCCCCTATGCTTTCAAGAACCTCACCACCAATGCTGTAGGAGAGGCACTGTGAATGGAAAAACTGTCAACATCACCACCAGTTACATCAGCCAACTGACTTGATACATGCATCAACTCCAACTGCTACCAGCTGTACTATTCCTCTAAGTTGCTTACCTTTCCCACAAAGAGACATTCCATTCACATCCTCTCTATCAACAATACAAAGAATTATATATTAACAATTCTTATCTTCTTTTCTTTTCCCGTCAGTAGCAGTACTTACTGTTTCATTTGTTCTCTCATTGTACCATATGTGTGTTTATAACACCTCATTAAACACAGCTGACAAAGTACTTTTGTTAAGTTTTTATTCAGTTTTTCTTGTATACATGTTTTATTATATTTTGTATTGTTAATCATTTATTTTATTATATCTTTTAGTGCCAGTCATTTTTTTGTATTCTAAAAAATTTTAATTCATTAGAAAATACTCTATATTTAAAAAAAATATATGTCTTAATTGTATTTCTCTTTAACTTGGCTATGGGAGAAAGGAATATTTACTATTTATATTTCCTCCACTATAGGCATTATTATATCCATGATAAAGCAACACCTTAATACAAGGAGGGAACAAATTAGCTGAAAGAAAAGAAATGACAAACATGCTTGGTCCTCAAAAAGAATTTTAAACTGCTAAGTCATACATAAAATTATGTATAAATTTCTACACTTTTCCCACACAGACAAACTATAACAAATATATACAAATAAAAAACAGTGTGCCTATGAAATGTTGCATGAAACATGAAGAACAGGCAATTATTTTCTGGACAGTCTGTGAAATTTCCAGATCATCATCTCATTTTTTCATTATCAATTGCCAAATTTCTTTGATTGTAATTTGCCCATGTTCAACATTTTTAGGTGTTTGGCTTGTTAAATGTCTTCCCAAACATGAATCGCTTTGTACGGATTCCCAACTAAAAATCTGAAGTGCCTGTGAAAATTTTAACTGACATTTCTTCATTAAATCACCACTGAGTGCCATGTAAACTTTTTTTTTATCATTTCACACCAAGCAAAGCAATGAAGCCACTAAGATGTAGGTGGTTACTAATTGTGAAAGAATACAAGAAAAAGAAAAAAATATGAAGAACAGGAACTAAGAAGACAGAAGACAACAACTGATATTGCATTTAAATTTTTGAAGATCAAAGTAGACTGAAAAGCAAGAAGGCGGAAGAAAATTCCACAGGTGAAAATTGAGTGAGAATCATAGGAGAGTAATCAGGAAGAAAGCAGATAATAATTGGCATTGCATGTAAAATTTTGAAGATAAAATTTGACTGAAAAGGAAGAAGCCATATTTTGAATAGTTAACTTAAGAAAGGATTTTCAATGATTATGAAAAAGTAAATATATATGATAGATATAAAAGTCTATAAGCCATAATTTTATATCTACTTGGCTATGTTAAATATAGCATTATATAAGCCACAAGTAAAAAAAAAAGTATATACATATGTGTAAAAATATATATTGGTATAAAAATAATGTATATAAATAAGTATCATAAAAAGAACTTACATAACGTGTATAACAAATATAAAAAATACAATAGGTATAAAAAAAGTTTATACATATCATAGATATAAAAAGAAAGGTATATATGTATCATACACATAATATATATATATATATATATATATATATATATATATATATATATATATATATATATATATATATAACATAGGTTTAAAACAATGTATATACATATCATAGGTGTAAAAAAAATATAGGTATCATATTTGTAAAAAGTATATATATATATATATATATATATATATATATATATAATGGATGTAAAAAATGTATATACATATCATAGGTGTAAAAATATATATACATATATCCCAAGTCTAAAAAAATGTATATGTATATCGTGCATGTAAAAATTGTATATACATATAATAGGTGTAAAAATGAATATATATATCATAGGTGTAAAAAATGTATATACTTATCATAAGTGTAAAAAAGAAAGTATATATATATATATATCATAGATGAAAAAAATATCTACGTATATACTGTAGGTATATAAAAAATCCTAGTGGAACAAAATGTGTATGTCATAATTGTATATTGGTTTGGTTAAGTTGAAATCTAGTATTATATCTACATTATAGCAATTTCTTAAGTAGATGAAAGATTGTGAAATTCAACACTGAATCTTGTGGTAGCAAAAATCAAATTCTTACCTCTGTCTACACTCAGAAAGTCCTCAGATGGTATGGTATATCCCTGCAGATAAAAACAAGACATCTGTCAGTATTATAGTTCAGAAAAAGTTAATTCTAGAGATCAAAACTATTACAGAGTAAGAAAATTCTGCAATCCGTCATGCTCTGCCATTATCTCAGATAAATAATGGACCATTCTGTTTTGATTGCAAAGTAAAACAGAAAAATACATTAGATTGGTTTTAGAGGAGAAGCATGCATAATAAGAAAGAAAGAAAGAAAGAAAGAAAGAAAGAAAGAAAGAAAGAAAGAAAGGGAAGGTGATAATGCTATCACATAAATAACATCTGCTACAATGAAATTTAGGGAGAAAAAAATTAAGGAAATGAGAAGGAATAGAAAATAGATTATCTGATATCAGACTTAAAATATTGGATACCAAACCGACAAAAGAGTAGAAGACGGAGGGAGAACTATAAATAATGTATGCAAAAAATAGTTAAGTTAATGATATTCTTCTATGTGCAGCATCCATTTAGGATATTGATGATCATGGCTCTCCACAACTTCCTGACCTAATGCTTTAAAGATGTGAAAGGCACATAATTTATATATTATTGAATTATTATTATGTGACATGTTAGCCTAGTAATACAGATAACCTGAAACTCAGAGTTCTGTGGAATTGGTTATGTTCCTGTTCTATTTAATTTTATTTCTTCATTTTGGTCACCATTTTCATATAGGTGAATATAGCAATAAAAGTAATGAAGCATCTTTTGAGGAAAGTAATGAGGACTTTAGCAATAAAAGTAGTGATCAATTAACAATTCTGATTGAAGAATACATTAATACAAGTAATGAAGAATTTATAGGACTTGAATCTTATATATATTTTTCAACCAATAAAATCCCATAAGAAGGTTTGTTGGATAAACAATAATTGCAAGGGCAAATACCACCAAAAGACTTGTGGACATAGTTGTAGAAGAACCATGTGTTATTTTTGGACCATTTAGAAAATAACAATAATAACTTCCTTCACCACTCATGCAAATTTGAGAAAAAGATTTTTGTGAGCCAGTGTGAAATTAGTTTCTGACCAATGAAAACCTTGTATTCAAAAATTTCACACCTGTATATTAAATTTAATTTTGAATCCCCTTATGGATATAAAAATAGAAGTGTACTGCTTCTTGAGGCTCACAACAATTTCAGAGGCCAGTTTTATCTACATATGCATACACACATGCACACAATGAAAGAGAGACAGCCAGCCACTTAAAAAGGCCTTGTCTACTCACACAATAGAAGGGAATAAACAGCAGCTGCTAACTAAGCCTATATCTATGAACTCACAATCACATTAGGCTGACCTTCATAAAGTAATTCTCTTCACACATTTTACAAAGTACTAAGAACACTTAATTACTTTCTAAAACAAACTTCACTGCAAGGAAAATTTAACATTTTATTGCTATTGTATATTTCTGAAAAGAATATATAAATGTTATTTTAACCGACATTCTACTTATGCTTTTCCTTCAGAAAATAACCTTTTTTATGTTTCATTTAAAAGATGTGTTGTTGTTGATGTTGTTAAATGTTTGAAATTCCAACACTCAGATAGCAACAAAAAACCTGGGCAGTCCAGATCCAAAAATGAAAATAATGAAGAATCTTTAATTAAAAGTTATGAAGAAACTATTAAAATAGAAATAAAGTGATCTACTGATAAAAGTATCAAAGAATCTATTAAAACAAGAATTAATCAGTTAATAAATACAGTAAATTAAGAATCTTTTGATAAAAGCAATGAGGATTCCCTAATGATAATGAAGATAATATTAAATTGTTAATGATAACATTATAATAATAATAATACTTTTTCATTTTATTTTTTTTTATTATTATTATTATTATATTATCATTATTTTTTTTAATTATTTTTTTTGACTATTTTCTCCCATTCTTCTCTGTCCCCCATAATCTTAATTAGTTATTCACTGCTCAAACCAACACCATTTCTTAATAGATGCAAATGTTTTTGTCCATTTCCCCCTTTGCTGCTTTCTTTGTTTCAACTCCCACAAGAGCATTTTACTTAACAGCTTTTCTTTCCTCCAACAAATGTTCCCAATAAGTTGCAATCTTCTTATCCATAATGATTCCATTACACTTTGCTGTTTTCCAGAGACTTCTTCCTTTGTTTTCTATCCTTTCCAGGAGACACTAGGAATAACCTTGAGCAACCTTGTATATGTAATGTCAAACATATCACTCATCTTCTTTGTTAAATATTAATTCAAGAATATATATATAAATTATACATGCACACAGGTACACACACACATGCCCACACACATATATATATTTATATAGGAGAATATAATATATAAATTATATATTTATATAGGGAAGAATATGATATAAATTCCTATATATCAGAACAATGTGAGGCAAATGAATGACAAAGTGAAAAAATTCTGTGTAACACATTTCGGAATGTAGAAGAACTTCATTAGATTAAACTAATGTTTTTGTTGATGGAATTATATATGTGTAGAAAAGGAAGTGGAAATATAAAAATGTAAGTATCGGGAATAATTATGTACCAAGAGGAAATGGTGAATATGTTGGATTACTGAAATTTGAAATATTTAGATTAGTATTTTTTTACACAACTCTTTTAAATCTGTCACTCATTTTTCCTTAAATATTTATATATATAAGTCAAAAATGAAGGAAATCATGGCTCAATCCAAGAAAGCCTTCAACTGCTCAATCTAAAAGAAATCTAATGCAATTCTTCATTATAAATTGTTAAAACCTGAAGAAAACTTTTCATTATTCACATTCAGATTAATATTTTCATCTTTTTTTTTATTATCATAAGCTTTCAGCCTTTATACTCTCTAACCTTCTTCAGGTATCTGTTGACCCAGGTAATCTTCACTAAAGCCACTAAGATGCAACTGTTAAGGAACTGTGAGCATAAAATCTACTGTTACATCAAACCATTTCAGCTGTAAAATGATTCATAAAATCAAAGTACAATATAAGAAAGTTCATCAGAACAATTACCATAAAAGTATTTATAGAAAAGGTACAGCAAAGCTATTTAAATATTAATCCTTTTGTTAAGATTAATAAAATATTAGATATTTGAAAAAATGTCTGATTTGAGCAATGTAGAAGATTTGGCAAGATTTTAATTAGGTGACCTTTGAACAATCAGTTTTATAGATTGTGAATTTGAGAATTAAATTTTTAAATGAAAAATACTTTTCTAAATGTTCTTGAGTATTTGAATGTCTTAGAAAAAAATTGTTTTTTCTCCAAATAAGCCATGGAAGCTAAAAGCAGCTTGATGTGGATATGATCAATAATTCAATAGGCAATCATTTTACCACAAGCAAGGCAATAAAGCTACTAAGATGCAAGGAATTACTGAATGTTAGAGAATATGAGAAAAAATACTATTAAGGAGAAAGAACAATAAAATAAGAAAAATTAAGACAGAAGATAATGATTGGCATTGCATTTAAATTTTTGAAGGTCAAACTTGACTGGGAAGCAAGGAGTTGGAAGACGTTTCCACAAGTGAGAAGTGTGATGGAAGAAACTATTAGCATATTGTTACATCTAGCAATTTCATCTAGCAATTTCATCTAGCAATTTCATCAATTTCATCAATTACATCGAGCAATTTCAACTGAAAAATAATGAGACTTAACCCAAATCTATTACTGTGCTTAAATTCATAAAGTCTAGGATACCACAGTTGGAAAGTTCATTTGAACAATTACCATGAAAGTACTTATTATACATTACAACGGGGAGAAATGAACAGAACTTGAGATGCCATGTCAGGACCAATAACATTGCAGTCTTCTTTGAATTTTATCAAAACTCACTAAATACATAGCAGGAGCATAAGACCTTATGTAGCAGCAATATTCAAAGCAAGGATAAACAGTAAACTCATAAATATGTAAAACAGATTCTGGCAAGAAAAAATTGTCTAGCATGATAGAGTGAACCAACTTTCCTTGCAGCAGACCTAGCGATTGATTCAGTATAATCTTTCCACTGTCCATGTTTAAAGACATATCTTCTTCTTTTTGTTAAAAAATACTGCTCAGTTATTGTGTGTCATTTTTCCACTGAGACTAAGTCTGCACTAACTGGACAAGGGATTGAACTCACAGTTACTATGGCACCAAATTTATGAATCAATGTTTTATTCCAATAGGCTACTACCCCATTCATTTTTTAAATATATAGATTGGTGGATTGAAGCTAAAGGAATTGGGATTGAGTGAGCAATAACTGAGTACTACTAAAAAGAAGATATGTGGACAGCAGAATGAGAACAAGCTACAACCATAGTTTAAATAAAAGGCTCAGTTCAAAATTCTTTGAAAGCTACCCAAATTAACAGATACCTGAAGAAGGCCAGAAGAACAATGGTGGAAACATTGTGATAATAAGAACAAAGATGAGGACATGTGATAACTTCATATCCCAGAAATTCAGACAAAAATAACAAATTGAAAAAGAAAACACAATCTTCTAGGCAAGAAGTTTAACTCTTAATTTGGCTGCAAAGAATCAATAAGCTGCTACAAGTTGTTCTACATGTTATCTGTTCTCCAGACATGTGACCCTCAAACTATAAATTCATTTGCTCCATGCAACACTTTTTATTTGGTCAATTGCTCAAATTCAAGAGATTACAGAACTCTTCAAATAAAATTAGAATCATATTCTTAAAATTAGAATCACAATTTAACTTAAAGTTGACATAAGCTCATAGAAAGTCAATTTAATGACTCAATATGACTCAATAATGATGATATGAATTTATATGACTAAAAGATTTTGACAAAAATGTTTGAAACTTAATTTGATGAAGTTCAGTGTTAAAACTGACATAATGTAATAGAAAACCAGGGAAATACTTTGACAATGCTAAACATTTATATGAATAAAAGATTGTGTCAAAAAATGGTAAAAACTTTTGTATCAGCCTCACATTAAAGAATACAGATTTCAGTTGGAGGGTGGTTTAAGGTCAAAGAAAACCAGGGAAAATACTTTGACAGCTGAATAAATTTATATGAATAAAAGATTTTGTCAAAGAAATGCCAGAAGCTTTTGCATCAGCCTAACTTTATAGAATACAGATTTAAGCTGAAGGTTGGTTTAAGGTCATGGAAAAACAAGGGAAATACATTGAATACTGAATAATGAATTTATATGAATGAAAGATGTTGTCAAAAGATTTTGGAAACCATTGCATCAACCAATTAAAATAAATGAGTCCTATAAATTCTTTTCTTAAGTCATTATCTAAAATTTATTTATTAGTACACATTTTGAGGTGTGTGGCAATATGATATTTCTTATCTTAAACATAATATTTTGGTCATATTATACTTGAATACTTTTTGCATCTAGATTGTATCCAGTTGTCTGTAGATATTGCAATTTTAATATACAATTTTAATTTGACATCTTAATTCATACAAAACAGACATGAAGAAGCCTTAGAGATTACAAAAAGAAAGAGAAAAAAATGAGAAAAATTGATACACCCCCAAAATATTCAATGAAGATTACATTAACAATGTCAGTGTTAACATTTATATTGTTGTCATTTTTAGCTTCATTTCTATTAATGTTTGCAAAATGCAATTTAAAATTTACAAACAGAAAAAAATTCAAAATATTTCCCCCAAATCAACAGCAAATCAAAAAGAAACACATTTAAAAGAATTGAATGTATGGCTGAAAGACTAATTAAATTTATTTTAAATAATTTTTTCTTTCTTTTAAGTCTGTGAAGAATAAATTTTTATTAATTCTGTATCCAATTGATTTATATATACATACATATATATATATATATATATATATATATATATATATATATATATATATATATATATATATATATATATTCATACATGTTTCATTAAATAATATAGACAAGTGTTGTCTATTTATTTTATGTAAATTCTTTTCATAACGTCTGATAAGCTTAATAACATTATCATTAAACAAAGAAAGAAAATCACAATACTGATCCATATTTTTTAATCCAATCTAAGCTTTCGGCTTACATAAGCCATTATCAAAGATGTCAATTACTGTACAATATATAAAGCAATATACGGACAAGACAGTGATGATAGTCTGTTATTGTTTACATAGATGATTTCCAAGCAATGATAAACACGTGCATATAAGACGCTAGAAGCGAAAATCACACCGCAGCTCATGATGTCACATATGACCACGCGAGAGTGAATTCAAGAAGTATTAAGTATGGGAAGCCTTTGGTATAAACGTTGTTATATATATTAGTAATGGATTTTTCATTTATTAATGTTATGGTCCAGTTCCTTGTACTATGGTGATAGTCCAAGGTAGAACCAATAAAGAAGAACTCGAACACAGGTATGGAATAACACAGATATATTACAAACAGGAATATATATGGAGAAGTAGAAGTGCTAGTATGAACAATCAGGTTTAGTAGAGAGAACAATGTAGTCTCGACCAGTATCACTATTCCAATGTCTTGCAGTAATCATCTGAACATGACTCTGTTTCAGACTGCCTCTGACTTGACTCTTGACTCGACTTGAACTACTGACTCACTTGAATGACTGATTCCCCGCCTACTCCTGAGGTGCAGTATTTATTAAGTATGGAATAGTCCATTATTCTTATTATGGGTAAGATCACATAACAATTAATATGACATATTTATAGTTTATTGTTTAAACATTACTTTTTGGATACACAAATTTGAATTCATGCTCTGTTTATTCATTAAAAAATATATTTATTTATTTCCATCTTCTGGCCAAAATATTCTAGAAATATTATTAGAAAAATATACATTCTCCAGCAGGATTTCTTGAATATTCAGATCAGTAGATGTAAATAAATAAATATATTGTTTAATAAATAAATAGAACATCTACTAACATATGGGTATCCACTAAAAATTACGTTTAAACGATAAAATAAAATAAGAAATAATATATATATATAAGTTATTGATGAGATATATATATATATATATATATATATATATATATATATATATATATATATATATATATATATATATATATATATATAATAAAATATTAGTTTTATTGTAAGCTATATTTATGACTTAAAGTGCTCAATATCAGGTATAGAGTGTATGTAAATATAAATATAAAAGTGGACATTGGAATCAATACCCAGAGGTGACAGTGTGTTTCATGCTAAATACAATTATCAGAATCTTATAATTGCATTTGGCATGAAACAGACTTTTGTATCTGGGTATTGATTTCAATGTCCACTTTATAAATATATATATATATATATATATATATATATATATATTTAAAAAAATACGCTACATAAGAGTTCTCATGTTTCAAAACAAGAGTCGAAAACTTCAGTATAACTATTTGAATTAATTTGAATTAAAGTAAGCTCTGTCTTTTATATTTCATATTTTTAAATAAATAATTATATTTATGCTCTACTTTTGTATCGAGCATTATTTTTTAAAATAATAGCAAAAATACTAAAGAACTTTGGATTATTTACTTAACGAGTTCTTTCCTATTTTCTATATATTTTCACACATATATATATATATATATATATATATATATATATTGAAAAGGTTAATGGTCAGAGTTAGATAAGGCCAAGAAACAGTATTATTAAAAAGTGTGAAAAATAGATATAAAAATTTAGCATGTAGAGCTTTTAAATTAAAAATTTAGGAGATCAGTCGATTCCACTACCTTGGTTTCAAAATTTTGGTATCATCAGGCAGTGTGTATCTATTGATTTCCCAACCATTTATTTTTAAAAAAAAATTGGTAATGAACGCTACATTATTTAAAAAAATAAACAAATGTACGATGTTGGGTATGATAGGAAGGGAGGAAGAAGATGCAAAGAAGGAGGAAAGAAAGGGTATTGTAAATGTATCGGCTGGAGGTTAATTGAAATGTATCATTTTTTATCCAGCCTCATATGAAATTAAGAGGAATTTTTTTGTATGAATGCAACGGCTCATAATCTTGGACCTTTGATTCAAAAAGTTTTGAGATCCATGGATGTCATTATTGCTAACTTTTCTTGTTGGCAGAGGTTGCAGATGTTATTATGGTTGTTGTAGGGTTTTACTTTTTTTTTAAAATTTTCCAGTTTATAGTTGGGTCTATTTTGTTTTTTCTTTTAATTTCCATGCATGGTTAGCTAGTCTGGTAGATTTCCTGTTACAAAAGCTTTTCATCAAACTCAACTGGACGTCCGGTTCAATCTTCATCTTCAAGGATGAAATCTCCACCTCTGAATTTTGCAAACCATCTTCTGCAAGTTCTTTCATTCACACATTCCTCTCCATAAACTAAGTGAATGTTTCTAGCCGCTTCAGCTGCTGAGTTTCCTTTCTTGAACTCATAAAGCATTATGTACCTCAAATGATTCTTGGGTACTTCCATGTTAGCAGTGTTTTAATCAAACAAAATTTAATTTTATTGTTCTCTGAAATTAAATTTGATCAGTTTAAATGCATCTAAACATAAAAATAATGTTCAGCTCCATTTAAATACTCTTTAAATTTTGTTCATTTTAACAAAAAAAGTTAAAATTCGGACAGAACTTATGGGATGACCTGATATATATATATATATATATATATATATATATATATATATATATATATATATATATATAATCTATCAGTTAGGCAGATATATTTCCTCTAATGGGGTAATGTTTGAAAATCCACAAGCAACATCCAACAGTGGTGAATCTAGCTGTTTATCTTGAAAATTGCCAGTGTGTATATTTCACAGAAGATACTGCTTAAAATGTAGTTGAGAATACACTAGAAACCACTTCGACAGCTTTGATGCAAAAGGGACCTGTTGTCGTGAAAACTGCTGTATATTGAGGTTCTCATTTATGACACCTGGTCACACAATAGATGAAGCAGGCACAAGCAAGGAGCACAAGATGGTGGGTGGGAAGAAAATGCTGTCTTCAGAAGCAGGGCCATCAGACACATGCACACTGTGCACCCCAGTCAGCAGGAGTGCTTCTTTCTGTGTCTGGAGCTGGACACTGCCAGAGGGTCTTACATATTTCACAGACCTGCAAAGATATAAGGGAGAAGTCTGTACAACCTATTTTCCATCATGCTAATGACAAGGCTTGGGTGATTCTCTCAGGCTTTGGGTGACCCAGAAAACCAGCATGGCAGAAGACATCCTATGAAAAATTCAAAGGCAAACCTCAGCAGAAATTGTCACATTCAATGAGGTCATTTACAATGAGGCATCCGAGGTCATCAAGCTATGGGATCCAAGGAATTGTCACATTTGGCCTACCTCAAACTGAGCAGGCAGCAAACACTCTTGCAATTGAGTGCATCAGCTATGAAACCGAGGAAATGACAATGTATATAGCTGCTAATGAACACAGACTGATGGAGAACCAACTGGGTTTATATAACATGATTATTTTGAGCATTAAAGGTGAAAGAGGTGATCTATTCTTCCTCAGTGCCCCAGGTGGAACTGGAAAGACATTTCTCTTCAACTCATTTCTGGCTAAACTATGCCAAATGAAACATACTGCTCTAGCAGTGGCAACAGGTGGAACAGCTTCAACTCTGCTAAATGGTGGCCACAAGCTCATTCGTCTTTCAAACTCCCTTTGGACCTGTCCAAGAAAGAGAAGGCAACCTGCAACATCAGTCATGATTCTCTAAAAAGCAAACTCCTCAGTGATTGAAAATTGATCATGTGGGATGAGGTGAAAATGAGCCATAAGGGTTTCTTCAAGGCTGTTGACATGGCACTTCAGGATCTTAGACACAACATATGGCTCATGGGAGGTGTAATAGTCTTTCTTGTGAGAGACTTTCAACAAACACTTCCAGTGATTCTAAAAGTGACAAAGGTAAACGCTAGTATAAATTTAAATTCTTCCTACCTGCGGAGCAGTGTGAAAAAGCTGAGACTCCCAACCAACATAAGAATGCAGCTCAGTGGTGATGAGGAGGCTAGTACTTTTTCTAAGCAACTATTTTGGTTGGTGGGTCAGTTTGCCTTTTGAACATATGGTATCTGATTTAAAAGAAACTAATGACTAGAGTATTTTCTAACCTGAGGAATCAGTTTACAGACTACAACTGGCTGAGAACGCAAGCCATTTTAGCTCCAAAGAATGTGTCAGTTGATGATTTGAACATCAACCTTATGGAACATTTGTCAGGTGAGCATTGCAGCTACAATTCCATTGATGCTGTACTAAATGCTGATTAAGCTATGAATTATCCAATTGCATTTTTGAATAGCTGAACACCAGCAGGCCTTCCACCTTACAATTTGTACCTCAAGATTAGAACACCAGTAATGCAGCTAAGAAACCTAGATCCACTGAAACTTTGCAATGACACTCAACTTACAATGATGCCAACAGTTTTGGAGACAACAAAGCTGACTGGAAAAACAAGAAGTGAAGCTGTATTTATTCATAAAATTCTACTTATTCACTCAGATATGCCTTTCCAGTTCAAGTGGCTGCAATTCCAGGTGAAACTGAGTTTTGCAATCAGCATTAATAAAGCTCAAGGGCAGTCCTTGAATGTGGTAGGACTTAACTTTGCAGAACCAGTTTTCTTCGATAGCCAACTTCATGTGGGATGTTCAAGAGCCAGAAATCCCAATCATCTGCTTATTTATACCTCCCAAAAATATTATTTATCAAGAGGCTCTGCAAACCTAATAAGAAACACCCAATCATCAGGTGTTTATGATTTAACTGTACTATTTGTCAGTGTTGTGAATCTTTTGTTAATCTATATGTTATTCTATTTGTAAATCTATATATAAATCTATTTGAAGGTCTATTGTGAAATTATATATCAGTTTATTTGTACATCTATTGTAAATTTATTTTAACACTAGCCCTGTGAATGCACGAAAGCCCTTTTTAGTGATATTGACTAGGAATTGTTACTTTCAAATAACTGAAGGAAGGATATGAGAACAGGAACTGAGGATAACAATTCCTGGGAATTACCAGGTATGTCAGTTAGTATATATATATATATATATATATATATATATATATATATATATATATATATATATATATATATATATGCGTGTGTGTGTGTGTGTCTGTAGAAAAATACATAAAATGAATATACACCTTTATTTTATTAAGATTATTTTGCAGCATGCTTTTATTGACTGTATCTGTATACCTTGAGGATTGGAAAAATAAGTTGTTGCATTTTTGTACATGCTGTATAACAGAAGATATACCATTTTAAGCAGCTTGATGCTGAAAAAGGGTCATGTAAAACTATTCAGCCAATGAGAGATCTGTGAAGATAAAGTCCTGATAATATGCAAATCTCTAAGTAGGAATTGTTTCATTTTATTAATATGATTGTAAGGTGTCTTGACAAGTCATCATAATTTAACATTAGCATCCTTTTTTACATTAAAATCATGGCTAAAATTTCTAATGAAATAAAGATGGAGGTTGTGACTTTGAAGGAGAAAATGATGCAATGAGAGATAGCCAGGTGGCTGAAAATTTGTAAACTGTTACTGGAAATATTTTTAGTGTAAAGAAAACCAAAAGACCACAAAAGTTAGACATGAAAGATAAAAAAAAACTGGAAGGCAGTCCAAAATTAACAGCCAGACAAGTGAGGAGTGAATGCAGTTTTAACAGTGAGATTTTTAGTTGACACAATATGTGGCGTGTTATGAAGAAGCAACTTGAGCACGTGTACAGCAGCAAAAGAAAACAAAACATTATTAACCAATAAAGAACATTATTAACCAAAAAAACATTAGAGTAGAAGATTGAAGTAATCAAAAGAACATCTAACATATTCAACTTTTGGAAGACTGGCCAGCATAAAATCCCAATTTCAATATAATTGAATCATCATGGTAGGAATTGAAAAAACATGTGCTCCAACAAAAAACCCCTACTCTCCAAGAGCTTTGGGATTACTGACAAGAAGAATAGGAAAAATTATCAACGAGAAAATCTGGATTTTGTTCCATTCAACGCAACAATTATTTAAGCCAAAGTCAGTAACACTAATTACTAACTCCATATTTTGATGTTTTGTACTTTCCGTAATAATAAAGATGACTTTCTGCAAAAATAAAATTCCTTTTCAACTTAAGAAAAGAAGTGAAAAATGAAATTTTCACTTGTGGCCAAGAATTTTTTGCTTAACCTTTTTTCAGCATTACTATGCTTAAGAATCTCTATCATCCACCATACAGCCTTAAGAGAAATGCAGTAACTTGTTTTCTAGTCCTCTAATCACTCTTTTGGGTAGATAGAGCTCAACAGCTCAGTAAAGCAGTCCATCTTGAGGAAAGAAAACCTTGATTTTAAACTTCTGCTGCCTTGCAGTCATATCTGAACATGGAAAAGTCTATGGAATCTAGACAGAAAATCAGGAGTGGATCCCTGAAGATGGTTGGCTGCCAACATTGACAATTTTCTCACAACTCCTGCAGCAAAGACTTCCACAAATTTAATGCTCTGTGTTCCTTTGGATTTTGTCAGTATGTCTGAGTGGGAGGGCATGTAGTTTAGGCAACACATGACCTCCCTATCACCCAGCCCTACACCCTGGAGGTTACTCCAATTTCACCACCAAAGGAATGAATTTTGATCAAACACATATAAAATCCTAGCATAGACAGAGTATATGGACAACCAGGAATTTTTAAGGAAAAACAATGATACTCATACTTAGAATCGGAAACAGAAATTTCTGAGGCACTGATACAGAAAAAAGGCTTGGAAATTTTGACATTCGCAGGGTATCTTCAAAAGCAGGAGGATGAGAGTGAAGCATCTCGTAACCTAGCAAATGAGCTTGTTGAAATGCATGACTGAACAAGATCTGGGAGGAATAGTAAAAAAGCAAATATTTCTAAGAGCAACAAAGGATAGGAAGTTGTGGGGATCTGGAAACATCCATGTCCTAGAGGACATGTAAAGGATGGAGATAAATAAAGGAAATGTTATTTAATCTATACACAGTGACATTTATACATATGACAACTATAAAACATAAAAATCTGCTAACCATTCCCATTTAAAATATATTCTCAAAATAAATTATCTAACACTCATGTATTTTTCAAGTTATATGCATCAAAATTACAATGATATTTACCAAAAATAAATGTTAAAATGTTAAATGTTATTTTAAAAGAATGAAGACATATAAATTTTCAAGGAAACAGGTAAGTACCAAATGACCTTTTATTGAAAATCGGCACATGAATTTAGAAGTATATGAATTTTTCTTATTTTCAATCTTTTTCATCCAAATTTTTTCATTATCTATATGCTTTAGAGATTATGCAAAAGCGTTTGATAAAATACACAAAGTACTGCTGAAACTGCAGGGTATGGTTTAATATATTTGGGAAGAATATTGGAATAATTCAGAACTTCTGGTGGGAGCAAATCACCTGCACAGAATTCAGTAAATATACAGAAATAGAAATGAGGGCAGTAAGACAAGGATGTGTCTTCTTGCCAGATTTATTTGAACTTTCCAGTGAGGTGATTCTGAGGCAATTAGAAGTCCTACCAGGATTTATTATTGATGGCCACAATCTTAACAATGTAAGATATGCAGATGACACAGTGTTGATAGCAGACAAAGAAAGGAAAATGCAGGAACTCCTACAGATGTTACAAAGGAAGAAATGAGGAAAGATCAATTGAAAGAAGATGCAATATATTGTTGTCAGCAAAAAGGAAGAGCTCAACATACAAATTAAAAATTGGAGATGCTAAAATCAAACAAGTACAAAATTTAAGTAATAGGAAGTATTTAAACAGATCAAAATATGACACATTGGGAGAGTGGAAGTTGCCTTCCAAAGGCTAAGCAATGTATTAAGAAACAGGAAAATCTCATTAGAAATATTACTTAACTATTATGTAATATTATTATGTATATATATATAGGAGACATGGTGGAGTAATGGATAGTGGCTTGAATTGAGGAATCAGAGAGCTGAGTTCAAATTCCAGTTGAATGCATTACATTCACTTATGTGCTAATACCCTTGGGAAAGGTAAGACTCATCTTCTTCTCCCTCCAGTTATTGGTAAATAGCAGGACAGACAGGGTTCTATAGCCTGGGATGGCAACTGGTCTAGGAGAATTCGATGGAAGAGTTGAGTATATATATATATATATATATATATATATATATATATATATATATATCCCAAACTTCTAACCCACTATATAAGACCAATGTTGTGTATGAATATACATGCCCACTTAAAGAATGTTTCTCTGTAAACAAAAAATGCAAAACCTCTTACAAAACCACAATCACACACTACTCAGCTGTCATCTATCGAACCATAGTGTCATCACACAAGAAATCAATAGGCAGTATTAGGATCATACTAACAGTAAACATTTACTAGCAAACAATACCATAATACTTGTAAAATCAAATAGTAAAAAAAGATTTATGATCCTTGAAGCAATGCTCATACAACAAAAACAACCATCTATTAATAAAAACAATTAACACTTAAGAGCCTACATTCTTAAATGTATATTAAAAAAAAAACACATATCACACCTCATTTATGTCACAACACACTTTGCCTACATCACAATATACTTTGCCTACATCACAACACATTTTGCCTACATCACAACACATTTTGCCTACATCACAACACACTAGTTCTTCTATGAAACTCACAACTATTTCTACCTACTGTGATGATGACTTAAGAAAGTCAAAAACTTGAACAATTTCTGAAGTAATTTCCTCCTTGTCTGAAAAAGATTATTCATAATTTAGAAGAGATGATCAATAAAATCAATTGACGCAAAATGTCTGTTGTTTTCAATAATAGGTATATATATATATATATATATATATATATATATATATATATATATATCAAATGTGAAAACATCATAATTAAAGAAAAGTTGCATAAATATACACAGAACAATCCTTGAAAGAACTTGTAGATATTATTTAACTAAACATGCTTGAGAGAATTATTGCTGCTGAAATATAGTTCATTATATAAATATATATATATATATATATATATATATATATATATATATATATATATAGTGATTTTATAACACACACAATGAAATGGACTAAGTCCGACAATTATTTAATATATTATATATATATATATAAAACAAAAGTCCCCTTGAAGAATGGACAGTTTCAAGAAACTTTGAAGTTGGGGAAACAAAAAATTGATATTTACTGTTAAGTAACCTTATCATATTATCAATGCTCTTTTTCTAATATTAATCTTATTTTAATATTTTTAATATTGAGCATTGTATGGAAATATCTGCTTTACTTTTGAATTGTTATATTCTTAAATCTTATATATATATGTATGTATATATATATATATATATATATATATATATATATATATATATATATATATATATATGAGAGAGAGAAGGGGGAAACATATAAAGAGAGAGTGAGATATTGAGAGAAACATCAATATGCTTCAGTAATAGATCTTAATTTTCTAAAAATACTGATAACAAAGTAATCATTGCATTAGCAAGAACTGATTTTAAATAAGATATGTCTGTGTGTGTGTGTGTGTGTGTGTGTGTGTGAGAGAGAGAGAGAGAGAGAGAGAGAGAGAGAGAGAGAGAGAGTGAGAGAGAGAGAAAGCAAGCAAGACACAAAAAAAGTTGAATTTCATGCCAATTCTTTTAATGGTTGCGAATACAATTTTACCCAACATGAAAGGATTCCTTAAGACAAGGAGATGAAAGATTCTGAATGCAGGTTAAAACTGGACTTATAAAGACATCAAGAATATCAAGAGAAATTGACATGCCAGTTCAGGAAGGAAATGTCCGGAAGGAGATGATCAAAGATGAAGAAAACAGGAGATGAAAATTCAATTATTGATTTGGCAGAATTAATGGCTGACCTGAAGAGGTTTCAAGAATTCTTTTACGAGTTGGAATATTCCAGAGTTTTCGGAAAGGACAGATATTGGGGGGAAAAATGGTAAAGAATGGGTAAAACAAATGACAAGTCATATTTAGCGTTTGAAGAGTGACTAAATAAATTCAAGCAAAAATTAAAGTTAAAAGTGAGAATAAAAAGGAAGAAAAGTTTTTAAAAGAAGTAATGTATCCATCAGAGTCTGTCTATATTTCTGAGATGAGGTATTATGTACATTATTTACATTATTCGGACTATTGTCCTCATATTTGTCACCATATTTAACCACCTGAAGAAGGCCGGAGCGTACAACGGCCGAAACGTTGTGATAAATATGGCAACAAAGATGAGGACAATAGTCCGAATAATGTAAATAATGTAATGTATCCATATATATATATATGACCATCAAAGTAGGTTACAATTGAGTTCCATTTTTATGTAATTCCCTATGCTCTATAATAAATATATTGAGCTCTCTTTTGTGGATCAGTTTTAATATTTTATATTATTAGGATCTACTTGGCTTACTTACCCATGGATTTTTACCTATATATATATATATATATATATATATATGCATGTATTTGTGTGTGTGTGTATGTGTGTGTGTGTGCGTGTATATTAATTTCATATATTAATCTGACATATTTTAATTTATTGCTTAAACACTATTTTAATGGATACCTATATTTGAGTACATGCTCTATATTTTTTTAATTTATTAAACAGTATATTTATTTATTTTGATCTACCAGCTTGAATATTTAAGAAATATTATTAGAAAAATGTGCCCTCTGGCAGGATTTGATCTAATGATTGTTTCCTCTGGGGGTTGCAATTTTGAATCATTCCAAAGAACATATATTTTTCTTAAAGGTGAATTCATACCTTTCCCAATGGTATTTCTATGTAAGTAAACATATTGAACCCAACGAGAATTGGAACTCTGCTCTCCGATTAACAATTTCAAGCAATTATCCATTACACCACCTGCACGTCCAAGTTTACAGCACTTGGTATTTGCAAGTGGTCAACCATAAAAGTCCAGGCGAAGCTTGACATTGGTGATCATATGAGAACCAAAATTTCAACGTGATGTGGCAGTAATCATTTTATTAAATCTTCAACTACTGGTTATTTTATGTAACAACATTAATATATACTGTTTCTATAATAGTGCTATAAAAATAATAAACTTTATACTTAAATGCGAGAGATAGAAGCTAGAGAATGTGATATGAACAGCGGCCATGAGCTGTATCTAATTGGCTTAGTATAGAGAAATAAATTATTTCTTTTTATCACAATCACTGCATTGATTTGACAACTGCTGTTGCAGAGAAAGAGAAGCTATTCAATTATAGATATGGAATAAATATTATCTTCCTTTTCATTGGTCAAAAATGCCAACTGACCAATTCCTTGACCAGTTATGAGATCTGTCTGGAAAGAATCTATTTATTTAATGTTAACCCTTCGTTGATGGTGTGGGGACTTTGTCACAATTCATTTAAAATATAATCGATATATCATTTAGTTATTAATTTTCTTGTTATATATTATCCTTAGTGTGCTTTCTCATTTTCATCAGATAAATAAAACTGTAAAAGTTTTTATTTTCAAAAATCAAATTGAAATGTCCAATAATAAAAAATGAATTTTTATTTTCAAAAATTCAAATATACAAAAATGTTTCATTTTATCTTCTGTTGGCTCTTTTAAAACAATTTATGATTAACCTGACTTCTGTTTAACTGTTTTTTTTACATTCCAAGCAATAAACAAATTTTTACTGTGATTCTTTTGTATACATTTCTACCACAAATCTTAGAGACAGTTGAGAAATCAAATTAAAAGATCAGTATACTGAATTTTTAAGTTAAAGTAGTCAAAAATAAGTTTTTAATTTCAGTAAATAAATAAAACTGCTACTAATTCACACAAATGTTATGACTAAAAGTAGAAACTCCTTCTAGTTATTTGACATAACATGACTTGCCACTTGGTAAATATTAAGGAAGACATTTTATAGATGTGTTAAAAAGCTTTTAAGTAAGCATTAAGATAATTTGTAAAGAAGACAAAGAAATCTGGGAAGATATTTTTGCCAATATGAGATCACAGAAAATTATTCCAATCCCAAATTGTTAACAATAACATATTTTAATCTTAATCTATTCAAAGTTAATTCTATTAGTATCATGGGGTTTTCAAAGAACCCATTTAAAATATATTTACTTTTCAATATTCTTGCATTATCTTGAGTGCTCCTTCTGAATTGTAAATTAAAATGAATAAAACAAAAGGTTTTACTTTGAAAACTCAAATTAAATTAAATGGCCAATATTAAAAAATGTTATCTCTGCAGTTATAAGAATAAAAAAGAGTAAATAATGAATTTGTAAGTTGCAAAATTAAGTTTTATTTTATTTTCAGTAAACAAATAAAACTGCTTGTAATTCACACAACTAAAAAGCAGAAACTCCTTATAGTTACTTGACAGTAAGTTGACTAATTGTGAAAATTTGATTTGCCACTTGATAAATATTAAGGAAGAAATTTTATGAATGTTTTTAAACACCCCACAGTAAGCATTAAGATAATTTGTAAATGGTGAAGAAGACAAAGAAATCTGCCAATTAAGATTACAAAAAATTATTCCAATCCCAAATTGTTAACAATGATCTATTTTAATCTAAAAGAGATTTATTCAGTTATATCATGTTAATCCTCTATTAGTAGTGTGGGGGCTTTGTTACAACATTAGTACCATGGGGTTTTCAAAGAACCCATTTAAAATATGATATTTACTTCCCAATTTTCTTGCATTATCTTGAGTGTTCCTTTTGAATTTTAAATTAAAATGAATAAAACAAAAAGATTTTACTTTGAAAAATCAAACTAAATGGCCAATATATAAAAAAAATGTTATCTCTGCAGCCATAAGGGAAAAGTAGGGAAGCTATAATGATGGAAAATTACAAATTATTTACAGAAATAATGACATAAACTATATTCTTGCTTATTGCTGTAAAATTAAACAATTTAAGACAATCTAATGATAATAGAAAAATCAATCTATTAATATCACAGGATACTCTTGCACACCCAAACAAATAAAACTGCTTGCAATTTACATAAACATTATAATTAAGAGCAGAAACTCCTTGTAGTACTTGACAGAGTTAATCAGAAAGCTACTTATCTAATCATGAAATTTTGACTTGTCGTTTGCAAAATGTCAAAGGAAATTATCTTAAAACATGTCCAAACACCCAATGGTATAAACAGAATATTAAGATAATTTGTAAATGGCAGTGAAGGCAAGGGATTCTGAGAAGACATTTTTGCCAATATGAGATTGCAGAAAAATATTCCAGTTTCAAATTGTTAACAATGACTTATTTCAATCTAAAAGAGATTTATTTAGATAAGGCCATTTCATTCAAAAGGCATTGACTTTCATGATGTGAAACTTTCTTCTTTTGCTTGTAAACTTAATCATATCCAACTATCATCAAAATGTTATTTTGCTCCAGGCTTTGGCTGGAGGTTAAAATTTGCTTGTGACTTTTGACCAAGAATTGCTGGGAGATTAAAATTGCTCGACTTCAAAGTTCAAATAGGAATTGATTATACCAATACCTATATTCACAAATCAAAATCTACAAATCCAAATGAATTTTATTACAGAAAATGAGGAAAAATATTTTGTGGGATGTCTGAACACCTTGTGATTAATAGAAAAATAATCTTCCTCAGGCAACGGCACCTTTAGTCCCTCTCATGTCACCCTTGGGACTTCACACACTTATGTCATCATCCCTCCCATTTTTTACAGTAATCTGACAACTTCTCTTTGGGGACTGCTATTAGTTGCTACCCGTCCATTCTTCAGTGAATTTTACTTTGGAAAAAGCTAAATATACAAGCAGATATTAAAAGTTGAAGTACATACAGCATATTCATCATATAAATATAATTATATGCTAAAAATTCTACCAACCTCATCAGATGATACTAATTTAATTGAGAAAATATTGACTCTCATAATAAAATATAACATCATGTATTTAACAGAATAGATAAGACCAAAAATGTAACTTTTGTGGTAATTGTTTGGATCAGCTCATCACTGTGTTGCTTTGACTCTTCGAATTTAAGTGCAGTACTAGACTGGTAACAAAGTCTCACCAATTTACAGTTGAGCTGGTAACCATAAATTCTATGCTAACAGTTTCTTTTCTCATACTTCTCATTTGTAGAACTCCCTTCTGTTTTCATGCTTTCCAGCCAACTTTAATCTACAAAAATTTATATGCAATATCAATTTGCTGTCTGCTGTCCTCTTGATTACTCTTTCTCTGTTCTCACTCCTGAGTAATGTTCCTGTTTCTAATTCTTCCATATCTAGTAAATCCCTTGTATCTAAGTGGCTTTACTGCCTTGACTGGAATGAACTCGATTAGAAAAAAAAACTTTGAGAATAACCACTTTGAAAGTGTAGAGAGAAATATTCATCTCTACACAATATATATGTTAAAATTAAACTGATGTGTTTCCAAAATTATTTTATGATAATTGAATTTGTGAAAATTGATTGATGACTAAGAAGCCAAAATTAGAAACAAAAATTTTAAAAATCTAATGACTCAAGAGTTAATTTAATATTCTCAAGTGATTGTCCATTCAAGTAGTAACAATGTTTATCTTCCAAATGTTCTTCAAGATACTTATGACAAAAATAGATATTGTTTTTTATTCTTATTAAAAAGAAAGAATGCTTAATGATACCTAATGTCAGTTCTGTTTTTGCTTGATCCTGATTATATTTGCAAGCCCACACCTGCTGCACAAGTGAAATATTTAAAGCAAATTCTTTATAATAGACACATTGAAGAAGACAGTGAGTTGTCAATTTATAAATTGAGATATTCAAGAATTTTCAAAGTTTGACTCCTATTCTGAGCAAATCAAGGCTTTTTGAAATTCTCTCCTTCTTCTACGTGCCATGTTCTTTCAGGGCATTGTCGATCATGGCTCTCCACAATTTCCTGTCTCTTATAGCTCTTAATAACTTTTGTCAATTTGGCGAATTTCCCATACCCTGCTCTGCTATTTATTCACTCAATCTCACCAGGTAAGATGTGCATTGCTTTTCTTTGTCTCTCTTATGTCCTGTGAGTATCAAATTTTCCTAGCCCTCTTTCCTCATTATTTCAGCTGTCTATTCACTCTTTTAAGTATAATTCTTCTTTTTGTTGCCATTGTCTCTAGAACTTTGTCTTGCTCACATGTTTGGTCTATGGTATTCTCAGCATTCTTCTGTAGAAACATGTTTGTTGCTTCAAACCTCTTCTATAAGGAGATTGTCCGGCATTTGCTGCCATATAGGAGTACTGATATTACATAGCAGTTCTGTACTTTGTTTCTAATGAAATTTTTCTATTACTTAATACTTTGCTCAGCTTTTGGAAGGCATCTTTTGCTATCCCCTTGCACCTTCAGATTTTTGTGTCACACTTTTTATCTTCTCAGATATCTAAATTGTTGCACCTGTTCAATTTCATTATCTCCAATCTGTAATTTGCAAGTTGGGCTGTTTCTTTTGCTAACAACCATGCATTCAGTCTTCTTGCATATTGTGATGTTTAGGATCTGTAGGAGTTCTTGTAGTTTCTTTTCTGTATCCGCTATCAACACTGTCATCTGCATATCTTAAGTTGTTGAGATTGCGGCCACCAATAATGAATCCTGATTCTCTCAAAATGGCCTTGTGAAAACACATCCTTGTCTTACACTCCTTTCTATTTTTGTATATTTTCTGAACTTGTTTCCTATCCATATGCAGAGTTACTTTGCTGCCAGTACAGGTTCTGGATTATTCTAATAGCCTTTCTAAATATATCATGGTTACCTAGCAGTTCCAACACTTCTTTGAGACTTACCTTATTAAACACATTTGTCTAATCTATAAAACATAGATATACAACCTTTTACATTTGTTTTGCTCTTTCTGATGTCATTCTATGTATAAATATTATGTTCCTCGTTTCAGTGTCTTTAAGAAACCCACACTGTTCTTGTCCTTGTCATTCTATGAATAAATATTACATTCCTTGTTCTAGTGTCTTTAACAAGCCCAGACTGTTTTTGTCCTATTTCTGGTCTGATACTCCTGCACTCTCTATTCATCTAAATTTGGATGGTAAGTTTTGTTACAAGGCTGATTGTTTGATGGAGTTCACATTTGTTTGCACCTGGCTTCTTAGCCAATGCTATGAATATCAATTTACTGAGGTCTTCTGCTCTATCACCACAGTTGTACTTATACAAAATTCAATGAAAACCTCTGGCTCTCAAAGTTAGGATTCAATATAGGGAAAAAATTTAAATTTATTCAAGTCTTATGACACAATTCTAAAGAGATCCATATAATTATTTTATTAATTCTAAAGAGATCAATATAATTATTTCGTTAATTCTAAAGAGATCAGTATAATTATTTAATTAATTCTAAAGGGATCCATATAAGTAGCTAATTAATTCTGATGTGATACATATAATTATTTAACTAATTCTAAAGTGATCCATATAATTATTTAACTAATTCTAAAGAAATCCATATAATTATTTAATTAATTCTAAAAAGATCCTTATACTTATTTAATTAATTCTAAAGAGATCCATATAAGTATTTAATTAATTCTAAAGAGATCATATAATTATTTAATTAATTCTAAAGAGATCAATATAAGTAGTTAATTAATTCCAAAGAGATCCATATAACTAATTAATTCTATAGAAATCCACATCATTATTTAAAGACCTGGTAATCAACTAATAATGTTATAATTTTTAATGATTGAAATGTTTTTTTCCTTGTCCATTTCTTAAACAATTAAGCAGAGTGCCAAATTCTTTAAAATTTCAAACAGCAGGCTCTAGAAGAAAGAAATGAAAATTTGGCCTTGTAAAAATATTCAACTCATCCACAAATGAAAGGAAAAGAAGGAAACTGATAAAGTGTACATTTCAAAGATTTTATATTCCAGAAGTTGTTGAGGTGTTTTGTGAAAAACTGTTTTTTTTATATAACAGGGAATAAACTAGACACAGGAAGATTTTTTAATGTCAGCTCTTACTACTTTGACTCAAATTGTTATTCATTCTGGTGAATTGATACATTATCCTCTCATTTACACCTGGCACACAGACATAACACAAAAATATGCACGAAGTGTATTACTTGAAGAGTCTATAATTTTTAATAATTTAATAACATTATTTTAGTGAATACTCAGTCTTGGACATTACTTCTAAATTGGACTCCCATAAAGCAAGTGGAAGCAATGGGATTCCAGCCATCAACTGAAAGAAATGTGCCCCTGAACTAGCTCCAGTTCTCTCTAAACTACACAACTGTTGTCTTGCTGCTTCCGACTTTCCAGCTTATTGGAAGTCCATCTCCATTGTCCCTGTTTTTAAAAACTCTGGGGAATCTTCTGACCCCTCTAACTACCACTATATCAGTCTCCTACCACTTTTCAGAAAAAAGTTGTTGAGGCTTTAATCAATGCCAAAGTGATAAAGCATCTTACCTCTCATGATCTACTCTCTGACAAAGAATATGGATTCCATTTAGCCCAGTCTACTGCTGATGAGCTTACAGCCATAACTGAATTTGTACATCAATCTCTTGATAATAACAGTGAAGCTTGAGCTGTGGCTTTAAATATCTTGAAGGTGTTTGACAGAGTTTGGCAAGCTGGTCTTCTATATAAGCTTCAGGATTACCGTATTACAGGATGATTTTTTGGTTTAATCCAATCATTCCTATCAAATCATGAAATGAAGTTGGTCCTGAATGAGTTCTCTTCCAATTACTTCCAAACGAACATTGGAGTTCCCTATGGCTTTATTCTGGGTCCTACACTGTTTCTAACCTTCATCAATGATCTCCCTGATGTCATCAGTTCTCAAGTTAGCATCTATGCAGACAACACTACCATCTAATCCTCTCTCATTAATAAATCCAGCAGTGCTGACAAAGTTAACTTGGCTGCTGCTTTTGAAAAGGATCTTCAATCAGTGTCTGACTAGGGCAATAAATGGCTTGTAAACTTTAATGCCTCCAAAACTAAACTGCTCTCATTTAGCTGCCACAGAGAAACTTCCCTGCCCCTTCATCAGCATGGTTGATGCTCAATTCTGTGAGAGTGTCTCACTGTGTCTTCCTGGCCTCATGTTTTCCAATGACTTGAGGTGGAACAACTAAATTGAATCAATAGTTGCATCTTCTGCAAGGAAAGTTGGTTCACTATGTCATGCCAGAAGGTTTTTTCTTGTCACAGTCCATCTTGCGCATTTACAAATCTACCATTTGTCCATGCATTGAATATTGTTACCATATCTGATCTGGTGCCCCCGTTGTTCATCTTGAGGTTCTTGACATCTCGACTTCAGTCATTCTCTCATAGACATGATGTAGCTTCCCTCTGTCTTTTCTACAAATATGCTCATAGCAACTACTCTATCTTCCCTGATTCTCTGACTACATGAATTCAAGTGTGCTACTAGAATGGGATCTAGGTCCCACCCTTTTAATGTTGAAATGGTTAAATGCAACTACCACTTTTACTCCAACAGTTTCTTTTCTCATGCTTTCCGACAGTGGAACTCCCTTCCTCTTACTTGCTTCCCTGATAACTACAATCTTCCAAAATTTAAATGCAATGTCAATCAGCATCTTCTGTTGCTTTGGTCCCCATTCTATTTTTATCCTTTTCTCATTCTCCTCTATACACAGCTTCTTTCTCATTTTCACTCTCTGTAACCTTTGATTGGGGTGAAATGCTTAAAAAACCCCAAAAACCTCAGATTTGAATAGATGCTCTGTTTATTTATTAAACGATATATTTATTTTCATCTACCAGCCTGAATATTTGAGAAATTGTATTAAAGAAAAATATGTACCCTCTGACAGGATTCAAATTTCTGTCCCCCTTAACTGGAGAAACCATTGTTAGATCTGACATATTTATACTGACTCAGCAACAAAGAACTTTTTCTGATCAAGCAAGGCTGAATAATTTCTTAAAGTGAAATCTTTCTCATCATAGATTCTTGAAATTTCATATCTGCTCAGTTTTCTATCCAAATGTAAACTAAGCAATTTCTAAAGAAGTAATGAATTTTTTTTATTGATTAATCCAAAAGATTTTATCACTTTAAACATCATTTTAGCAGATGCTCTTATATGAATAGACACTCCATTTATTTATTAAGCAGCATATTTATTTATTTTCATCTCTCAGGCTAAATATTTGAGAAATCTAATTAAAGAAAAATATGCACCTCCCGACAAGATTTGAACCTGTGTCTTCTTGGCAGGAGAAAGCATCATTAGATTTGACATACTTATACATACTCAGCCATGAAGGACTCTTGCTGATCAAACAAGGCTCTGTAGGAAACATTATTAAAGAAACATACTTGTCAAAATTTATGAATACCTTTGATATTTTCATGGCCATCTTTAATGTTAGGGATTCATATGGTATAAAAAAATCCATATAGATAATAAACCTGTTGAAAAAGCTGATGAAGCTGAGATCTCCTTTGATGATAATTACAGGTGGCATGTGATTTGAAAGAATCCATCTCTTTCTTCGTGACTTTTCATAGGGAAAAGACATAATTTTCACTCCCACAAAAATGTACGTACCTCAACTACAAATACTGACAGTTGCTTTGAATTCTTTACATTTCATTTCATTTCTCATTTTTCCTTTTGTAAAAATGTCTTATGAATATATTTGTCAATATGTCATTGTTTAAATTATATGTCTTATTTTTCCTTTACAAGAGTCCAGCAAATTATTTGCAGGTCAAATGTACCAGAAGCATATAAAATTTCACGAAAGTGTTGAGGCCCAAAACATTTTTTTTTTTTTAAAAAAAGGAACTAATTAAAATAAAAAAAATTTGCAATTCCTTTGCTTTTCCTTAAGTAAACTTTTCTTTAATTTTGTTTTAATATGATAAAACTAACTGAATTTTCTCAAAGAGAATCTGTCATGGATATGACAATAAACTACATCCGGCAGCAAGGAGATTTGAGGAGCATGGAACTATCTCTTAATTGCTGCTGTTCTCAGGTTCACCATGACCCAGGGTGATAGCTCCTGCTCGGGTCTCAGCTATGGGAAAATAGGTAACCCAACCAAGCTAAGAAAAAAAAATGAAAGTATAAAAATACATTTTTATAGTAAAAATACCAGCAATACATTTTCATAGTTAAAAAAAAACTTAGCAGCAATACATTTTTGAAAAAAATATTACCAGTTTTACATTTTTTATAAAAGAAATTGCTAATGTTGCCAAGAAGACTAAATTTTGGCATTAAATGACCCATATACCACTAAAAAAGCAAACAAGTCAAAGAGAATCTCTTTACTCTAAATCAAATATTTGGTGGACTTTCAATAATAATTTTTAAAAATCATATTTAAAATTTTCAAATTTAAAATTCTTTTCATACAGTTAAAGATTAAACAATCCAGATTACAAATATGGCAAAATTCTTTTTATAAAATCTAATACATAGGTTGAATTTGGAAGGTAACAATTTTTAAGTCGATTCCTCAAATGAAGCCTCAAAATTATTCCCACACTTACTTTTCCAATATTTGTCCTTGTATTAACCACTACAGATTACAAATTTCAAAAAGATTTTGGAAAACTTGGACCTTTGTGTCCATAAAAAAAACAGAGTGTCAAAAGACGTTTTTTTTTTTAACTCTTGATAATGCTATAATTTTAACTACCTTCACTCCTTGGCAATTTTTATTGTTTTAAAAAGTGATTATTAGAATTTTAATAAAACCCAAACATATGAAAGTAAATTGATACATCTTATTTGTTCTCAAGAATTGACAACAAAAATAATAAACAATATTTATTAATTAGATTGTTTATTTACACTATCTATTTATTATATTGTTTACTGGAATGGTTGGCAAAACATTGGCTAATTGCCAACTGATTTGAAATCTATAAAATGGTAAAGAATAAGAATTTCACATATTTTAATAATTTCGTAAATGTTTATAAATTTGTGAATAAAAAATTATTTTCATATTTAATTCTTTATAAATTGGTAAAGGATAAATATTTAGAATTTAGTAAATATAAAATTATTCTTGTAAATAAACAATCTAATAAATAAATAATGATTAATATTTTTGTTGTAAATTGTAAAGAACAAAAAATGTGTAAATTCATTGTCATCGTATGTTTGGGTTTTATTACAATTCTAATCATTGTTTTTTTTTAAACAATAAACTGAGGAGTGAAGATAGTTAAAATAATAGCAGTGTCAAGGGAAAAACAGTCATTTTGACTCTTTTGCATGCATGAAGATGCATGTTTGCCAAAAAAAATTTTAATTCTTAAAATTTTAAGAAATCACTTGGTATGGGTATATTTTTGGGCTTCTATAAAGGGATCAATTTATAATGATTTATTTATATAGCAAACATGGCCTTCCCATTAAAATTTATAAGATTTAAAATTTAATAAAAATAATTGACATTCTGTATTGCTTAATATTTTTGTCTTGATTCCAAAGTCCTTGCCTAAAAAGAAAAAAAATATTTTCAAAATATTTAACATTACCTCTGTTGTTTGATTAATTCATTTTCTACAGCTTATCAACCTTTTGCAGGTTATTTAAAGCCAGAAGATATTTTTAGATTGTAACAATTTTTTTTTCTTGGAGATAATAATAGTTTAGTGATACAAATCTTACTAATAACCCCTAGGTGGATTCATATCTTTTGTCTCTAGGGTATTTGAATGTAAGTAAATATAACAAAACTAATGGGAATTGAAACTCAGCTCTCTGATTAACAATTTCAAGCCATTATCCATTATACCACCTGCAGATCCAAGCCTACAGCATCTGGTATTCCAAAGTTGTCATCCATCTATGTATGAAAAATGCTTGATGTTGCTTAACTTTAGTAAATCCAGTTAGGTATGAAGCATGGCAAAGCATGTAATTATGGAAAATGGTTATAAATGTTGAAACTTGAAAGTGAAGAAACTTCAGAAGGAAAAGCTATGGAGGGTGAGTTGGGTGGGGGGAAATTGAAAGTATCTGAATAAAAAATGAGGAAACAGAATATGTTTAGACATTTTGGTTCATGAAAACAAGAGACAGTCTGCATTTGTCACCTATGAATACTCTGAAAAATATCAGACACTTGCAGGGATATGTCAGTACATGCCTACTTAATTAAATTTGACTGCCTTGTAGCAAACCTGGAAAGCAACAATATTAAGTTATCAGAATCCATGCTATCATGTGAAGCTTTGAAAAGTGCAAACTTATCAAAAGAAAATGAAAGATGAGTTAGAGCCACAGTGAATGAGTCAAATCTTCAAACTATGTCAGAACAACTTACAAAGTTCATGAAACCTTATTATCTACTGATAATAAAATTTCAGCGATTCAGATTAAAAGAGGAGATGTAAGCTTCAGTCAAAAAGGGAACACTTTGAAAACTGAAGCATAACCATATGTGCAAGACAAAATCTACTTTGGTGAATGGTCAAATGGACAGCTTTTTCAGTTCTCCAATAGAAGGGATAAAAATTCAAGGAAAGTGATAACAAATAAAAGCTTTAGTCAGTGTGCTGGAAGAAAACCTAAGTCTCCAGAGCCTCATGGTAGGCCTTTCAGGTATAATGCCTCTGGCTGAATTTTCATTGAGCCAGAAACTATTGATATGCAGAGAAAAATCCCCAGGATAGCCAAGCATTATATGTAATGAATATTGTGCTTATCAGTTGAAAGCCATGTGAAGATAATGCTTTCTTTTTGGATGAAATTCTATAGTTTTGGATGGTAGAGTATCAGGAACTATTTGTGAAACAGAATGGTATGGGTGTTTTCTTGAAACACTGCCAAATAATTTTAGAACAAGTTTCAAATACAAGAAGGTTAAAGACATTATACATTTGAAAATGGTGAAGTTAGGTTACACTTCTAGATATTTTTATTTACCTCAAGCAAGGCAGTAAAAACAACTTGGACACATGGGGTTACTAAGAGTGAAAGAAACAAAGAGGAAAATAAAAAAAACAGGATTTAAAGAGACAGAATATGATGATTGACATTGCATTTAAATTTTTGAAGATCATATTTGATAAAAAAGCAGGAAATCAGAAGAGAGTTCCACAAGTGAGACGTACAGAATAAGAATCTATTAGCATAGAACTTACAGTTAAAACTAACAATTTCAACAGTGAAATTAGAGACCTAGCCACCAATCTAGTACTGTGCTTAAAGTTGTCAAGTCAAAGTACCAAGGAGGAAAGCTCATCAGAACAATTACCATGAAAATATTTACCAAAAAGACTTTTTCAGAAGGGAAGCTATATTAAGTTGGTGGGTGAGAGATTGAAGCTGAGATGTCAGGTCGGGACTGATAATGTTGCAGATTCTTGGGATTTTGTCAAGAATCTCGAGATATAAAATAGATGACCCAGACCAGATGTAATATTCAATGCAGAGATGAATGATAAACTTATAAATGTGTAAGATATATTCTGGTGAGGAAAATTGTCAAGCTCAACATAGTGAACCAATATTCCTAACAACAGATTAGCAATAGATTCAATATTCTCCTGGAGAAAGCAAAAAAGGTTCTTTAAGAAGACTAATAGAGAGCAGTTTTGTTTTTTTTTTGGGGGGGTGTTAAAATTTGCAAGCCACTTCTTGCCCTAGTTAACAACAGATTCAAAGTCATTTTCATGTTCTGTATTCTTGAAAAGAGTAAAACTAAGATTAAATTTTGACAATTTAACCTTGTTGGAAAAAAGGAAACTTAAATGTACAAGTTCTGGATATTGCTCTGCATCTATGGATCCATGGGTTTTACCAAAAAATGGTAAGGTAAAGCAGTTACGATCTTTCAAAGAAACTGACAGTAAAAATACACAACAGACAGTTTAGCTATTCTTCATTCAGACCAGTCTTGTCATTGTACCCTCTGACCATATTCAGATGTCTGTCTTTGTTTTCAATAATCTTCTTGGAAATTCAAACCAAAGACTTTATTCAAACCATGGAGTAGATTCTTCTCATTCTACAAAATTCACAAAATTTATTCACCTTATATTCGCCTTATTACTGAGTAAGAAGTGGCTTAAAGAAACTAAAAAAAAGAGGATAGATTATGTCTTAATTCCTGCAATGAAGAGTTACCATTATTTACTTTATTAATATGCAGACTTTTGTCTTCATTTTTGTTGTTATATCACAACCTTTCAGCTGTTGTAGTCTCTGGCCTTAATCTGAAAATTTCAAACCGAACACTTTAATCTATGGGAATAGATTGTTCTCATTCTACTGACCATGTCTAAGGATATCTGTTCTTATATAGTATTGCTCAGTTGTTGCTTGCCTTGCACTCACTGCTTGACCCAGGAACTGAACTCACAATTACTATGTTACCAAATTAACAAATCACCACTAATCTGTTAGGTTATTTGCCCCATGGGACAATCCTGAGTGGAGAACTTGTAACCTTAAAATTAGTTTGCCTACTGATGCGTGCTACTGCTGCTTGTGATTCTTGACTAAAGGCTTCTCTTTTATACTGCAGCTGCTTTAGCCATTGTTGAAGTTTTGCTGTCATTTCTTTTTTACTCTTAATGGCTCCTATATCAGATTAATAGATTTTTACTAAGGAGTTTTACTCATAGCCTGGCATATGCAGTGATTCTTTTAAGTATCTAACTCTCGAGTGTTTGTCCCTGTCTAGTGTTTTTACTTAATTTCACAGGGTTTGATGACAGCCCTTTTTCAGCCATGCCTGATTTCATTGTCTCACCTCTAATTCTGTTTTTTTTTTTTTTATATTTCTTCTATCTTACTTTTAAGGGGCAGCTTTATATTCTTTGCTACAACTGCAAGGAATGGAGTACACACTATTCTTGTTAATGTTATCCTCTGTTTTAGATTTAATTCAGCAGAGATTTCTCCATAAGATGTAGCTGCCTTTGAATAGTGTCTTGATGTTACATAGACCAGTAAGTCCTTTATATATAGAAGACAGACAATGGCAGTTTCTCATTTCTCTAGCTTGATACTTCTGTTTTTGCCTGTAGGAGTTGACATTGTTTGCAAAGTAGTTGTTATTCTGAGGATTGCATTAAATGCTGATCATTTCCTATTGTTATGTGTCTGAGTAACCACTTTTGATTTTTGGGATGCTTCCTTTTTTTTTACACTGTATGAAGATAAAATCCATGACCAAAAGACATGTTGGTTTGTTTGCTCTTGGCACAAAGAAACATAAAAGCAGAATCTTCCATTATCAAGAGTTAATTATTATAAAATTGGAAAGACAACAAGATGATTACTCATAGAAAAACAGGAAATGAAATCTTGATCTATGTCTTTATGATTTATGTTAGTATCCATATAAATATACTAATATGCATATAATTATACCAATATGCATATAAATATACTTAAAGAACAAAATTAGCTTAAATTTATGTCTATAGCCAATCAATTCAATTTTTATTCCATATTTGTTATAATTCATCTTGCTTATAATCAGTTTTATCATACAAAACAAAATCTGACCTTACAGTATTATCAGTCATACAATCTGATGTTATCTTATAATGAAATACTCCAGTGTTATGTTAGAAGAAATATTACAAGACACCAATAAGTGAATAGGTAATGAGTAAAGAGAATATCAAGTCATTGATATATTTCTTTTTATTTCGATATATCTCTTTTTATTTCTTTGTATATTTTTATTTTAATGATTTAAAAGGCAGAGGTCTTTTTTTTTTTATAACAGTAGAACTAATTGTATAGACAAAAATCTTTGATTACTCATGCAGAGAATATAAGCAAAGCATTTGCAAAATTGCACCAATTATGAGAAGACCAAATGTATGGTTGTCAACAAAAACAACAGACTAAGATATGAACTATGGTTTGAAGGCCCAAAAATAAGCAAGTACAAAAATTTAAATATCTAGGAAGGGAAAAGTGCGACACTGAAATCTAAAGGTATGTTTGGATAGTGAAAGATGCCTTCTAAAAGCTAAATAAACTAATAGGACACGGGAAATTTTCATGAGACACAAAGAAAAGAATACTGAAACATTATGTAATATAAGTACTTCTATATGGTAGTGAATGCTGGACAATTTCATCACAGATGAAGAAGAAATAATAGAAATGTAGTCTACAGAAGGATGCTGAGAATACCATATGGTTTTAGGGAAAAACAGAAGCAAAAAAGAACCCCAGACATGGAATTAGAAAGAAAGAGTTGAAATTTCAATGGCATATAATGAGGAAAGAAGGCTTAGAAAATTTGATACCAACAGAATATATTGAAGGCAAGAGGGGTAGGGGGAAGCAGTGAGTAACCTACCTAACAAGGTTGTGTAAATAGTTGGTAAAACAGGGACTAAGAGAGAGAGAGTAAAAATAAAAACTTACTAAGAATGACAAAGGACAGGAAATTGTGGAGAGCCATGTCCTGTAGGGACATGGCACAGAAAAATAAAAATGATTAATAATTATCTAAAAAAATATAGGAACAAATTTTCAAGGTCTTATTTTGCATTTTTTTTTCTGTCAGAGGTGGGGTTAGGCATTTATTTATTTTTGAAGAACATACCATATCTGCACCAATGTTAAAAATGATCAAAAGTTTTTAAATTAAATTTTTCAGCAATATAGAAGTGTTAATGGCAAATTCAAACATTTCCATACAGGAAACATTCAGCATTCATTTATTCTTTTCTTCTGCTTGCATGTAACATAAAAGTCTGAGGCTGTTGCAGTGATCGCATGATTTCTATGACATTTTTCAGCTGCTGGTCTTCTGAGTGCATGGTGAGGGTCCTGAGCTGGCTCCATCACTTGTCTGAAAATCTTTGGTTTGATACTCTCGAGTTGTAAATATAAGCAATGCGTTTGCAAAATTACATCAATATAGACATCATTTTCTGACAGTATATATAAAATAGTTAATATTAATATTTCATTAATGTTTTTGCTGATATTGTCAGCAATTGATAATGCTACTGTATTTTGACCTCAGTCTCTTCAATGATAATCACTTAATGTATCATGTCAGATAGAATCTAAATTGACTCAGTGACAAGTCATCCATCTTACAATTTAAAACTTCCTGAAACTTTTCCATCATCTCTTATCTCCCTTTCATCATTTCATAATCTCCACTGGCAACAGATATGGGATAGTTCTTGGCATTTTGAGCAGCCATATTTAATGCCCTTAGGTCAAGACTGGTTCATTTAGTCATATTGTCATACCATTGCTTTGTTTGATTACCAAGGGGCATATTTGATTTTGCTTTTTCCTCTGGGCACATGTAAGAGTGTCAGTTCAAAGCTGCTGGAGTGATCCACTGATTGCTACTATCCCATCAATCCATGACTGGTGGAGTGTTACTCTGACTGTCACTGTCACATCAGTCCAAGGCTGTAGGACTGATCCTCTGATTGCTGCTGTCACATCAGTACAAGGTTGCTAGAGTGTACCTCTGGTGGCCACTGTCATATCAGTCCAAGGCTTCTTGAGTGATCCTCTGGTTGGCATTCTCAAATCAACTGAAGGCTGCTGGAGTGTTCCTCTGACTACCACTGTTATATCAGTCCAAGGCTTCTGGGAAGATCTTCTGAATGTCACTGTCTTGTCAGTCAAAGGCTTCTGGAGAAGATCTTCTGAATGTCACTAATCACATCAGTCCAAGGCTTCTGGAGAAGATCTTCTGAATGTCACTGTCACATCAGTCCAAGGCTTCTGGAGAAGATCTTCTGAATGTCACTGTCACATCAGTCCAAGGCTTCTGGAGAAGATCTTCTGAATGTCACTGTCACATCAATCCAGAGCTGCTGACCCACCTTTCTGATTTGACAGTCAATTTGAAACTTGATGCAAAATGAATGCTAAATACCACAGGAGAAGGCAAGAGATAAAATCCAACAGAAGTGAATGAATGGAGACTTGAATAAAATAAAGTTATTAAATAAAATAAAAAGTTCTTTTGGTAAAAAAAGAAAACAACCGTAAACTGAAGTTAATGGAACAGGAATGAAATGAGTTTGAAAAGCACAACAGATACCAAAAAAAGATCACAAGTAACCTTAACCATCAGAGAAAATGAAAAAGAAGACTTTCAGATCATGTACTAATTCTTTCTTTATTCCTTACAACTTATTAAATGGTAATGATAAAATTAGCCATTTCTCTAAGGTAACATAAGGTACTCATTGACTAAACAATGTTAGGATTGGTTGAAATTCATAAATATCTTTTTATTAAAAGCTTTTTAGAAGGTTTAACTTCTGGATAATACCACTAAATGCTATAGGTCTTTCTAATGCTGATTGGATTTTTCTTTTAATATCATTTTTATTTTTAGTAGTGTGGAAAATATACAGTTAATTATATCATTATTTTCTCTTCTATTGTCATGTGCTACCCATTTTTATTGGTGCTGCTGTTGGAAGTCTTCAAGAGATGTGTTTTATTATTTTGTAAAGATCTTTGTGATTATGTAGCACTAGTTTATAAAATCTCAAGAAGGATTGTACTCTTTAAGACCTACAGGATTCATTCACTTGAAGCCTTCTTTGATTTGAGAAAATAGTAATTAATATGGATTTAAAAAATATGGATGCATTTTAAGAATTGTACTTTTGAGAATATTGTCATTATTTTAACCATTTTGGGAATGATTGATGAAACCTATTTTTGTTATGGTTCTTCTTAATCCTGGCATTGAATTGATTAGTGATTTAAGACATTTGTAGTTAGAAAGGCAGCATCATCTCTGCATCAGCTGATAAGGTGTCTCAAGAAATTTCTTTCTCATAATTTCTTACTTTGGTTAAATTGGTCACAAGCTCTATGCAATTTATATAGATGATGATGATGAAAGCATTAAAATCAATGACAATCTTGGAATGTCTGACATTTTTCTTCTTTCTTTGGCAGCAAATTGGATAGAATTTCTTGTTGGTGATAAAGGCATTGAAAGCAGTGATTGTCTTTGACCAACCAACAAAATATTTCATTGTTATCAAATTGTCACTTATAATGTTGCACATTGCACCCAATCTTTTTCTATTTTGCTGACTGATTTAATCTCATAATTCTTCTTCTTCTTCTTCTTCTTCTTCTTCTTCTTCTTCTTCTATGTTCCTTCAGGATGTTGGCAATCATGGATCTCCAGAGCTTCCTGTTCTTTCACCTGACCTTACACCATCTGATTATGACCTATTTTGATTGCAGCAAAATCTTCAATGAGGAAAAACATTCTCTAATAATGACCAGATTTAAAAGATTGTCAAAAAAACTCTGCATATCAAAATCTATGGGATTTTTCTCAAAGGGTATTGAAGAGTGACCTGATATGTAACAGCAAGTCATTGCAAATAATGGTGAATATATTACAACTAACAATTTTGGTTTTCATGATTACTGGCAGTTCTGTAATAGTTTACTAAATCAGAATAAGTTTTCTATTCCTCCTCCTTTCAATCAATTTGTGGTATTAACATCTTTTGCTGATAATAGCTGAATGTTTTGCCCATAAATTCTTCTTTAACTCTACTTTGGAATCATCTGGAGTATCCCTGCCTAACTTTCCACTTAGAACTGAGTCTCTATTGAGTGATATGCATAAGATCCCTTCTATAGTTTGGGCTATCAACTCTAATATGGTTCCACACAAAGAATGTGCACCTGATGGTAACCCTGTAATAGTCCTTAAGAAGTGTGCTCTCAAACTAGTTCCTCTGCTCTCTAAAGTGTATAATACATCTTTGCCTTTTGTTTTCCTGCCTGTTGGAAGTCATCTGTTGTTCCAGTTTTTAAGAACTCAGGTGAACTGTCCAATCCTTCCAATTATCAGCCTATTAGCATTCTATCTCTTTTTGGGAAACTACTAGAGGCCTTAATCAATGCTGAAATGGTTAAGCATCTCACATCACAGGGCCTCCTTTCAGACAAGCAATATGGCTTTCATTTCTCTTGGTTGACTGATGATGTATTGACAATAATTGCAGAAAGAGTCTATCAAACACTAGATAAGAATTGTTAGATCCATGCTGTTGCTTTGGACATCTTGAAAGCTTTTGACAGGGTTTGGCAAAAAGGTTTTCTTTACAAATTGAAAAGTTACAGTGTTTCTACTCAAATTTTCTTTCTTATCAAATTGTGAAATTTTAATATCCTTAGCCCAACTTTATTCTTAATTTTCATTACTGACCTTCCAAGTGGCATCAACTTTTAACTTAATATCTCTACTGATAACACAACCATTTACTCCTGTCTTGATAGTGTTATAGACAAGCGTATGGTTGCAAGAAAGAAATACGACAACAGTAGAAATAGATTTATGTGGTTTATTTCAACAGGAATGTGTGGGTTTGGGACAGCTACCTTGTGGTAAAGTTCATAAGCCGGCTTTCGGATCTAGGTCGATCTCTCATAGTAGTTCACACATGTTGACAGTGGTTGACGCTCCCCTGCTGCTGATCGCTCGGCCTGACCATCAGGTCTGTTCGCTGGCCACCTGTTGACTGCCTGTTGAACTTCCGTGTGACCCCTTTTATAGCGTTTTTTTATGGCTTAACAGGCTCGACAAACGAAGCGAGTATAATTAGGAGGGAAGCATTTTTATTGGATGAAAAATAGAGCACTTTAAATATTATTTTATTTTTCAACCAGAACACGTGTGTTGGAAACATTTGTAAAGAAAGATAATGGTCATTTTGTGACGGGGCTTTGTCCCGTTCACATCCAGTTCTCGCTCTTGAGTATTTGCCTGTAAATCAGCCAAGATATGTCTTATTTTATTTTATAACAATAGTAACTCTGATTATTTTGATGAAGTCAAATATGTGGGTGATGACAAAAATGACCCTCAGTCTGTTGTTAACTTGGACAATGGATGGCTTGTTAATTTTAATGTCTTCAAAACCTAACTGTTCTGTATTAAACATCTGAGAGATCATTTCCTGCTTGGCTGATGCTAACCTTCAGGAAAGTGGAAAGACTATATTTGAATCCATTGATGCATCAGCTGCTAAGTAAGTTGTTTCACTGTGTTATGCTAGACAATTTTTCTCTCTTTTTTGAAAATAATCTAGAATATTTACTGGCAGACACAAACTTAATGATATAGGATACACAGATGAACCTATACTGAGGAACACAGAAAGAAAACTGCAGGAACTCTGAGACAATGTTATAAAGGAATGTAAAAAGAAAACTAACCATGTCAAGCAAGAAGTTAAAATGTATGATTGTTAGCAAAAAGAATAAGCCAAGATTGCAAATAATGGTGAATATATAATTATATATAATATATAATTGTACTTTATTTTTTAAAGAATAAAGTTGATAAAGAAAAACGGAAATTATTTATGACTAAAAGAACTGGAACAGAAAAATGAAAAAGAAATAAGATAATTATTTCCAACAAATAACAACAGAGTGAGAAAAAATAGAAATATATATTTGAGAAAGAAAGAGATAAAATGAAAATGAAGCCATATTCTCAAAGTTTATTGCAGGTTTATACTTAGTTTTTCTATGCAAAGAACTTGATATTTCTCAAGTTTATAAATGGATGGGCCAATGTGTATAGTAATATTTAGCAATGACTTTTGGTTTATAGTTAGTTTCTTTTAACTTGATAATTCCCAAGTTTATAAATGGTAGTGCCAAGAGCAACAACAAAAAGACACAGATATAAAAATTATTGAAGAAATAAGTGCTTAGTATCACAGTCTTTTGCGGTTACTTTTCTTATGTTCTTTTTTTTATTTTATGCATATACCTGCGCATCTATAAAGGTACAAGGGATTAAGAAAAACTGTTTAAAAATATAGAAAAATAATTATATATTTTTTTACTTGATCGGTTAATATCTGCTGGGTCTGAAAAGTCAAAAAGAAAAAATTGACTGAGTATCATTTTTCTCATATTCTCAAACTGAAACAAACACAGCATGTATGGTGCTATGATGTGATATCACAACTTTAATGTTTACATCTTGCTTCATGTACTTTTCACCTAAATGTGACCGTGCTAAGTTGCCAGTTGTTGACTGACTTGTAATCTGTTCACATGTGTTTATACTATACTACAAAAGTGTACATAGTTTCTATTATGTATATCTAACAATTCGAAAAATCTAAATGATCAGAGCCTAGCAGATGATCTCTCTTCTAGCTCTAACAGTTCTAATGGTGACAAAAAGGAGACCCTGAATTTTCTCCTGTCATGATGAACGTTTGTACTTGGAATGAGTCTCCTTGTCATGAATATTTATTGGGACGTAAGCTCAACCCAGATCTCACATTGAACTGATATCTATGAATCATACTTATTATACAACCCAGGTTGTGTGTGTCTGTACTTTTATATATTGGATCGGATTTCCTACATTTTTCAACCGATTTCAACAAAACTTCACAGGACTATGTAAAATTACCTTGTGGTGGTTCTGACAGTGCCAAAAATTGGAAAAACACAATTGTTTTTGCATGAAATCAATTTGAAAACATGATTAAGAGGCATCACTGTTGTGAGAATGAAGGGGGAACAACTCATATCGAGTTATACTTATTATAAAGCCCAGGTTGTTGTTTGTTTGTTTGTGTGTGTGTGTGTGTGTGTGTGTGTGTGTGTGTTCGTGTTCCTTTATATATGGGATCGGATTTCCTACATTTTTCAACTGATTTCAACAAAACTTCACTTTTTTTGGCAGGTAGTGTTTCTTATTGTCTTGCACACTTTTTTTCTTTATTTTTACATTCAGAATGCTTTAAAAATTCCATTTACAAGACAATTGTTTATAATAAAATTCTATTTAATTGGTAGACTCATAATGATTGAAAACAATGTTTTTGTTTGGGTTTGACCAATTTGTAAAAAAAAAAAAAAAAAAAAAAAACTAATTAAGACATGCGTGTCCGTCAACCTTAAACAATAATCTTTGTCAATTTTATTTTTAAGTCTTTGTGATGGTCGATACTTGATCTATCTCTTACTGTTACATCCCTGGGCAACACCAGGCTCTACTGCTAGTTATCACTAAAGATGATGGAAAAATGGTTGGCTCGCTGTTCCACTTCAGAAAGTATTTGATTCCTCCTACCATTTACAAGGGTCACTTCAGACTTAAAATGAAGTATTGCTGCTACATCTGGGCTGGAGCTGCACGATCTTCACCTTCCAGCCTTGACACAGTTCAAAAGTTTTTACATGGTCTTGTGAGTGATTATTTTCCAGGCTACAACACCTTTTCTACAGGCTGCTCTTGAAAACGTTCACACATTACTTACTTTCACCAGTTCTAACCTTCACAGCCAGGGCACACCATACCACAGGAAGGAAGTTCTTATCTTGGACAGCTTCTTCCTGATAGAACTTTTCTGTAGAAGTGACTCCTGAGAGGATGCTTTCCTAATTACTACAACCATAACCTCTTGAAGTTTAAGGTTAACAGTTATTTATCCTACATGTCCTCATAATCTCCATTTAGTTTCTTCTCTTATGCTTGTACAACAATCTTTCAGTAACACTCTACTTTGACTGGCTCTTGGAACTTATATAATACTGTCCTACTATGTAAGTGTATTTCACCTAAAAAGAAATGCCCACCGTACAAATGACAAAACTGAAAAAGCTTGAAGATCTCATTCATGATGGAGTGTCCATCTATTCTTTCAGGTTAAATACTTATGTTTACTATGTATAACTTATTAGCAGCTTCATTCAAAATGGTGTCTCCTTTATCCTACAACAACAAGAGACAAAGGGAAACAACTGTTATCAGACTAAAAAAATGGGAACAGGCTCTAAAGAAGCTTGTAGTCTAATTTTGGTATTCTTCTTCTTCTGTGCTGTGTCCCTTCATGGCTCTCCACAATTTCCTGTCCTTTGTTGCTCTTAGTAAAGTTTGTCTTTTTGCTGTCTCTCCTAATCCCTGTTGTGTCAACAATTTACACAGACTCATTAGATAGGTTATACATTTCTTTTCTCTGTCTCTCTTGCCTTCAATATGTCCTGTCATTATCAAATTTTCTAAGCTCTCTTTCATTATTACGTTTCCATTTTCTCTAAAACTTCACCATTGGTTACATGTTCAGTCGATGGTATTTTCAGTATCCTTCTGTAGAACCACATTTCTGCTGCCTCAAGTCACTTCTTCATTTGTGAGGAGATTGCCAAGCACTCACCGCCATGTTATTTTTTCTTGTTTTTTAATGAAATTTTCCTGTTTCTTAATAATTTGAATAGTTTTTGGAAGGTGCATTTCCCTATACGAATGCACCTTCATATTTCAGTGTCACATTTTCTGTCCTCTGTTTAAACACTTAATGAGCACGTCTGTTATCATACAATTCAGTTATCGTATGATTCAGTTATCATACAATTTGGTTATCATATATTTTGGTTATCATTCACATTTTTGGTGAAAATATGCCTAAAAAATTAGACATCTCCTTAATTATCAAACAAAGAAATCTGTCCGTTATAAACCTATACAATTTTGCTCACTTGCTATCATGTGACTTCCCCAAGCCAAGCTCCCACACAAAGCATCATATCTGTGTATGACTCAGTTTGCCTTTGTCTCTTGCTAAGTGAGCACCTTGCCAGGCATTAGTGCAACAATTTTCCTTTTAAATAGTACTTTTTTTAAAATTAAAAAGAGTTTGCATTAACACCTGTAATAACTCACATAAGTAATACATAGGTAATACCTCGAGGAATTTAACAGATCGTGACAGCTATTAGGGAGATGTGATTAAAAATACTTTAATATTTAAAAATTATTCAGTATTATTATTGTTTAGATAATAAGCATTATAACATAGCACAAATTAGCTATATTGTGGAAATAAGTAATTTTCGAGAATATATGCATTTCTTTTGCATTTATGGTTATTTTTTAACTTTTATCAAAAATGACATTCTTGTACATGTAGCTATGGATAGTATTATTACTGTTAAATAAGCCACCATGGATCCAAAGAAAGTTCTGAGTATGTCTTTGGTAAGTCATTAGTCTTGGATGTGAGTGAGCAGGTTGTGGAGGCATTGGGGGAGAACCACAAAGAACTACTGAATAATTCCAAGACCTTCACCTAGAGGAGCAACAAATGACAGTTTCAGAGGAGGAGGAGGACAGACGGGAGAATGTACCTTCTTCAGTGATTAAGAACATTTGTTCAAAATGGAGCGAGGTGCAAAGTTTTGTTGAAAAATATCAACATAACAAAGCTGTCGTAAACCATATCATTAACATATTTAATGCCAGTGCCTTGTCACATTTCAAGCAAATTTTCAAATGAAGACAAAAACAAACCTCTCTGAACAGGATTTTAATGAGAGAAGAACCCAGTAGGTCTCAACTAGGTTCCAGTGGCACAAAGAGACAGGGAAGGGAAATAATCCCATGATAAAACTTACCTGAAGTCTTTATGGTGGGGTATTCCACTTCTAAACAATAACACATCTCTTCACTCCCTCCTCCTCTCCATCTTACATATATCAACAAGAGTCTTCAGTAAAAGGTAAGGTGAAATGTTCATCTATTTTATTTATATGTCATTTATATTTATTTCTTATTGTTTTCTGTCTGTAAAACTCTAGTATAGACTATAAAAATGTATAAAATGTATTTTCTGTTACTATTTTGGGGTGTGTGGAATGGATTAATTGGATTTATATTATTTCTTATGGACAATTTTCATGCATTTTGAGGTTTTTCTGGAACAGATGATAGCCAATAGGTATTTAAATTTTTGTGCTTGCTTGATTTTGATGTTTCCAATTTGTAATTTACATATTGGTCTGTCCCTTTTGCTGACAACCATTCAACCATACTAAACAGATAAATCTTTTTTAAGAAAATAAATTTATAAATAGACTGATTTTTAGAACTAAATTTTTATTAGAATGTAAAAAAGAGCCATGATATGATTTAGCATACAAAAGAAGAAACAAAATAACCCAGTAATCCTTAAAGATGAAACTAAATTAAATTAATCAAGAAATAAAGGAATTAATATTTCATTTATAAAATGAGAAAAGAAAAGAAAATCAATGAGTGAATTTTGGTAAATAAAAAGAAACAGGAACAGTAAGAATGATAAAATAGTTTTATATATGTGGCAGCAATATACTAAGCATGGATGAATGGTAGACTTATAAATATGTAAGTAGATTCTAGAGAAAAACATTGTATTGCATGAAACAGTGTAAGTTGGTTCACTGTATTGTATTAGACAATTTTTTCCCCAGAATCTATGTTACATATCTATAAGTCTGTTGTGTAGAAATATATAACATAGACAAACAAAACACAAAAGTCTTCATATAAAAACAATGTACATATATATATATATTATATCCAAAATTCTTAATACAAGGTTTACATATAACTTCTTGCAAAAGTCTTGGTACCAAAAACTATAACTTTTGTACTTATCTGTCTGGTTGTTATAATTGTGGGTCTTGTTACTATAATTTTATGGAGAAAAAAAGAGGAAGATTGACTTTCCCGCCTAACAATGTCTTGTGCAGGTCTTGTCAAATCATGTGACTGTTTCTATTCTTGTGAATATTTATAGTTGATTTTTATTGCTAATTTTTGTTTTGTTCAAGGGGACATAACATTTTGTCTTTTGCTGCAAACCTCCCCACCTAGCAGCAGAGTCTAATAGTAGTAATATTGGTTGTTTCTTTTCCAAGAAACTTTCCTACCTGCTTTCATATGACTAGGCTTACACTTTCTATCTGTTTTCTGTATCCATTTTTATATCATCCCTATGAGGTTGTTTTTCAGTTATTACTTGCTCATCGCTTTTAGATTCAATGTGTAGTTTTAATCTATCTATTGATACTGTTGACTGTATCTCATTATTCATTTTAATTACAAAATATTTGTCAGTTCTATGTAACACTTGGAAGGGACCAATATAAGGAACTTCCAGAGGCTTTCCAACTCTGTCTATTCTTAAAAATACACTTTTACATGTCTTAAGCTTGTCAGGAACATAGTGATGTGATTTATTTACAGAGCTATAATCTTTGTCAGTAGAATATAAGGAGTGTAAGGTACATTGTAAGTTCTGATTATCTATGTTATCTTTAGTATCATCCCCTAGCAACTGAGGAATCATTGTATGTGTTCCTGTAACTGTAAAGAAGGGTGAATTATTGGAAGAATTATGTACAGATTCTCATTAGTATTATTGGAAGAGTGTGCAAACATGATTCCTTTCTGTTCATTTGCAGATGGTAACTAGTCATGAGCAATCTATTGAAGCCAACTGTTGAGACTATCAATAGAGGTTAACACATATCTATAAAGAGTATTGTATGTTTTATAATGTCATCTAGTAACAGGGAGTAGACCAATTATATCCAAGTGAACCATATTAAAGTGAATAGTAGGAAATTCAAAAGGGTAAATAGCAGATTTAGTATGTCTCTGAATTTTTCTTTTTCTAGTAAGTTTCATTATACATTTCTTTTATTCTTTTGTCCATATGAAGACAAAAAAATCTTGTTTTGATAAATTTACATAAGGTTTTAATTTTTGGATGTGATATCGTACAAATACTATCAAAAATAGATTTTCATAATTCACAAGGTATATATGGTCTGGAAACACCGGTGGCATTATCATAATATATGATAACTATTATTATCAGTACCAAAATTGTATTAAGTCTGGAAATTTTTGTAACTCAGGGTCCTGAATTTGCACAACAGCTATAGCTGGCTAGTCACACGGATCTACCATAACTGCTAGGATAGGTCTAGACAAACAATCAGCTATGTTTTGATCTCCCTTTACCTTATTTGATATGTATTCTGTGAGAATTGCTAATTGCCTTTGCTGTCCATCTGACTTAGCAGGGTTTAGACAATGGAATGTGCCACGCAAACACTTATAGTCAGTTAATAATAAAACTTGTTTTCCTTTGATAATATGCTTAAAATATAACATAGATAAAGATGCTGCAAGAAGTTTCTTTTCAAATGTTGAATACTTAGTTTAAGTTTAAGCTAATTTATTAGAGAAGAAGTCTATTGGAATTGTTGCCCTTTCTCCTATTTGATATAGGGCTGTACTAATTGCATAATTACTGCTATCAGTAATCAACTGATATTCAGTACAGTCAAACTGCTGGTGAGCTAAAGATGGAAATTCACTGATTCTGCTTTTAATATCATTAAATGATTGCTATTCCAAGCCATTTAATGTAAATGTAGTATTACTGCATTTTTTCTGTTAATAGCATAACTATGTTTGCAAAGTTTGGGATTAATTTTCTATAAAAATTTACCATGCCTAAGAAACAACAAAGAGTCTTACTGTCCTTAGGAGGGGAAAAATTCTGTAATGCACTAACATTATTTTGTGTAGGTCTAATAACACCATAGCTAATATTATAAACCAAAAGATCGACTGATGTCACATCAAATGTTGACTTAGTTATTGAAATTTTTAGATTATTATCATGTAGGATTTTTATAACAGTTTCAACATTTTTTATGTGTGCTGAAGAATCATTACTGATGATAAGAATATCATCAATGTACATAAATACAGTCAATATTTGAAAGGTCTTGTCCATGTATCTTTGAAAAGTGGATGCTGCAAGTTTTAGTCCATAGGCATGTATTTGTATTCATGCAATCTGAGTGGAGAAATAAGTGCTGTTTTTTATATAATCCACATACAATTTACTTTGATGGTATGCTAATACCAGGTCAATTTTGCTAAATCTGGTTTTCTCTTGCTTGTTTATCAGCAATTGAATTAATGTTCGGGATGAGGTATTTAATCATTTTTTGTAATGCTGTTTAATGCACAGTAATCACTACAGCATCTGAAATTGCCAAATGGATTTTTTACAACATGTAGGAGGCTAGCCCATTCACTATCAGAAGGTGTAATGACTATTGTTCTGTAATTTTGGAATTTTTCTCTTTTTACTGTCTTGGTTTCCTCTTCTCTTGCCTTGGCAAAAGTAGGAGCATCACTACCTGTAAAAATTCTATGGTATACACCTGCATATATGCTTGCTGGGTTGCTATATGGGGATATAATGTTGGGATATATTTTTTAAAGCCTTTAATGAAATCATGCATATTATTATTCATGACTAAGCTGATAGAGTCGTTGAATGTTTGTAGTTTCTTTGAACACAATGTTGTGGGTTTGAGGATCATTCTCTGTTGGCAATCTATTAATAAACCAAAATTCTTTAGGAAGTCAATTCCTAGTAGGCGACATTGAATGTCTGTTGCTACAAATGTCCACAGAAAAGATTGTTGAAGGGTCTGTAGGCTTATGTCAGTTTTACTTTTCCCATAGTAGCGTGTCTGAACCTGTAACCAAGATTAGTCATAACTAGTGTTGGCTCCGTTGATAAACTGTTGACATAGTTATGTGGAATAATAATTGAGTTGTCAGTGGTATCTATTATAAATGAAAATTCTTTTGCCCTAAACATTGCTTCCCCACCTCGTTTGGCACTGGTGAAGATGGATGTGAACTTGGCTGTTGTATCAAGTCTCTTTTTTTGTTTGGCCATTTACACCAAGGTATACATGAATATGCTGTGTTCACATAATAAATGTTTTCTCTACATATTTTTTGTAATTGTCCCTTTTGAAAAGATTTGAGACTGTGAGGCATTGCTGAGGTTTGAGTAGGCACATCTTTCACCTAAATTTGATAACACAGGCTTAATTTATCAGTGCCTTGTAGTAAAGGCATTAATTTGTCCACCAACTGTCCCAACCTGGTCAAGTTTAAATCTTTTTGTGTTGCTAACAGAGGGACAATGGAAGAGGGTAATGCTTGTAAAAATTTGTGCAAATCTATGCTGTTGCCTATCTCCAATCTTTTGGTAATCAACATTTCCTGAAAGTTAATTGATGATCGACCTGTAATAATGGAGGTGGACATTAATTTATCTAGCAGTTCTGGTTTTGTTTGTTCATGAGTTTCAATTAAAGTCTTTTTTAACTCATCATAATTGTGAGTATCCAAAATTTTGCTAGATATTTTTGACACAATCTCCAGGGGTACAGATGCAATAACATTATAAAATTTTGTGATTTGTGAAGTTACATTTCTCAGATAGAATTGAGATTCAATAATTGTGAACCAATTAGTAATGTTAGTTTGCATGAATTCAGGTGTCTTTCTTCTTATTTGTTGAACAATTAGCTCATGGTGCTTTTGCACCATTTTGTTTATTTATTTATTTTTTGTATGATGTGTATGATATATATATATATATATATATATATATATATATATATATATATATATATATATATATATATATAGGAGGCACGAGGGGTAATGGATATCGGCTTGGATTGTGGAATCGCAGAGCCAAGTTTGAATCCAGGTTGAACCTATTACATTCACTTACGTGCTAATACCCTTGGGAAAGGTGTGAATCCTCTTCTTCTCCATCCAGCTATGGGTTAAATAGCAGGACAGACTGGGTTCTATAGCCTCGGATGGCAACTGGTCTAGGAGAAGAACAACTCTGAATTCAAAACCAGAGGGGGGTTGTTTGGGGACCTTGTGGCATGTAGTGCACCAGGTCTATGTATACGGCCCTTAAAAAAGTGTGGATGGTCCTGCACAAAGCCTTCACCACTATAATTGAATCTCATGTGCCAGTGTCAGGCTGTCAGTTTCCTGGAAACTGATCTGCTTGACCCTCATACGTCGAACCCGACGGGAGAATCGATATATATATATATATATATATATATATATATATATATATATTGGAATTCACCAGATATGTTTTTAGGGATTTGTTTATTTTTCTTTTGTATTGAGTTATCAAAATATGTTTTTCATTGGAGTCCCCAAATATGCTGTGTGGGAATACATAACATACACCTAGTAGTTTAAGGTATATGAAACATAAAACAACATAAATATATGAAAAGTTCAAACAAAGCACAAAAATCTTCATATAAAAAACTTGTATATATATATATATATATATATATATATATATATATATATATATATTTAAAACTCATATTACAATGTTTGCATATATGTACTTGCAAAAGACTGGGTGCCAAAAACTATAAATTTTGTACTTATCTGTCTGGTTGTTATGAGCCTGAAATTGTGTCTTGTTCCTATAACTCTAAGGAGTAAAAAGAGGAAGACTGACAAATGATGTCTTGTGCACGTCTCATCAGATCATATGACTAGTTCTATCCTTTTGAATATTTATAATTAATTTTTATTGCTATTTTTTGTTTTGGTCAAGGTGAGATAATGTTTTGTCTCTCACTACAAGCCTACCATTCATCCATGCTTAGAATATTGCTGCCACATATGGTCCATTGCCCCTCCTATTTACCTGGAGCTCATTGATAAAATCCAAAGAAGAATCAGCAAAATTATTGGTCCTGATCTGGCAGCTTGGCTTCAGTCATTTTCCCATCACTGCAAATTTGCTGCTCTATGTCTTTTCTGTAAATACTTTCATGGTAATTGTTTGGATGAGCTCTTCGCTATGGTACCTAGACATTTTGAATTTAAGTGCAATACTAGACTGGGGTCAAGATCTCATCAATTCACACTTGGGGTTGCTAGATGTAACCAAAAGTTCTATACTAACAGTTTCTTTTTTCACATTTCTCAATTGTGGAAGACCCTTCCAGCTCCATGCTTCCCAGCTAACTTTAATCTGCAAAAATTTAGATGCAATGTCAATCACTATCTACTGTCATCATGATTACTCTTTTCTCTTCCTGCTCATTATTAATGTTTCTCTTCCTAATTCTTCCACAACCTGCAACCCTTTGTGTCTTAGTGGCTTTAATGCCTTACATGGTGTGATACTGATTATAAAATATATTGACAAGAATTCTTTTTCATATTGCATATTAGTTTTACCTGTCTTTATCTTGGGTATTGTATACAGCCATGGTCATTATTTAGAAAGAGATAAGGATCTACTATAAAATGTTTAACAGACATCCAACCAAGGTATACAAGGTCTGATCAAAAAAGTATCAAGACTGGTGCTATAAAAGTAAAACACATATTTAATCTCCTTTAGAGTAGCACCGCCCCCGCCCCCCGCCTACTGAAGCCACACACCATCGTTTCCATTGATGGAAAGACCTTTCATGGGATAGTCAGCAGCTGTATTGTCACATCTTCTTGGATTTCCTTGATGTCTTGAAATTTTGTTCTTTTCTTGAAGAGGAAAAATTCACCAGGGACAAGATCTGGTGAATATGTTGGTTGTCAGAATTGAGGAATGTAATACTTGGCCAAAAACTGCTGCACAAGCCATGGTCACTAATGGTGGTGAGATGACCACACTCTACACACTTTCCTTCCAAGCACTGCTATAAAAAATGGACGTGAGTGACAACATTATAACAGTGTGTATATGTAACAGAGTTCAAGGTTAATCTTTGCCAAGTGGCTTCACTCTGCATACTTTAGCTCTGTTACCATAGCAACTGTGACAATACTTTTGGATCAGTAAGTTGAACAAGTTGAGAGTATTAAGTATAATAACATTAGAAAGTAAAAGAATGTGGACGATCATGACTCTCCACAACTTCCTATCCTTTTTAACTCTTAGCAATCTTTGTTTTTTACTATCATTCTTACTCCCTGTTATTCATTTACACAAGCTCGTTAAGTAGGTTACTTGCTGCTTTTCTCTGTCCCTCTTGCCTTCAAAGTAGCATGTGAGTGTAAAATTTTCCAAGTCCCTTTCTACATTATGTTCTCAAAATTTCAAATCTCTTTCTTATTCTAAGTAGAATTGTCATTTTTGCTTCCATTTTTATTGAAACTTTCTCATTCCTCACATGTTCTGTCTATGGTATTCCCAGCATTCTTCTGTAGAAACATGTCTGTTATTTCAAGTCTCCTTTTCATCTGTGAGGGAATTGTCCAGCATTCACTGGAGGATTGATATCACACAGCAATTCAGCACAGTTTTCTTTGTTTCGAATGAAATTTTCTTGTTTCTTAATGTTTAGCTCTTGAAAGGTATTTTTGCAATACACTTATAGATTTTGGTGTAACATTTTCCAACATCAGTTAAAGGGCTTCCCAGATATTTAAATCTCTGTAATTACTTGATTTTTACATCATGAATGTTTAAAATAATGTATAATTTTGAATTAGTCAAATATACGTTCGTTAAATATTAGGAATATTCCTTTAACAATAAAGTCTTTATGTGTTATAATTTGTCAGAGTTTCCACTCATGATGTGGATATTTTTAAGAAGGCTTATGATAATTTTATTTTTAATTGGTATCACCCTAAGTAAGGCAGTACAGCCACTAAAACACAAGGGGTTACAGGGTTAGGGTTAGTTACAGGCTGTGGAGGAATTAGGAAAAGAAACATTAGTAATAAGCAGAAAGAGAAAAGAGTATTCAGGAGGACAGTAGATAGCAATTGACATTGCATTAAAATTTTTGGAGATTAAAGTTGGCTGGAAAGCATGGAGTCAGAAGGGAGTTCCACAGGTGAGAAGTGCAAGAAAAGAAACTGTTAGCATAAAAATTATAGTTATATCTAACCAGCTCAACTGTAAATTGATGAGATCTCAACGCCATTCTAATATTGCACTTAAATTCATTAAGTCCAGGTACCATTGCGAAGAGCTTATGAAGAACAATTATCATGAAAGTATTAATAAAAAAAATCACAGAGGGGAAAGATGGCAAGTGGCTGAATGCAAGCCACCAGATCAGGACCAATAATATTGCTGATTCTTCTTTGGATGCTATCAAGGAAATCCAGGTAAATAGCAGGGACATGGACCACGTATGGCAGCAATATTCCAATACATCCTTCCTTCGTTAGGTGCTACATGTAATATATGTGTGAATGATTATTTCTCTTTCCAATATATAAAACTGATGTAACCTGAGTGATGTGGTGAGATGACAAAAGGCTATAGAATGCAGTCTGTCCTGCTATATAATCAACAGCTGGGAGGAGACAGGTATTGGCACATAAGTGAGTGTAATAAATGCAACTGGAATTCAAACTTGGATCTCCAATTTCTAAGCTGTTACAACACCTGCACATCCATGCTTACAGCACCTAGTTTTCCGAAGCAGTTACCCACTTAGCTACAGACTTGATATGATATTGCTTAACCACTGCACATTGAATACTACAACAGTTAATGACTTTAAAATTGAAGATAGCTAATTTTATATTCAATGTGTGTTTATATATAGATTTGGTAAAAGGTTTTTCAGACTGATAAATGTATTAGGTATTATTAAGAAGCAAGTGAATGAAAAAAATGTATAAAAATGTAAAGAAAAAAAAGAAAGAAAACAACAAAGAATAAAAGGTAAAAAAGAGAAAACAGTAAAAGAATAAAGAAATGAAAAAGAAAAAGAAAAAAGAGAGTAAATGAAAAAGAATAAAAGAAATGAAAAAGAGAAAGAATGAGAGAAAATGGTAAAAGAATAAAAGAAATGAAAAAGAGAAAGAAAAAAAATGGAAAAAGAATAAAAGAAATGAAGAGAAAGATTTAGAAAGAGAGAAAATTGTAAAAGAATAAAAGAAATGGAAAAGAGAAAGAAAGAGAGAAAATGGTAAAAGAATAAAAGAAATGGAAAAGAGAAAGAAAGAGAGAAAATGGTAAAAGAATAAAAGAAATGGAAAAGAGAAAGAAAGAAAATGGAAAAAGAATAAAAGAAATGAAGAGAAAGATTTAGAAAGAGAGAAAATTGTAAAAGAATAAAAGAAATGGAAAAGAGAAAGAAAGAAAATGGAAAAAGAATAAAAGAAATGAAGAGAAAGATTTAGAAAGAGAGAAAATTGTAAAAGAATAAAAGAAATGGAAAAGTGAGAGAAAGAGAAAGAAAGTGAGAAAATGGAAAAAGAATCAAAGAAATGTTGGCAAAAGAGAAAAAAGAAAAGCTTTTGAATTAGAAAGATACAGATGTGCAAAGAAAAATGTAAAATTTATAAAAAGAACAGAAGAAAAAAAAACAGTAAAAAAAATAGCAAAAAAAAAGAAACAAAGCTAAAAGTTTTTGTTACTTTTATCTCTGACTAAAGTAAAAAACAAAAAAAAAAGGAAAAAGAAAAGGCACTTTGGATTATTCCATAATCTGTTATTCTACTGATCCCCCATTCTGCTAATCCAGTCTGGTAATTTGTTCTCTTATCTTTGCTTCCTTTCATCTCTAGCCATGCAGCAAAACAAAACCAATGTACAAAGATAAGGAATTTCTAACCAACTTAGTGCACTTCCTCTTTCTTTGTAATTTCAGAGCAAGGTTAACCAATATTGCCTGGGTGACAGTTCTACCAAAATGCACTACTCCAGGAAATAATAAACTTTTTCAGATTTTTTTCATATTACTCTCAAATACACACCTTAGATCAGATTGGACCAATAATGGAGTATTGCTGCCATATCTGGCCAGGAGCTGTTCAATCCTCACTTTCCAACTTTTATAGATTTCAAAATCGTTTATCTGGTCTTGTGGCAGATGGCTTGTTTTCTATTCTGTATTCTTTCTGCACAGAGGTGCAACATTGCAAGCCTGTCATGCCTTTATTGCTACTTCCATGGAAAATATTTAGATGAGTTCTGTTCTTCAGTTCTACTAGTTCAGACCATTGCAGCTTAGAAATGCAAAACATATATATGGTTACTTTCTTGAATACAACTTTACAAGTCAAGGGTATCTGTTTCCATAATTTTCATTTCTTACTAACTCTTCTATTCAGATCACACAACTTATCAAGCATTAGCATTTTGATGGTAACTCTCTTCTTTGAGTGGCTCTCGAGCCTTGTCTTGGGTGATCTTTAGCATAAAGATGAATTAATTCATCTGGATTTCCTCAGAACTGATATTTCTTTTTGTGATGAAAATCTTGACAAATAATATTTTATAAGTTGTCTTATCATAAGTAGAATCAAAAATATAAAAGACAACTTAATAAAAATTTATTTTTACTACATTTAAAATGTTAGCCATGAATAAATGTTTAATCATCTAGGGTGTTTTTTTTTTTAGTATACACTCTTTTGAGAGAAGTGTATTTTTAAGAAAGCCAGACGGTTTATGTAAAATATCGATACACTTTTATATCTTTTTCAGCTCAACTGTTCAAACCCTACAAAATTTGTGAAGGATCTATTTCCAGTTTATGGAAAATTATTTTTTCGTATATACTGACAAATGAGAGACATGGTCTAATGTTCTAGTAACAAATCAAATGGTGGCCTTGTGAGCCTATTTCTTTTCCAAATAAATAACATCTCAGGACAGTTGAGAGGAGAGAAGACATTTTGACACCAAAGGGACAAATCAACATCAAGGAGCAGAAGGCATTTGACATCAATAAGAGAGTGTCATGAAGTCACAAGGTTACCAGCCAGCTGCAGAGAGGCTAAAGAATTTTGAAGTTCAAGTGAAAATTCTCCTGTGAATGGGCAATAAAGAGCAAAAAGATTTCAAAGAAAATTTTCCCAAGCACAATGAATTTAAAGGGGTCATTTCTAAAATTATTCTATGTCCCAGAGACATTTGTGGGGCAAGTAAAAGTAGGTGTTTCCTTTTTTTCTGAAAGGTGGGTGGACTTATGTTTTTCTGTTATATTGAATAGTTTTCTCTTTTTGTCATTGAATCCTTGTCTTTTCCCAGAAATTGTTATCCTGCCTTAATAGACACACAAAAGGAATTTTTTGTGCAAACTTTGTATGTGTACCTTTTTCATATTAATGTGTAATAAATGTTTTTCCTTTAGAATTTTATGCAGTGGTTGAGTCTTATTTTGTGATTTGCACCTATTATGACTTGCTATTTCTACTAACTAGATTTTTGTGTTTGTCAGAAGAACTTAGATTTAGTATGGAATAAAATTTTTATAAAAGATCATTAAAATTGACAAATTTATTCAGATTTTCAAGGCAAGCAAGCCCTCCCAATTTGAACAATTAGAACCTCATAATCATCCTACACTAAGAGAATAAATTAAACTCATGTGAATATCTTCAGATCACTTTCCAATATGTGTGTGGGTTAGATGTTGTCTTACCACTTAAATTTCACAACATTCATTTCTGAACACTTTCTTTTCCATTTCTAGCATATATCACATTCATCATTAGCATTTTGACTGTAACCCTCTACCTTGAGTAGCTCTCGAGCCTTGTATTGGGTGAACTTTATTTTTAAAAAATCTCAGTCTCTTCTTGCTGAAAGAGGGCAAGAGGGTCAGAAGAAAGCAAATCAAAACCTACCAGAACAGGAAATTGTGGAGAGCCATGATCACAGCACATAGAATAAAATGAAGCATGTATATTCAATAAAACGAGGAGAGAGGGTTTGGAAATTTTTATACTCAGAGGACAGATTAAAGGCAAGAGGGTCAGAAGAAAACAACATGTAACATACCTAGTGAACTTGATTAAAGTTTACAAGAGATAGAAAAAGACAAAGTTTATTAAGAGCTAACAATGCACAAGAAATTGTGGACAACCATGATCGCCAACATCCTGAAGGGACATAGAAGAAAATTCATGAGATGTTGCAAAAACTGACCATAATTTATTCTAACAGAATATATATTGCAAATTGTTTCAGTGCCAGGTATAGAATCAAGCCGTACATAATGTTTCTATTGAATGGACGTTTCCAAATGCACATAGCATAAACATAAACTGCATTCACAACATCCCATGTGGATATGAAAATTCTATGTGCTTTGCTAGCCATTGTCTTTCGAGCTTAACAGAATGCGAAAATTGCTGACACCTTAAGATCAGGGCCAGAACACATTTATGGTCAGAGGGAATGTACAGGTCATTACAGAATCATGTTGTGGCTTCCATGTGAAAAATCTGTTGGCACATTGGTGAAATCAAAGAAGCAGCATACAAGGTTGGTTAAACAAATAATTCTGATCATCAGAGAAGAAATTAGTTCCATTTGGTTGAATTTGGCAGATAGAGAATTAAGGTTATGCTTGAAAGAGAATATCCATTGGTTATACTGTTCAAGAGAAAAACTTCTAATGTATCTGAAGGCTTTCTACTCACAAGAACACAAAGAAAAAAAAAAGAGACATCAAGAAATGTTGGGTATTTCAAGAAAAGATTTCACCAAAAATAATTTCTCAATGTTAGCTTTTCTATTCTTTCTTTACTGCAGTCACCGTTTGATTAAATCATATCAGGTATTATGGGTAAGGCTTAAATTTTCATTTGAAATGCCATTCTACATCTCATAGTCGGAAATAACTTTATGTAGCCTTTGCTATAAAAGGTAGAATTTATCATATCAAGACTTTCAATCAGCAAGAATGATATATATATATATATGTGTGTGTGTGTGTGAAATTAAGAAATAAAAATATACAAAAAAATTGAAAGCTACCAGAAATATTCTTTTTGAGTTGTTTATGTTGCTTAAACTAGAATAGGTGGAGATTTATTATATTAAGATTTTCATTCACTAATAATTACCCCCACACACACATGCACACACACATACATACATATATATATATATATATATATATATATATATATATATATATATATATATATATTAATGTATATTTGGGCACCAGCCTTTCTTTGAATCATTTTTTGTTGAACATGACAGACCAGGGAAATTTAATTAATTCCTTATTTAGTTTTTGGTAGGCAGGAATAAAGGAGTGTAAAAATTGTCCGTATTGTCCATTGTTTGTTTGGTGGGATGTGATTTTTTTTTTATCAATTAAGACGTTTCCTTTTTGAGAGAAAAGTTTGAAGGCTCCAAAAAAAGTTTCCCTTCTGTTGTTTGCATTTTAAATGTCTTTGATTTATTTGCTATAATGAAGAACTTGTTCTGATTTTGTTTTTGGTTAAGTTATATTAAAAGAACAATCTCAAAAACACAGAAGTTAACGATTACATGCGTGATTGCAATTCTGAATATGTCCTGATCGCATGTAGACTTAAAAATGACAGTTACAAAAGAGTGGGGGGCATAAAATAAATTTGTTATTATTTTGAAATATTTTTGAATTGTATATTCAGTTTTTAATGCACCTTCATCCATCTTCTTCCCGCCCAATTCTTTTTTTTTTCTTCTTTTTTTTTTAAATATAAAATATTTAAGTTGATAAAAAGTAATTTTTAAAAACTTTCCTTTCTATTTTCAAGAGGGTTTGTTTTGAGGTGTCATCAATTTCTGTTCATGTTTGACTTTTAAGATATGTTTTTGTGTTGTTGTGAATACAATTAGGATCAAAATCTGCTACTTAGAATTTCATACAATAACAATCATCAGATGGATAAAATATTTTATGATAATTGTGAAACTCTGACTAATGAATTTTAATATTATTATATTAATAATATTATTATTATCTATTATATTTAGGCTCTCTCAACATTGATACCAAGTCCTCACTTTATGCTATACATTTTATGCTTTTAGTTTATTTTAAACTTTAGCTTTTATTCTTAATATTTGTGAATGTATATACATGGTGTGATGGGCAAATTGTCACCATTATATTTCTTAATTTCTTGCATGCGTGTTCTTTGTTTTTGATTTTGTGGACTGCACAGTATAGTCAGGTGAATTGGCCACTGTCCGTGAGAAAAAGAGCACCATGATGCAATTCACTCTGCCAGAAATTTGGAAACAGCATGCCCTACTGCTTGGCATTTGTGCCAGAAGCTCCAATATGAACATTTCAGAGTGTTTGAGTGTCAATCTGAAGACAGTGCAGAGGATTTGGAAAGAGTTGGATGAGTCTGATGGTGATTACTAACGCACAGCAGCTCAGAAAACACATTGTGATCATTCTGATAAGAAAAGAACTCCAGAATTTGTTAGTGAGGGACTTAGACTCAGCACAGAGGCCTACATCAAGTGCTTTGAGAAGGTAGTGCTACCCTGGGTCAAATAGATGGCTACTGAAAGACCCTATGACTGGCAACAGGATCCTGCACCATGCCACACAAGGAGAACCCAGTCATGGCTGTCAGATAATTTCTGTGACTACATCATGCCTTCTATCTGGCCATCTAATACCCTAGACTGCAACCACCTTGATTATTATGTGTGGGGCGCTGTTGAGTGAGAGACCAACAAAACTGCTTGTAGCACCAAAGATGAACAGAAGGCAAGGATTATGGCAGTATTCACCAACTTAAACAAGCAGAGCATACAGAAGAGTTGCAGGAGATTCTGACATCGGCTGGAGGCTGTGGTTGAAGCCAATTTTATTGAATAAATTTACTTTTTAGTATTTCAAGATATTTTTGTGTAATTTTGGTAAATATATCTGTTAAAATGCAATGTCAGTGTTATTTTTATTTTTGTGTAATGTAGATGACAACTTATCCATTTTACCCAGTGTTTTTTTTTTTATTCAGTGTCACCCCAAGCAAGGCAGTACAGCCACTACCATGCAAGGAGTACAGGGTGTGGAGGAATTAGAAACAGAAACATTAGTAATAAGTAGAAAGAGAAAAGAGTAATCAGCAGGACAGTTGATAGTGATTAACATTGCATTTAAATTTTTGCAGATTAAAATTGGCTAGAAAACTATCTAATATACATAATCAAGTAACTTAAATGAGATTATGTTATACAATAATGCCCTTAAGAAAAAACAAATTTAAAATAGGTTGACATAAAAAATTAACTGTTTTTTTTTATGTATTATCTTTTAAGCAAGGTATGGTATCTACATGTGAGAAACCTAGGGCAGTGTGTGTGCTGCCCAGGGACAACCTTGAGTTTGCCACACTTCCAACTACCCCCAGTATTCACAGGTGCAAAAGACAAGAAATAAAGCAACACATGCTCAAATGAACCCTCAAAGAAAATAACTGAAATTTATATGACAACAACCATTTACATCTTCCACACAAAGTGATGCTGTGGCATTAAAAGGAAACACTGTGTTCATTCACAGGCTTGACATTGTCAACACTGGTAAAATAGCCCCAAATATATCACTGAATGATGTTTATTGTCTGGCCAATGTATACCATAGTTACTCAATATCAACAAGGTCCTTCAATTGTGAGTAGTTCCCAAACATTAAAATCACCTTTGTTTCAACTAACTGCTACCTGCAACATATTCAGGTCATCAGTGTTAAGATAAATGAGTTGAATTTCTTTACAGATATCCTGTAAAATAGATAGACAAGCCAAACACATTTTCATAAACTAGCCACAAAATTCTTGATAACAACTATATTGACAGTTGCAAGTGCTTGGATTAAATAAATGAACTTTGTAAAGTTTACCAATTTTAGTCAGAAGTATGAAAAACTTAATAAAATGTTGGACAGACAAACTTTGTTGGTGTTATTTAACAGGACTGAAAAAAAAAAGAATATATATATACATACTCATTATTCAACATTTTCAGTTTTTCTCCTTGTGAGAATTTTAAAAAATATATTTCTAATGGTGCTGAAGTTCAGCTTACCCAGGGTACCAACACCTCTAGGGCCATCACTGATTGGAGACATCAGAGTGAAGCAAGTAAATAAATTTAAATATTTGACAAATGTTATGACAGATGATGGAAAATCATAAGATGCAAGGGATAGCAAAAGTGCCTATAAAAAAGCCTACAAAAGTAAACTATTGAGAAACAAGAAAATTTCATTAGAAATAAAGAAAAAAGTGTTGAAGTGCTATGTAATATCAATACTAATCCTCTTATATGGCAGTGAATACTGGACAATTTTCTCACAGATAAAAAGCTAACAGATGTAAGAGGAGTTGCACAATTTGATAAACACAAGGCATATTTTCAAATACAGGCAAGATAAACTGAAACAGGAAATAATGTATATTTATGTTGCCAGAATTTAATCAAACAAAGTTAATTATATTCCACACAAAAGCTCTGTTTAAATTTTTATTGTTCCATTCTAGGAATGGAAAATAGTTTTTGAATAAGTTGTTTCACATTGAAATGAAAATTGCTGATAAATTGTCTGAAGTTCATATTTCTGTTTTGTTTTTGTTTGGGTACTTTTAAATATCTTAGTCATTTTTAATAAGTAATTGTTGTTAATATCATAGATATAAGTTTTGTTAGATTTATCCTCACATATGAAGGAAAATTTCTTTTCAACTTTAAATATATTTGTATTACATCAGTGACTTTATTTTAAGGATGTTTTCCCAGAGCTTGACATGGGAAAATGAATATGTAAAGTATTTTATGCATGTAATTATTTTTATACACATTTTAAAATGCTGTCTCTTGTGATAAAAGATTTTATTTAGTGTGGGTTATAATTTGTATAATATCAATTGCATTAAGCTTCAATAAGTACCAAGTTAATCTACAAGAGAGTGTTGTGTTTGTGTGACCAATGTAAGAATTTAGTGATTTTATTAGTATTAATTACACTTACTGGCCTGAATGTTTGAGAAATTTTGTGGAAAATATGCATTTGCTGACAGAAATCAAACCTGTGTTCTATACTGAACCATGAATTGATGTGACGTGCAATACCACACAGCTACAGAGAAAAAAAACAAAAAAACAGAGCATTTACTTAAATTGTATCTATTAAAATAACATATAAACAGAATATATATATATATATATATATATATATATATATATTAAAAAGAAGAAAAGAGAGGAGGTGCCAAAATGTTTTTTTGGTTGTAATGTGGATTTATTTAGAAAAAAATATTAAAACAAAGCATAATATTTTTTTTCTAAATAAATCCACATAACAACCAAAAACTTTTGCACCACCTCTCTTCTCTTCTTTTTAATATACATACTTTTCTCTCGTTGGAACCACTACAACCTCTTTCTTTTATTTATATATATATATATATATATATATATATATATATATAGGGGATGCAAAAGTAGGTTTACAGTAATGAAAAACAAAATGTGAATACAAAACATATTCTATTGATTACAAAAACATAATAATCATATAAATCCCTGAAGGTTTCAAACAGCTTGCTCCTGTCATTCATGTACCCTTCTTATTATAAAAAAATAAATTATAAATGTATTAGTGAAAATTCTGAAAATAAAAACATTAAAAAGGATTTTAAAAAATTAAGTGAATTGTAGAACCACTATTATACTGTATACCTACTTCTGCAGCTATATATATATATATATATATATATATATATATATATATATATATATATATATATATAAGCCAGACAAACCCTACCTAGGTTTCACCTAAACGGATCGTCAGGGAAAGTCAACCCTGATGATCCATTTAGGTGAAACCTAGGTAGGTTTGTCTGGCTCACTAGGTATATACTAGGTCTGCTCTACGGTTGTATTGAGCACTTTGTTAGTTAGTTCTTTACTCGTATCGGGGTTTTTTCTTTGGGCTTCAGAACTACATCAGTGTGATTTTTTGTCGACAGAAGTTCATGTTTTTAGCTCTTTCTTTTTTTAAAACCTTTTTTTCCCTCGAGATTGATTTGATTAGCAAATCAAAAATTCGAGTGTTTTTCGAAACGAGTCTAGTTATCTATATTTATATTATATATATATATATATATATATATATATATATATATCTATCCTCAGCTATGGATAAATAGCAAATCTGACTGGTTGGCGAGTGGTGCAGGAAAACTCTGAATTCAAAACCTGCAGAGGGTTGTTTGCGGACCTTGTAGCATACTGTACACCAGTTCTCTGTATTCAATTCTTCCAAAAAGTGTGGTTGGTTCTGCACAAGCCTTCACCACTATAATCAAAGGATATATGCATGTGGTCTCACTGTTGATTATTGACCCTCATACATCAAAAATGATGAGAGAGTCCAGTATATTTACATATATATATATATATATATATATATATATATATATATATATATATATATATATATATATATATATATATATATATATATATATATATATATATATATATATATATAGTTGTATTTTTGAACTTGATATACATTAACAGGGTTTGGGCATATTACAGCCAATAACTTTACTGCTACTTCATCACTTGGTTAGTTCTACTAATTTTCTACACTAATGAACTTTCTTTCTAGCCGTAGCTAAAAAATAAACTAAATGGACAATTAAACATTGAATTAGTTGTAAGATTTGGAAGATTAGTCAGGAATTAATGTAAATATTAATCAGAGATTATATAAAGAACTAGTTATTCATGTCATCATCTTTTATGCCATATTTTATTAACCCTCTGTTAGTACTATGCGGAAATGTCACTGCATTAGTTACGTGTAGTGAGGTGGGGCTTCAAGCACAAAATTTTAAATATATATAAATTTAGATATAATCTAGTTCTTTATTTTCTTGGAAATTAAAAGGCAATATTAAAAACGAATTTATAAGTTTCAAAATTCAAATATGCAAAAACATTTTCAGCATGATTTTTTAAAATAATTAATGGTCAATTTGTCTCCTCTTCAGCTGTTTTTTATTCATGTTCTAAGCAATGAACAAGAACATTACTGTGATCTTAGCACAATGAGAAAAGACAAATTGGAAAATCGGTTATTCAAAGGACAGATTGAAGGCAAGAGGGACAGAGTAAAACAATGCATATCTACTTAGTGTTCTTAAATAAATGGATGGCAGAATAAGGTTTCAGAGAGAGAACAAAAGACAAAATTTATTAAGACCTACAGTGGACAGGAAATTGTGGTGAGCCATGATCGCCTACATTTTGAGGGGGGGCAGAGCACATACAAGAAGTATATGTTTCTAACAGAATCATTAGTCTTTAATTTATGGTTAAATGCATGTAATTAACAGAAATATTCTGACTCAAATTAGAAAAACTCCTTACTGGTAAAGGTATTCAGAAAGCAATTGAACTAATCAAGAACATTTGAATTGCCACTTGCTAAATAAAACTTTTTCTCAAAAGATAATTTCCCAACAAAATGTCTTACTATCTGGGATTCAGTGTAATAGAATTGGTCTAAAAATTGAAATATTGTTGTCAGTGATAGCGACAGTAAAACTTTAAATTTCAAATGAACTGCTTTTTTGTGATCATGTATCTATCTATCTATCTATCTATCTATCTATCTATATATGTATATATATATATATATGAATTTAACTAAGATGAGACTGTCATAAACAAGAAGTAAATAAAAAAGAAATTATGTATGTATCCAGTTTTTGCCAAATGCTTTTTATGCATGTGAATAAAGTGTAATGCTATTTTTTTTAGCCAATCAAACATGCTGGAGACAGGAAATAAACTTCTTTTAGAATTCCTTCAGATTTCATCCAATAAGCTTCAACAATAAATTCCTGCAAATATATCCTTCATATAAGAGCACAGATTCTTTTTTATTATTTTCTTCTGATTTGTTTTGAACAACCCACATGAAAATGAAATTCTATACTTTGGCTTTTTCTATGATCAACCCCAAAATATCTCAGCACAGAATATGTCTATTCCTGTTCAGAAATGCTATCAAGAAAAATCTCTGCAACACAGTATAACTGTCTATGTCTATATATATATATATATATATATATATACACACACACACACATTAGACATGTACGTATGAATATGCTTTATAGGGAGATTATTTCAATACCTGCCCAGATGGTGGAGGCTCGGAACATCTATTGTTCTTGGTGTTTTTGCTGTCTCAGTCATATAGCAAATAGTTTTTGAGTTTCATCTATGCTCAGTCTCTTTGACACAATTATGTTAACAACAGAAATAGCTCAGAATAATACTGAAGACATTTTCAGATGTCCAGCCTTCTTAACATTCTTTTTATGAATAGATGGATTAGTAAAACCTACCAACCAAAAATTCTTTTGTTTGTAAATTCATATCAACCATTAACTAGCAAGAAAAATGTTGCACACATGCACACCAAATGAGTGAAAATTTCTTTTTTAAAATGGTAGCTTTTAGAAAATTAAATATCTGGGAAGTGTTTTAATGGAGGATGGAAAGTACAACACTGAAATATGAAGTCAAAGATGCATTCCAAATACTAAGCAGAGTACTAAGAAACAGAAAAATTTTGTTAGAAACAAAGAAAAGGGTACTAAACTGTTACATGTTATCTGTCCTCCTATATGGCAGTGAATGCTGGACAATCTCCTGGAAATTGTGGAGAGCCATGATTATAAAGAAGAAGCTTTATGATTAATCTCACTTTCACATGCTCATGAGGCCCATAACCCATATCCTCAACCTTCTCCCGGCTCATTTTGAATTTAATTTTTTTCCTTCTCATAGACCGGTTACCATCCAAAGCTGTAGAAAATCACTCTCATTTCCTCCATATTCCATTGGTGAGAATTAAGTTCCACTAAAACTCTCCTGTAAACCACTGCTCTGTGGAACCAACTCCCAAGAGGGTATTTCCCTGATCACTACAATTTTAGCCAGTTCATTTCTTTTGTTAACCATTATCTTCCCCAACTAGCCATATAAACTGTGCCTGTTACTGTGTAACACTCTACCGCAAATGGCCCCTGGGCCTTGTACAGAATGAACCTCAGTGTAAAAAAAAAAGGATCCAGTCTGTCCTGATATTTACCCATAGCTGGATCTATACCTTTCCTAAGGGTATCAGCATGTAAAGGAATGGTACAAACTCAACTGGAATTCAAACTCTGCTCTCCATTTCCTAAATTTGAGCTGCTATCCAATACTCCACCATCCTTATTTTCACCTTAATTATATACACCTTTGGATACAAGACCCAGTGTGTCCTGATATTTACTCACATCTGCAGGAAGATAGAATGGATTCATACTTTTTCCAAGGGTATTAGCAAGAAGGTGAATGTAATGAACTCAACTTGAATTTGACAATGGTTTTCTGATTTGTCAATTCAAGCCGCTATCCATTACTTCAGTATCCTTATTTTCCTTTAATTATATATAAAATCTATAAAAAAGGTATTTTAACACTTTTTGACTATAAAAATAAATAAAAGCAGCAAATGTAAGAAATATTCCTAAATTTAATATATTTTAATAGTATGATATGACTTAAAGCATTTCATGCATAACATGTATGTGAAATTGTGCATTCTTTACGCTTAGTTGCCTATTTTCTCTTTGAGAAGCATGTATGCAAACACAGCGCTGTTCTTTGGCTTGTTCTTTCATCTTTATTTTCAGGCCAATACTCCAAGAAAGGACATAACTTCATGAATCCTAAAGTTGCCAATTAGTCATTTTTATTCAAATCATCAATGAATTATACCTGTATTGTTGGACAAAGTTTAAATTGTCAATTGATAATATCTGCTGTTCTTCAATGAATCATCAACTGATGATACCTGCCATTTAACATTTAAAATGAATTGAATCTCATAATTTTTCATTTACATCTGTTCATTCTTATTTTGAATTTTAATTTTGTTTATTTTTCTTTGTAAATGAATTATGACAGTAAAAAGTAAAAGCCATCAAAAAAAAAAAAAAGAAACTCTATTTGAAGTTTGTTTGGAATGCAGCTAGCCTTTTTAAATATCTTGAGAGCCAGCCTTAATGTAATTTGGATGCTAATCAGAAGGATCCTTATGGTGCATGTGGGGACAGACACTCTTTCATGAAGTTACTCAGTTGACTGTGAGATACCACTGAATATGCTTGTGTATTGTGCAACCATTTCAATCTCAAGGGCCTAGTCAAAGAATCAAATAATCCAGCTGTGTCACTTATTAACAATTTGCCCATTGTTGGGACCCTGGGTTGGGATGGACCTGGGCGCAACAGCAATTAAGATGTGGTTCAATGCACCTCAAAACTTCCTGATCAGAGGTGTTGTTGCTGGAGGTAGTTTAACATCATACCCAGGATGCACTAAAAAACAGCTTTGGCTTCTTATGAATATTGGCTATCACTGTTGAAAAGAAGGAAAATACAGCCCATGGGTGAGATTAAGGAGAATTTAACAAGTTAGCTAATATAATTACTAAAGTGAAATTTGCAGACTGTTCTTGATAGTGGAAGAGTAACTGAGATAAGAGAGAGTAAAAGCAAAATGAAAGGAATAAGTATAAATGAGAAAACAGAATGCATGATTATCATCAAAAGGGTGTGTCCAAAAGGCAAATTAAAAATCAGGGATACTAAAATCAAACAAGTACAAAAATTTAAATATCTGGGAAGTGTTCTACCAGAGAACAGAAAGTGCGACAATGGCTGGTATCTCATCTCTACCACTCGCCTTGTGGGGGTCAATATTATAGATAATGCCCAATACCGATGACGGGGTTATGTACAACTCGCTCAATTGAGCCTCAGTTCTAAGGGGGAAATTGGGTACACCAGAAGAGTCGAGTGCTGAATTGAATGAGAATTTCTGAGCAAAGCATTCAGGTTTGTCGGCAGAAGAGGTCAAAACCTTGAACTGGTTGAACAAAGGAGGTATAGAGGGTTTGCTACTGTTAAGTATGCTCTTGCAGAGACGCCATAATCCTTGGAGCCAATTTGTTCTTTCATTCGAGCAGCAAATAGTGACTTTACTTCATTGAGTTCATGCTTACACTCGTTACAGGCCGAGACAAAAAGACGTCTATTGCAGTCAGACATGTCACTACAATATAGGTGGAAGAAGTGGTTCCTATGGGCAATGGCAGCTGAGCAAGCTGCCAAGAACTAGAGGAAGGAGAGTGATTTATATTTCTTTGAGGGGATGAAAGCCTCAATTCCAACTTTAACCCAGGAGGAGACCTCGTAAGCACATTCTTGAAAGGGGAGCGTAAAGACAACATAGCAGGGGACACCACAAAGGAAATCCTGAAATGAGTCCCAGTCTGCTCGTTGATAGCAGAACGAGATTCTAGTAGTACTAGTTCATTGCAGGGGGTGGAGTCGAAGGAGATGTTGCATGATCAGAATTGCCAAGAAGTCAGAGCTGCATGGCGCTACAGGACTCGGGGATGGGGGTAAAACATAGATCAAGAAGAGAAGCCTTACCATCCTGGTTGTAGGGAAAACATGTGGGGAAGTCAACTATCTGCATGAGGGATTGAGAAATTGAAAAATTAAGGGTTTGAATGCCTGCAGGGTTAGTCTTTGAGCCACTTGGTATGATGGGCGTTAAAATCGCCAAACACGAATATGCGAGCAAATGGATGGAGAGAGAGAGCCTTGTCAATGCTGTCAGAAATGCATTTGAGTACACTACAGTCTTGGGAGTATGGTGAGCGATAAAGGAAGAGGTAGCTTACAGCATTGAGAAGGGATAGCCGCAGACACATATATGAATGGTCTGGAGATTCAAGAGACAGCTCTCTTGCCAGCGGGAGATGGTCCTTGACGTAAACACCAAGACCATGCATATGGGTTTGAGTGCCTTTTCTAAGGAGTGGAAGGTAGCCGGGGATCGAGAGGTCAGAGGAGGGGATAGACGAATCAAGGTTCATCTCACACAGAGCCAGTATATCCAGGCAGTTCGCAATGAGGAAAGATTCCACAATGCAGAAATTGGTTCTAATGCTATGGATGTTGGAAAATGAAATGTTAAAGGGTTTAGGTGATTTTTTAGGGGCTGGTTTAGGTTTTCTTTTTGGATTGTCATTAGTTAACATGTGAAATTGTGGTTGTAAAAATGAGAAGGCCTGAAGTAAAAGAAGCACAATTATCAACCATGATGTGGGCAGAGAGAAGTTGGCACAGCCTGCAACATAATGTCGCCTCAGGGTTTCCCACCAGAGGTGAATTCAGTGACACCTATCCATGCATGACATGGCACTACAGACATCCCGGTACTATACAACTGTTTATCAAAGCGGCCGCTCAAGACACTATGCAAGAGTTAGGGCTCCTAACTACCTTTTGAGAACAGCAACCAGAAAACTGTCAACCATGTACTCTCAGAATGAAGAGGTAATGCCACAGACTGCACACATCATGGGAGAAACATGGCAGCACTAGTACAGAGGCCAGAGAGAAGAGAAAGAGTTCTGGGAACCCCTTCCTAAACAAGAAACAAGGTGTGAGCCTCTACTCTTGTCCAAGGGAAAGGGGAGGAGTATTGACTGGACAGTAGGAAAGTCTACCTACTCCTATTACATATAACACAAACGACAACAAAAAAAAAATGGTTGCAGCTGACAAGGAGTACAAGCTGACACCAGAAGACGTATTTACTGAGGGGTAGGACTGGTATTTTAATTTTATTTTCCCTTCCATTATATTAAGTTTCAACATGTCTAAGTCCCATTGTTCTAACCTAAAAACAAATTTGGTTATACAGCATTGTGGATATGCCTGTCATTCTGATCTTTTCCCTGGCACTGGAAGCTAGTATAGTTTGCATACGTAACTGCCATCATGTGTTTACATAAGAGAAGAATTGTCAAGAGGACTAATGTGCTATATTTTTAAATATTAAATTGCTTGATTTTTTTCTGAACTGAACTCATTTAAGTATTAAGATAGCTGTTTTTTTGATCACCCATGCCTTTTTAATTTTTAAGCAAAAATGTCTGTTTATTCATCTGATCTATATATAAAATTGAAGAGAGTTTGTCTGTTCAATATACATGACCAAATCATTTCATGGGAAATCCTCTGATTTGGTATATATGCTTATTAGAAGGTTACCATAAGACATAGGTCTGCAACCTCTAGCCTCCAGGCCACATCCGGCCTGTGGATGATTTTTTTTCCATCCAGCCAATTTAATCATAGTAAGGATTTGGCATTTTTTTATTGATTGTGTTAGTCATCCTGTTATTCTTGCAGTAAAATAAGGAACCTTGTTTAAATAATATAACATTAACTCCATTGTTTTTTTTTTTAAACTTCCAGACCATGGCAGTCTTCTAGACATAGAGCTATGAGGTCAAGACAATTTATTATAGTCCATTTGATATCATGGCCCTCCCTTGAGACACTGCATAGCTGGTTGGCCTGCTCTCTCCATAAGGTTGCCAACTCCTACTATAAGATAAAAATTTGTTCCTCATGAGAAAAAGTTTTCTGTTATACTGAATTATGTAACAATAGCTTTTTCTACTATATAGACTTATTTAACAATAGCAGTTACTGTTTGTAACCGTCCAGTGTAAGACTACAATGTTTGTTATTTTAATTATTTATGATAGTAAAGAGAAATATTTGTATGCTTTACAAAACATTTTTAAAGAACAGAATTCACTCACTACAAGGCCTGACAGTCACTCAAGGTAGAGGGTTGATTTTCAAACAGTAATGATGAGTGAGTGGTGAAAGAGAAGATAGTTCACATAAGAAAGAAAGATAATGATTGATTCTTGATTTGAAGATTGTAATGTTCATGGAAGGACCCATGCAGGTGCCTGTTACCCAAGTTGAGAGTTCTTGAGTAAAAGAACAACCCCCACTCCCCAACCTCAACAAAATTTCTTTGTTGGAAATTTGCCAGGCACAAATGAAATCTAATTGTTGATGACAGGGAGACAGGATGAAAGTGGATAATGACAACAAATTTTTTCACTGAGAAAGAGAAATGAAAAAAGTAGACATTTCCTAGTTATATATTTGTTTCATCTTTGTAAAAAAAACGTCATGTGGATCTAATTTAATTGTGCTTTGTTTCATTAAGCAGACCAATTCAATTTCAATATTAAAGAATCATTTGCCTTTCTTCATAACCAGTCGTGAACTTTAGATAGGCACGTCAGCTCATAAGTGATATGAGTATTCATTTGGATATTGTCTTATAGATAAAAGCCATTTATATTCACAAGTTTCATTTCTCTTTCACACACTATTTAAGTTTCTGGAATGAAATTCAACTGAAACCATAATAATATGAAGCAAAATGATGTGTGTAGTATAGCAGTTACTGGCACAGAAAAACTGGCATATTAAGTCCAAATTCCACCTTTTGAAGAAATACCCTTGGAAAAGGTTTAAATCCATCTCTTCTCACTACTTTCCAGTAATGATAGAGAAAATGGAAGCCATAAGGACACTTATAATTAACATCAGGAAGAGAGACTTGAAATTTCTCAAGCAGATAATGAAGAAAGGGGTCTTGGAAGTTTTGATACTCGCACAACAGATTAAAGGCAGTGGGAGTAGAGGAAAACAAAATAGAACCTACTTAGAGGAGGAGGAGGAGGAGAAGGAGAAGAAGAAGAAGAAGAAGAAGAAGAAGAAGAAGAAGAAGAAGAAGATTTTTTTTTACCTACAATACATTCTTCTTCTTTATATTTATAGCAAAATGAACTGTAATTGAAGCCATTAAATTGTGTTCAAAATATTTAGATTTTGGCATTAAATAAGCCATAGAGTTGTTAATATGACACTAAACAAAATCAATCAATAAAGTTCAAAAGTGTCTTTGCATCTTTGAGTATATATTGGGTCCTCAACTCAACCCAGCTCTCAAGTGGAACTCATACATATGATCCATCGCTAAACATGCTGAAAAAATGGTTGTTTTCCTGTACTGCTTCAGTAGGTACCTGACTTCTTGTTCTATCTTCTACATTTACAAGAGTCAAATTGGCTTAAACATTGAGTACTGTTGCCACATATAGACAGCAGTTGCAAGCGTCGCCACCATCCTTATGAGTGACAAATTATTTTCTACCCTACAATCCATCTTTCACAGATGAAAGTGTTCAGACAAACTACATTTTTTAGTTCAACCAATTCTAACGTTCACAGCAAAGACCTACTATGTTATGCATATTGTAACAAACCACCCTCATTCCATTTGTATTCCATTGGGTGAGATTTAAGTTCTACTCAAGCAGCTTCTTCCCATGAATGTCTGCTTCCCTGGTCAGTCTTAACCTGCTCAAGTCTAGGGTTAACCATTATTTTCTCCACATATCCCATAAACAGTCTCTTATTCTGTAAGCTTCTACTCTGACTGGCTCTTTGGCCTTGTACAGAGTAAACATAAAAAAACTTAAGGGTTAATAGAGGCACATACTTGATTTAGTTTAGGTAATCAGTCTAAAAGAATAAAAACTGTGAAATGCAAATAAGTTGAAAAGGCAACAGGAAATCACTCACTCAGCAAAGATAGCGGGATTGGCATGTTGAATCGAAATTCATTGGTAAGAGCCACAATGCCACATAGACTGGAATGAATCATTTTCATTCCCTTCATATTCCATTAGTAACAAGGAAGTTTCACTCGGACAGTTCTTCCAAAGAACTACGACTTTGTGAAACAAACTCCCAAGAGGATGCTTTCCCAATCGCTACAATCTTAACCTCTTCAAGTCTAGAGGTAACTGTTATCTTTCCTACATAATCTCATAAACTGTGCTTCTTACCTCATCCACTTATGCTCATAAAACAACTTTTGTTCAGTAACCCTCTACCTTGAGTGGCTCTTGGGCCTTGTACTGGGTGAACAGAAATAAGAAGAAAAAAAAGGTGATAGCTGTTGCCTTTTATTTATTTGCAAGAGAATAGATTTTATAACCACCCTTCAATTTGCACAAAAACACATGACTTATTGTATATAAATAAGAGTAGGTAGGTTTGCCTTTCATCCAGTTCACATTCCTCTCCAGTTTTTTGCACAGGAGTAAAGGTTTATCCCTTGCTTCCTGTATAGGATTGTGTCTCTGGTTCCTTCTAAAATCTACTTCAACTCTATGCATTTAACGTCTACACCTAAACTCTGAACTTTTATTTATTATTTATTTGTTTTTTTTTTCCTCGATAGCACTAGATAGGTTCACCTATCGCTCGGTTTACACTCCTCCAAGGCTTTTGAACAGGAGTAGAGGTTTATTTCTTGTTTCCTGTTTTGGATTGTGATTCCTGTTCCTTCTAAAAACTACTTCAACTCCATTTGTAAACCCTGAAATTTTATTATTTATTTGTTACATACAACATCATTCAGTAACCCTCTACCTTGAGTGGCTCTTGGGCCTTGTATTAGGTAAACAGTAGAAAAACGGAAAAGATGAGAGCTGTTTCCTTTTATTTATTTTCAAGAGAGTAGAGTTAATAACATCCCTTCAATTTCTACAAAAATACAGGATTTTATTGCATAAAATAGCAAATATTAAAATGTTGCTTAGGATGTGCATGTAGTATAGCAGTTATTGACTTGGAAAGTGGAATCAGAGTGGCAAGTTCAAATTCCAGCTGAGGTTCTTTTATTCACTTTAACACAAATACCCTTTGGATGGGCATGAATCATTTCTCTCCACCTACAAATCTGGGTTAATTACACATCAGATTGGACTTTCAAGCTGTAGTTGGTAACCAATCTAAGAGAAGGAAAACTGAATTCAAAACCAGTGAATATAATGAGAAGGTGGGATTGGCATATCAAATTGAAATTTCACTTGAGGTCATGGCATTCAATTTCATTCAATATTCAAAGCAAAGTATAAATCTATCTTTTCTCCCCTTGAGTAAGTGGTTAACAGCAGTTAGACTAGGATCACTAGATTTGGTTGTCTTCACTTTTGCACAGATGCATTTGAGAAAGGCTGAATCTTTCTTCCCCACTCCAAATATGAGTAAAATAGTAGGGTAGACTGAGCTCTCTAGCTCTGGTTGACTTCGATTTTGCACAAATTCCCTTGAGAAAGGCTGAATCTATTTCTTCCCCTCTTCAAGTATGATTTAAATAGCAGGGTAGACTGAGACCACTAGCTTTGATTGATCTCGGTTTTGCACAAATGCCATTGAGAAAGACTGAATAAATTTCTTCTCTCCAAGTATGAGTTAAATAGCAGGGTTTGTTGGCAACCAGTCTAAAAGATGGGAAACTGTATTCCAAACCATGGATAAAGCAATAGGGTACCACCCATGGCGTTCTATACTCCAGGCCAAGTCATGGCGCAACTGAGAGCCAGAACTGGAGGCCTATTGAAAAATGTAGGATTTTCAGAAATTTTAGAAGAAAATGAAGTCAACCACTTTATGAAATACTTAGAATAACATTTTTATTCACACCTGAGGATAATAGGATGTGTTGAAAGATAAATAAATGAAAATATGTATTTTTGCTATGAACACTGATAATTATTAAACAACACAAAGGGGTAATTATGATTTCTGGTAAAAGATATATTGAATCAGAAATTTATATTATTTACAGGTGTCACTGAATCCTTTATTCAATCTATTCCCTGTGAGTGAATAAAGACTTTGGTTTACATTTACATTACAGTTACTGGGTTTGACAAACAGAACCCAAGAAGGCTGGAAGACATCAGCTGAAGTGTGTATATAACAATCAATCATCACAGAAATATAGACAAATAAAACAAAATCATTCTAGAAAAGTTTCAAAACTTTTAGAGCTGGTTCTTTTTCTGATCTAGGTGTGCCATGTTTGCAAAAATTTTTCAAAACTATATTTGCAAAAATAGAAGCATGCTTTTTCTCCATGTTGAAAAAATGAAACTCAGAAATAAGCATAAAAATGTTACTTAATGATTTATAGCAAAGCTTTTCCTTTATTGTATGGAAAAGGATGAAACAAAAAATAACCATTGACAAGTGTGGTCAGAAGGAACTTTTAGTTTTCCACGGTCAATTAAATTGGTATATTTTCCATACTTTTCATAATAAAAATGAGTTTCACATTCACTGGGTTGATTATCATTTCTTGTAATATATCCAGCTATGTACACAAGAGCCATTTTTATTTTATTGGAAAGAGATGGTTCTAAATTTTCCAGATTGTCAAATATTTCTGAACCTTCCTCACAAAGTTTATAATCACAAGATGTACATTGGTGACCTGGATTAACATCAAATTCATCAATATTTACATTTTGATTAAAAAGTAAAGATGTCTGCTTAATATGCAGCTTTTCAATACATTGTTGAACATTTATAAAATAGATGCCACCTGATCCTTGACGAAGTTTACCAAATTCTTTTTCTAACGGATCAGTTGAAAATTGCCCAAGTAGTACATATTTATGACTTGTAGCTAAAAGGTGTCGACATAGACTAACAATTCCATTGCAAATATGATGTATGGCAGTAGCAGTGTTTTGGGATAATTGTTTTTTACGGTTACCTTGACTGCCAGCCATATTAAGAGCCATTTTACCAAATTCAATGATAAAATCAAGTTGGGTGTCATTTGGAGATTTGATTTCAGCTTGTAGAGGATCATTATGTAATTTATCAATTTGAAGGCATTTAACATTTAAAATTTTCCACCATGTCAAAACCTTGTTTATGAAGAGGACAGTATCATTCTTACCTGCACTTATTTCAGACTGAGTGAGAAGTGCAATTATATGTTTTTTCATAAAACACTCTCAGGCAAGTAGAAACCCGTTGCTTTTCTATTGGCTTTGGAGCAATGGAAATTTCATTTAAATCTGAAAGTTTGACTAGTCTTTCAGATTCAAAACGATATAACTGTTTAAGATGTATCCATTTTGCAACTCGACTTACTCCATCATCATCAAAGATTAGTTCTCCTGTTTTTTCTGTCAGCCACAAATTGCGAATATTTTTCAACAGATGAACATTGGTTTTGGTGTTGACACTTCTTTCAGTTTTCTAATAACCAGTGTCTTTTGTTGACATGCAACACCCATTTTTCATTACCTGTAACAATGCAGGAAAATAATAAAAGGTTGGCATTCCTGGTGAAAAGACTTGCAGATAGTGGAATGTGCGTTCCATTGTCACACAAAAGCTTATAAGGAACTCAAATTCCCTCTTTGCAAATTTGTTCAATTAAACTCTGAGATGCACTATAAACGATGCACTATGAGTTAGAAGAGGTGATAAACTAATTCTAGATGCAGTTTTATACCATTCATTCAGCTAGATTTCTGCTACAGTTGGTTAACTAATAATACTTAAGTACTTTCCAAAAACCCTAATATATACTAATTTTACAGGTGAGCAAATAAAAACTTCAAGATTAGAACACAAAATGCTATCAAGAATTTTATTTCCTTTGCAAATAACTTGAAAATTACTTACTCTTGTTATAAAAGTCACATAATTCCTCTTGTTTTTAATTAATGTCTTTAAAACTTATGATTGCAAAGGTGAATCAATTATTTTTTTCTCTATAAATCATCAAGTAGACATCATATAAAGTCTCAGACTGTGTGTAGACCATAAAAATTTGTTACTACTCATCTAACTATGAAACTACTGTCTATGAAATTCATCTCATTAGAAAGTTTATTATATTTCATAATCAGTAGTTTTGTATGACTGATTAGATTTGTTGCTAATGACATCTAAGCAGTTTCTTTGATCTTGGAAATGTTCCATTTTGTCTAAGTGCCAAACCTTATTTCATAATGGGCAGACATTTTTCTTTTCATTTTCTCCCTGTATATAGACCATTGTTTATTCTTGGCTTTTCTTTACTTTGTACAAGATTAAATTACTTACAACAGGGATGAACTCAGAACCAAAGACACAATGGTTGAAATAATCTACTTTACATTTTTAGATGTAAAAAAATTAAACAAGAAATTTCCTAAATTTATTCCAACAATAGGGCTTTCCTTGATAGTTATGATGAGATTTTGACTAAATCTATTCTTCAAGCATAGAACACATAAAAAAATGGTTAGGTATCCATGGATCAACTTTACTGCCCAAGATCAGAATAACTTTGTGCTTCACTAAGGATCAAAGTATCACTCACTCGTACTCAGTCAAGGATTATCATAATGTCTGTGCTCTTTACCTTGGATCAAGTTGCCATTAAAATTTATTACATAATGTTTTAATTTTTATATATTGTTAATATTTCATGAGGATTTCCTTAGCTTGAATAACTACTTCAGTGTACTTGGGAATAGATGTGCACAAATCATTTACTATCTTCACAAATATCAAATGTCATTTTCTATAGCTAAGCTCCTACAGCTACTCAAGATTGCATGGGTTATTATAACAGACCCTTCTGTTTAGTTCAGTTCATATTTGCTCAGGGATTTTAAGCTAATGCCTTCTGCCAAGGATCAGCATAGTAGTTTTCAGAGGATCAAAGTGTCACTCCCAAGCTCTTGGCCAAAGGTCACTGTGCATAGGATCAAATATCACTTCTCAGGTTCTTGCCAGGGATCAGTGTAATATCTATAAACTTTGACTAGGGCTAAAATCTCAAACCTGGCTCTCTGTCAAGAATCAGTGTAATACCTGTGTATTAATTAGAATGAAAGTTTTATCCTCCTAGCCTTCTATCAAAATACTGTGCACCCTCATGCTGTCATTTCATCATCCTCTTCCAAAGATTAGTGTAGTATCTGTGCATTAAGCCTAGAAATAAGGTGTTGCTACCCAGTCCTCTGCCAAGGATCATTGTGACTAAGATCAAAGTGTTGCTTGCTAGTCCTTTGCCAAAGATCAATAAAGTACATGTTCACCCCAGACCTTTACTAAGGATCACTATGGTAAGGATCAAATGTCACTCCCCGGACTCCTGGCAAGGATTGGTGTAATATCTAAACACACTAAGATCAAAGTTTTGCCCTATGTCTATATCAAGGATCAGTCTAGTATCTATGCACTCTAATTGGAATCAAAGTGCTACCCTCCTAGCCTTCTATCAATGGTCAGTGTAGTATCTGTGCCCTCTTTCTAGAATCAAGATATCATTCAATGACCCTCATATCTATGCACTCTGCTTAGGATCAAAGTGTCATTCTCCATCCCTCTGCCAAGAATCAATGTGCCCAAGATCAAAGTGTTGCTTGCTAGTCCTCTACCAAGGATCAGTGTAGTATCTGTGCATTCTAACTAGGATCAAAGTGTTGCTCTCCATTATTTTGTCAGTGCTGTATGTTTGTACTGTACTTTGGAACAAGGTGTCATTGCCTACCTTCTATCAAGTATCAGTTTACTATCTGCGCACTCAGCTTAGAATCAATAAGTCACTCATCAGCTCTGTCAAAGATCACTGTCATGTCTGTGCCTTCTATTTAAGATCAAAAGATAATGGAGACAATGAGAAGATACAATCAAATAGTGCAAAGACGAAAAAAATCAGATAATGGATAATCCTACTTGATTAATTAACAGTTGGCAATCAGAAGAGGTATTCAGGCTTTGTTGGTTTTCAGTCACAGAGTGGATGTGCCAGATCCATACTGATGAAGTCTCTGCTCAATCTTGAAACCTCTTTTCTGATGCTAGCAATCAGTTTAGTTAGATAAGCTGTAAATAAGTTGGCAATAAAAAAATCTAAGTATTCAATTTCTATATATAGCAAATATATGCTGCTCTTACAATATTTATCATGATTATATCTTTTTAATTAAAATTTTTGTTCAGCTACAATTTAATCCATTCAATGTGCATAAGGATATATTCTGTAGACAATATATATTATTACAAATATATAAATGTATGTGAGGAGTTCTTTTCAAAATCTGACTAAATGACCAACAATCAAATTTACTTGTTTGCCCACTGTGTGAACAGAAATTTAATTAACCGCTATACAAGTAATTAAGCTAATTATTTAATAAGGCGAACAAATGATTATCAACTTAGATAATCTGAATGCATATTGGCAAGATTATTGTAAAATTTTATTCTGAAATATCAGATCTTTTTTTTAAAAGGGTTTCTTGTCTATCTAATATTTTTCAGTACCCACTTCTAGATCATCATTGGTAAAACGCATTGCAGAGTATTGGGGTAATTGTCAACATCTCTTTCTGTACAAAATGAGTTCCTTGTTGGATCTGAAGAGATGTTTGTAGCCACCACATGGTTCAGAGGATGGAATACTCTGGCTTTACTCTGGACTTTCTTTGTCACTTCTATTTGCTATCTGGTATTTTCGAAGGATGTTGCTTTTTTGTGGATTGTTCTACATATGTCAGCTATGTATCTATATATTTAATTCCCAAAATCAAACTTTTGACAAAAACAATCTTTGTGAAAAAACAGCTAAATTAATAAAAATCTGCATAAGGCAATTTTCTTAAAAAGAAAATGTAGAACAATTTAAGGCATAAAATATTTCGAAAACCATCCTTCTTTTTACTGCAGTTTCTACAAATCAGGTATTATCAGGCTGTAAAATTGGATATTTCATCTCAAGACATTAATTATGTTTCTGATAAAGAGAAGAAAAAAGAAGTGAAGAGAGAAAGAAAAAAAATGATATATTTTATATAAATACTCCTACCTAGATTCATAGCTTGCTAATAAGAAATTCCTAGCATACTATCTGGATTTCCAATTTTTTTTATCAAGCAGCTAATGTTGTTCAGGGTGCAGCATAATCACCAATTTCTCCTCTTGTCATAATTTACACATTTTATTCTTGATATTAAATAATCAAGTTTTCTCAACACATCCCATTTCACAGTGAGACTTTTGTTATGTTTTCCATCACTTTTCATACATGACTAGCAAGTTTTGTGCTGTTTTTATACCTTGCTAGCTTAAAGGAAGATTTGCAATTATAATATCTCATTTTGAATGTTCTTACTGTGGGACCAATATACACTTTTTCTTGGCTCTTAATAGGCTCTAATTAAATCTAATTTGACCATCCACTAGGCAGTTACCATTCAGTGGACAATTTACTGCATTCCAGCAATTGCATTTTTCTTGACTTCTTTCGCAGTTGCTCTCCCCATATCCAATTTCTTATTATTTTGTACCATTTATTATTTTTGCCATGTTTCTCATACAACTGTAACAGATTTTTACAGTGCTTTCTGTTATATCTCGTGCAAGATATAATAAACAAAGTAAACCCGAGTGTTGGTTTTTCAATAATAATTTTATAATCGGATGTAGGTATGTCAAAATACAGAGACAGAGTCAGAAGTAAGCTAACCTCAATAGGTGTTAACAAACGAAGACCTTTTTTACTGTCCGCTGTGGTCGTACTTAATCGGCAACCAGTCCGTCCATTATTGTGAATGGGGAAGTTGGGTTATCTCATCACAACACTTTCATTGAAAACTTTGTGTGACATGGAATTTTTTGGGAATTAACACTTAACAATGCTAGAAAGTGTCTTCCAATCTTTGTTTTCACCTCTAAATTAAAGGGGCTCTAAACCAAACTATATTTCTTCTTTTTCAATTAGCCTTTTCATATGTTATGACTGGTTTAAAAAACAATTTGGCTTCATGCATTTTTTTATGTAAAGCCCTTTCATAGCCCCTTTTGGCTTCTTCAACTATTGCTCAGAAATTTCTAAATAATCCATACTCGATTCTCCAGGGTACATAGGTGATTTTGGGTGGTTTGACATACTGTTTTCATAGACATTTAAACTGTTAGATTTAAAAACCATATCACTCTCTTTTTATATTCTCTTGGACTCATTTTATATATGTTACCATTCTTATCACTACATTTTTGTCAACTTTTTAATTTTACCTATATCATTGGCTAGGTGTTTTTGAAAACTGTTCTAATACTTCTATTTTTAATACTATTTTTAATAGTTGATTTTATCCATAATATCTAACATATCGTTTTTCAAGCCCATTAATTCATCCATGACAGATGAGGGGTATTTCTGGGTTCTAAGACAAAAGTATTTATTTTCATTCTCTTCCTTACTATCATCTTATTTTAAGATTGAAAACAATGCCTCCAATCTAGCAAGGAATTCTTCTATTCTGTGTAACATGTTATGCATATACATAATATATGTTTCAGGATTATTTGATGTCAGAATTTCGAATCATTATGCTGAAAATTTTCCCTTAATTCTGCAATAAAATAGATAGCACCATCACATTATATATATATATATATATATATATATGTGTGTGTGTGTGTGTGTGTGTGTGTGTGTGTGTAATCCTTTTAAATACAAATCCCCAATCCAATAAGGACACTGATACTTAACATCAGAAAGTTAAAATTTCTAGGGCATATAATGAGGCAAAATACTGGGAAAATTTCACATTCACAGGACTTATTGAAGGCAATACAGATTGGCTGGTTGATTCATTTTTTTTTACAGCTTATCAACCCATTGCAAGTTATTTAAAGCAGAAAAAATTTGTTAATATTGTAAGAAGTTTTTTGGGTAGAATATAATGGTTTAGTGATACAAGTTTTACTAATTAACCCATGGCAGGGGGAGAAGAGATGGATTCCCACCTTTCTCAAGGGTATTTGCATGTAGTGAGTATAATGAACCCAGGAGGAATTGGAACTATCAATTCCAAGGCATTATCCATTATACCACCTACACATGGTATTCCAAGTGGTCACTCATCTAAGAACTGACCAGTCTTGATGTTGCTTAACTTTGGTGATCATATGGGAACTGGTGTTTTAATATGATGTGGCTGTAACCTACCTAATGAAACTTTTTGTTTTACTAAGAGCTACAAAGGAGAGGAAATTGTGGAGAGCCATGATCGCCAATGTCCTGAGGAGACATTGTACATGGAAAAAGAATAAAGTTTAATATTATAAATATTAATATTATGAGAAATATTATCCTTAATTTTCATGAAAATTAGGAAATCTTGTTTTAATAAAATTTGTTGTGTTAAATACTCCTAATTTTCAAACCTGCTTCTAGGAAATGCTCTTAGGACTATAAATTCTCTGCAATAATTATTCGCAGCATCTTCTTACTTTTTCTGCTTACTCGTAAACATGTAAATCCCTCGTGGAGAATGCATTCCCTTTGGAAAACACATGAACAATACACACACACACACATACACACAATGTATTTATGCACATTCACTCACTATACATACTTTGAGTCATTAGGCTTTCACATTCATTTGTTACACACATTATTGTCTTGTGACTTGTATACCTTTATCATTAATACATTATCATTTATTTGTACATATATATTGCTTCTTGTTGTTTCTTTGCATTTCTTTACGTGGACTCAAATGCTCAGTTATTGTTTGCCCCATTTATCCACTGAGTTCAAGTACACATTGCCTGACTCAGGAATAGAATTCATAATAATTATATCAGCAAATTCAAGTAGTTTGGACAAAGAGAAGCTATTGTTATCAAAGAATTCATTAAATGCCTTATCCAAAAACTGCTTTTGAATCTGTGGAATAATCCACGTTACCTTTTCACCCCTTCGCAGAACAATCCATTCTTACACCCACACGCCTGTTATCCAATCAAAACACTAGTTCTGACAAACTCAATTTCTCATTGGCTAACAGCCTTAAAAAACTAAGTATGCACATGAAAAATGCCTTTGATGTGTTTGAGCCTATTTTTCCTTTCCAGAACCTATAAAAGAAAGAAATTTGAACCAACTTACCAGAATTCCATTTGAGTCAGTCAGTAGTTCGTCAGTCGGTGAACCCGAAAGAGGCTACGCCAAAGGGCAGATTCTCTTTCAGGGAGGTAAACTGACCCTGAACCCATTTATATGGTTTCAATGGGCATATTTTTGGCTGAGCCCACAGGCTCGGAGATGCCATGTTAAACCGGCCTTGTGCCACATGACACCCTCATGGTGGGGTGACTGAATATCGTCAGAATTCTACACTTTAGAGAGATGCCAACCAATTCCACACCAGTTTAAACTTTGACTTTCCCGTGCGAATTAACCTCTGACTCAACAAACTTTTGGCATACTCAATCTCTCTTTTAAACAAACTTCACAAAAATTCATTTACTTTACTTGAGAAAGTGAAATATATATTCACTACATATTAGTAACAGTAACAAACAAAACTTTTAACAATTAACAGTTCAAGGTACGCAACTTCATACAACTTAAGAATATTTAACATAACACTCGTATACACACACTAACGTTTGAACTGTAAAGTCGAACACTTTTGTACGTTGAACAGCAAGCTGTTTAATTCTTACAACAAATCATCAAAACACCGATTTAAGCATTCAAACATATTCAACAACAAATTACATGTCTTATTACATCAATATATAACAAATCACCAATTCATAACTCATTTGTATATATTTAAATTGTATATAAATTAGCGTATTGTTGCGTATTTTACTTGTCTTTGTTTTTAACTCTGCTTTGCATGACCTGTTCTAAATATTCGTTTATTATTTGTTGTGGATGAATGTTAACAAACACACTGCCTAAAAATTCCTTCTGATTTAACCAAATACATTCACTAATCTCCAACAAATCTATACATATTAAAATGAAGCTGAGTTTGTTCCTAAATTTTATTCTAGCAATTTCTGGAACAGCATCATCAGTGTTGCTACTAAAAGTAGTCTATAGAGTCTATAATTTGCAAACAGTGCCATTTTAAAAGAAATGCAGACTAAATAAAGAAAGGGGAGATAAGCAAGATTCATTTTCTCACACATGCATGTTGCTTCAATGTTTCACTGGTAATCATATATCTAAAGAGTGTTGATAAAAGTTACCTTATCAACTGCTTCATTATTTATATTTATTGAAATTCGGACTTTGTTTCCCTTTGATGTATATTGTTAACTCTTATTTCAATATTTGCTTCCTCCATATCTTCAAATTTCTTTCTTCCTTCATTTCTAAATTTATTTCAGCTACATGCCTTCCTCTGTTAGTTCATGGCTCCATTTTGGCTAAGTATATTAAACTAGCATAGTATCCAGATAAAATGATGAGATTATCTATACAGGGCAGGATCAGTGCACTTCTGATTAACTCAGTATTTGCAAGCTAATTTTACAAAGCTCTACAATCAATGGAACATTGACCTAATGAATCTGTCATTTTCCTGTTTACTTCCAAGACAGGATATCAGACCTGTTTGTCTTCAATGTCTGTTGTTCATTCTGATTTCCAAAGATGAGGAGAAACAGTCTTGTTCCAATTTTTGATTCTGATCTGTGTTCAACTCTTTCGTTTAGGAAACATAGCCATTTGTAAACACAAAGGAATTTATAAGCCCCTTTGTTTATACTGAGCTTTGTTTCTTCATCTATGAACCTAAGTCAAAACCATTTTGTTGGTGTATGTGTGGTTGGGTATGTGCACAATTTTTCCCTGTGGAAGATCTGAGACAACAGTTTTAGCAGAGGATAATGTTTGATTTGATCATGGTAGAAAAATAAATGTAATCTTTCTAGTGCTGGAATATATCCTATTTTGTAAACATGTGCCTAGGATTTTGAAGATATGTAAGGTATTGAAAGAGATGACCAAAATGAGGTGTGTGTGTGTGTGTAAAAAGAGATTTTTCCTAAAAAGAAAGAATAAAACAAAAGTTATAAAAAACATGAATTCAAAAATACTCCCTAAGAGTATTAAAACAGTTTACCCTTTGACACATAATTTAATTCAGTAAACTAATCAATAACCTATCTTTGACCAACCACTTTTAGCACTGAGAACTTTGACCCAAAGTCTGGAGTTCAACTTCCAGGAATGGCCCAAATCATTATTGGTTAATCAATATTTCTCTTGTGTGCCTATCAATATTTGCTCATTTACATACATTTTCAGCTACTTTATGCTTAATATATATCTATCTAACATAGTGATTTAACTACATATCCAGTTAATATATTGAGAGCAATACTGATTGGCTGGTTGATTCATTTTTTTTACAGCTTATCAACCCATTGCAGGTTATTTAAAGCAGAAAAAAATTGTTAATATTGTAAGAAGTTTTTTGGGTAGATTATAATGGTTTAGTGATGCAAGTTTTACTAATTAACCCATGGCAGGGGGAGAAGAATGAACCCAGGAGGAATTGGAATTATCAATTGTCATTTTCTATAGCTAAGCTTCTACAGCTACTCAAGATTGCGTGGGTTATTATAACAGACCCTTCTGTTTAGTTCAGTTCATATTTGCTCAGTGATTTTAAGCTAATGCTTTCTGCCAAGGATCAGCATAGTAGTAGTACCTATGCAGTTTTCAGAGGATCAAAGTGTCACTCCCCAGCCCTTGGCCAAAGATCACTGTGCATAGGATCAAATATCACTTCCCAGGTTCTTGCCAGGGATCAGTGTAGTAGGCATTCGTTTTCACAAGGTAGATATCACTCTCTTTGGCCCAAATTTAAAGCTTCGGTGATGAGATGGAATTGTCCTTACTAGGGTGCAGACCATGCACTGCCCAGACTACATGGCTCCATCTCTTGGCCATACTAACAAGATCCGAAGGAATACAGGACATTATATTCTCAGTATCGACAGTCAACCACCTTCAGGGTTTCACTCCAGATTTTCTGTCTGGATTTGCTTCCAGAGCCTTTTCCATGTTTGGATATGGCCACAAGCCAGCAGAGGTTTAAAATCAGAGTTTCCCTTTCCCTAGATGGACTACTTTCCTGAGCTGTTGAGCTCTATCTACCCAAAGCCGCTAGTTATAAAGTATGTGTTTTCTACGTCATTCACTGGCTGTGACATTTGGAACATATATATCTATATTTTTATAATCAATATAAGTTTATATTTTTAGAGGCAGAGGGTTATGTTAGGAGGTAATATATTAATTAATTTGTTGGTTAGATCTAAGAGTGCATTTTTTTGTTTCTAAAATGTTTGCTTAGTACAGTAATAATGATATTAAATAGTAGTAGCCAATTAAATCTTTTAGTTTTCTTATTTTAATTTTCTCATCTATCTTAATGTATACACTCTTGTACAAATTAATTGAAACAAAAAGAATAATTCCATTATTATTTGCTTTCTTTCATATTTTTCCAATGAAACATGATCCAGTGCCCATGTTAATACTTTGTATATCCATTCCACAAGGTCATTCTAACAGATTGACCACAGATTCTCAATTGGATTTAAACCAGGAGAGTTTCCGGCCCAGTCTAGTACTTTGATTTTCTCACTGGTAAGGTTTGCCAGTGTGTTCGTCCAGCATTATAAATCTTCTTACATTTTCTTGGAGTAATGCCCATTGCAGGCAATGGTCATAAGACAACTAATCAACAATCAGGACAATAGTGTCTGGGTGTGATAAAATTCTGATGCAATCATGGATGATGCAATATTTTTCAAGGCCAAACAAAGTTCCTCACACACCCCAAAAATAGACTCATATTACTGAACACCACTGCAAGTGACCTAATCTGAGGAAAAAATAGAAATCGACTACACCCTGTTACTCCAGTGGATCTAAAACTAACCGTATCATGAAAGAAAAGAAACTAAATCAATTGTTTCAATTAATTTGCACAAGGATGTAGATTGAAATAAGCCCTTACAAATTCTGCAACTATAAAATAATTAAATATTTGAGCTTAACAACTTTAACAAAATATTACAATCCTAAGTATGACTACAGGTAATTGGAAGATGGTACAAATGAAAAGATTCAAAATATTACAGTAACTATGAAGGAATGAAGTTCATTATTTAAAGAAGTAAGAAGGTACAAATGAAAAAAATTAAAAATTGACAAGGTTTTCCATTTTAGTGAAATAGATATTCCAAAAGATAAACCAATCATTAAGAAACAGAAAAATTTCATTAGAAACAAAGAAAAGGTTATGGAACTGTTATGCGATATCAGTCCTTCAGTGAATGTTGGACAATCTCCTCACAGATGAAGAAGAGACTCAAAGCAAAAGAAATATGGTTATACAGAAGGATGCTCAGGATACCATGGATCAAATATGTGAGCAACAGTAAAGTCTTTGAGAAAATGGTAACAAAAAGGAAGTTTATACTTAACATCAAGAAAAGACAGTTGAAATTTCTGCAGCACATAATGAGAAAGAGGGGTTTAGTAAATCTAATACTCGCAGGACAGATTGAAGAGGAAAAGAATGCATGGCATTCTTAGTGAGCTTGAGTAAATGGATGGGAGAACAAGGTTTAGAAGAAATAACAAAAAAATCAAAATTTATTAAGAACTAAGAATTGTGGAGAGCCATGATAGCCGTTCTTGAAGGGACATGGCATATAAAGAAGAAGATATTAAAGTTGTCCCTATTTTCCCTTTCTTTTTTTTTTATTATGTATAAGGTTTTCCATTTTGCTGAATCAGACTTTAAACATATGAGAGCATTATCACCTTTATTTTTCCTTTCTTTCTAGAAACACAAAGCATAACAGAATATGACTTGGCAGATATTAAAAAAGATATTTATTCTGTCCGCTGTTACTATACAGAGAATTTGTGAACATGGCACAAGCAAGCTATTACAGAGTGAACAAAGTAGAAGCATAATATAATAATATAGTGTAGTCATAGTTAGTCTTAAGTACATGAAATAATCTTTGGAGTAAGGGTCTGTGAAAAATGAAAATACTTCTGATACACCTTAATATATGATAATATCAATAATATAATGCAGCCATAGATAGACTTTAAATGTGTCTTCTGTATGTTGTGTCACTTCAGGGTGTGGTCGATCATAGCCCTTCATAATTTTCGTCCTTTGTAGCTCTTAGTAAATTGTGTCTTCACTATGTCTCCTAATCCCTGTTCTAGCAACTATTTACAGAGACTCATTATGCACTGTTTTCCTTTGTTACTCTTGCCTTCAGTATGTCCTATCAGTGTCAAATTTTCTAAGCCCTCTTTCCTCATTATTTGCCCTAGAAATTTCAGCTCTCTCTTTCTCATGTTAAGTGTCCTTTTTGTTTCCATTTAGTCTAAAACTTTATCATTTCTCTCATGTTCAATCCAAAATTTGATACTCACAAGACAGATAGATTGATGACAAAAGGAACAGAGGAAAACAACTCATAACCTGCCTAGTGAACTTGAGTAAATTGATAGAACATGGTTTAGGAGAGATAACAAAAAGATTAAATTTATTAAGTGCAACATAGGAAATTGGGAGATGTGATTGCCAACATCCTGAAGGGACACAGCACATAGAAGAAGAAATAATTAATGTTACATTGTAGTTGGTTGACATATTTTGATAATCTTCTAAATATAAAATGATTCTTGCAAATAAACAGTGTATTATGGGAGAGCTTGGAAGAATTGTTTATTTTCCTATTTGATTTCCCCCATTATGGGCATTATTATATCTGTGCTATAATAATACTGTATTTCATGAACAGAATGAAGTGGCTGAAAAGAAAAGGAATGACAAACATGCTTTGTTCTCAGAGAGACTTTTTATGCCACTAAGACATACATAAAATAATATATACATATTTACATGTGTCCCACACAAAGAAAAATATATCACATATATCTACACAGCAAGCATAGGGAAAGGAAAATAAAAAAAAATAGTGTCTAATATATAATATGTAGATTCTTCTGTATTTCTGGAGAAGCCATGTTTAGGACTCCAAATTCATCTTCCATGTTCCAGGTGAGGACATATTCCACAAACAGGAAATGGTGAGTCTTGAGTTTTCTCAAATTGAGGACTGCAAGTTGAAGTTTCTTTCTATATTTGGGGAAGATATATTCCCAAAAGGAAACAAAATTATAATCTGGTAAGCTGTTGAGGAAGGCTGATTTAGCCTCAGCCCAGGCCCTTTGCAACTGCTCAGTTTGGCTACTCTAAACCAAATGAATGACTGACCACTTTCCTCAGAGTATAGAGTGACATCACTAACAGGCTGTCATGTGATCTCGACCAAAAGGAGATAATCATCTTTTGTATTATTACACATGTTTAACATTTTTGGTGTCATTTCTCAAGAATAAAGAAAATGCCTTAATCTCATTTCATTTGCTTTAGATCTAAAAAACAGCTTTTTAAAAAGTAAAAATCACCAGTTAATATATGGTAATAGTGATGTTAAAAAAAAAACATTCTTTTGACATACAATTTTTTGCAGGTACATTTGTTATACTTTGCCTATCTTAATAAATAGTCACAATATTAATAAAATAATGGAATCATAGATTGTTATTAAGATCTGGAGTAAAAGTATTTCTAGCTGTCTCGGGGCTAGTGCAAGAGGATTAAGTACTGATAGATTATCTCATATTTTAATCTGCATCACTCATGTAGTCACCACCATATTTTTGGAGGGAAAAATAAAACCAGAGTTGCTGTACCTTTGCTTAGAAAAGAAGCTTGGTAGAACTTGGTAGTATCTACTCTTGATTTCTGGTTATATGACACACAAGGTAGGTTGCAACACATTGGCCACCTTTGAATTTCCATACTATTCAAGACATTTTTTTCGCATTAAAATATTCAATGTTTATTTTGTTTTTTCTTTCAGTATTTCAGAGTTTATAGATACTTTTCAAGCTGGTTCTCAGAGTTGTCTTTACCAAAAGAAAAACTTGGGAGTGGCAAGTCTTTATAAAAAAAAAAACAATTTCTGACTGAATTTGTTAAATTATTCTAGGGATATTATCCAGGCAGGAAAAAGACTGTTCATTCCTGAATTACTCTGGCAAGAATTTACCATGCAACAGAAGGTTGTTCCCTCTAGCTTAAATTGAGCTACTTAGGCTGAACCTATCTGAACCAACAGGGGAGGCAGGTTAATCCAACAAGGCATTAGTTTTTAGCAGGAGGATGTAATTTCAATCTATATGTGGGCTAACAAATATTGTCCATAGAAGAGAACTTAACAGAAATTATCCTTATTTCCACTATTTAAGTGCAGACCATTTTCCTCATCTTGTTATCAATCTGTTTTTCTGTTGTCAGAATACTTCATTGATTGTACTCCATGTCCTTCATCATATGTGTTGATACAGAGAATTCTGAACTGAACCCTTTATTTAATACTAGCAGCATGGCCCGGCGTTGCCCGTGCTTGATTCAAAAATCGTACGACTCATACAGCAATCGCTATCACTTAACTTAAAATATTTTTGCCCTTCCTTGCCTTTAAAGGAGTGCCCTTTGCTGTGCTGATGTTGCTACATGCCTTACTTCTTGCCTATCTCACACTGCGAATTTTTTCTAAGTTCTATACTAAACATTAAATCTGTTATGAAAAAAGAACTAAACAAAATGAACACAAGACGATCAGCTTTTAAAAAGGACTCGTAACTGGAAAAACCAAATGAAAAAATAATGTTAACGACAAATACTTTTTCACACCCAACCCAGTTCTGCGGAATCAGAATCAACGTCGAGTTTAAGCAAGCGAATGAGCCAATTGGAGTAAAGTGCCATGCAGATTTAAATTTTTCCCACTTGTGACAAATGCAGCAATCGATTTTTTTTGCATGCTAGCTTGTTAGTTAACATTTGTGTCAGTCAGCTGTTGGCTCTCACGCTGGCCAACAGAATCTTCCTGCATATTCGTGGCAGCCAGCTATTGGCTCTCACTCTGGCCAGTAGAAAATGGCTGAAAACTACATGAAAACTGCCGTAGAAGCATGAAAAAATCAATTATTTCCACTATCGATGGGAGTTGGGAAATGCAAAGATGGTCTTGGCTTTCCCGCTAACTTGGAGCTTGTGCATGCAAATTTTGGTGCAAATCCATCAAAAATTGCGGCCGTGCATTCATTACACACACACACACACACACACACACACACACACACACATCCTGCCTTTTATAGAGAGAGATATGGAGATAGATTGTTCTTGTTTCACTGCCTGTTTCTTAATACTTTGTTTTAATTTTGGAACTTATCTTTCATTCTTCCAATGCAGTTCCAGATTTTGGTGTTACACTTCCCAGATATTTAAAATTTTGTACTTGCTTCATTTTGATGTCTTCAACTTGTAACTCATACTTAGAGCTCCCCCTTTTGCTAACAACCATACATTCTGTCTTCTTACAATTGATGGTTAGTCATTTCTTCTCACTTTTTCTTTACTTGAAATTAGAAAACCAAGAATTATTTTGATTATTTTCTTCTTGCTTCTGTGAGTTTCTGAATCAAAAACATCATCTCATATAAACTGAAATAACGTTTTGGCTGTTGTACGCTCCGGCCTTCTTCAGGTGGTTGGAATTTTGAACTGAACCCTTTATTTCACTCACTGCCTGTTCTAGTTCCACGTGCCATGTTTGATGGATATCAGTTATTAGTTATCTCCTGCTAATTTCCCTCTGAAAGTTCTCCACTGCCTTAACCGAGTATTGAACTCACACTCTTTGGGTCCTGTCACTGGATCTAACTAACGCCTTAATCCAATGTGCCATGTGTCCTGAAGAAGGCAGGGAACATACAATGGCTGAAATGTTGTGATAAATATGGCGACAAAGATGAGGACAATAGTCCGAATAATGTAAATAATGTACATAATACCTCATCTCAGAAATATAGACAGACTCCAAACTGAAATAAATCTGAAAATTTTTATTTAAATATATTAAATTAAATTTCAGTTATTACTTTCATAAAAGAATTGATGCTGGATAAAGTGTGTGACTTCAGAAGGGGACTACTTTGAAGGCAATTAAATGCTGAATTGATATGTGTTGCAGTTTTCTTTTTATAGCCCCAATCCTGTTCAGACCTTGTATTTCAGTTTTTATTTGGAAAAAAAGAAATAATAGTAATTAAAATAAATTATGTTATATTTCAGATGATTGATTTCATAAATCCAAACAGGGGCTAAAGCTAACTCAAAATATTTAAAATGAATAAATAGAAAGAACGCAGAAATTGTTTGAAATGCTAAACTTAACAATAACTGATGTATGTTTGAAAAGGTATTTTTAGACACCAGAACTGTACAGCTTGATCTTTTAGTGCACTTGATCAGCCTCCTATCCATAAAACCAATCAATTTCAGCAGAGTATATTAATGTTTTAATATATGCCTCTATCAGAATAGAGAAGTAGTCTGTCTTTATACAATGAGCAGCAACTCTACCTCTTTGCCCCCTGTGTGAACAGAAACTTAATTAACTGCTATACAAGCAATTAAACTAATTACTTAATAAGGCTAATGAATGATTATCAAGTTAGATAATCTGAACACATATTGGCAAGGTTATTGTAAAGTTTTATTCAGAAAAAAAAATATTTCCATTGTTGTACATTTTCTATATGCCAAAAAGTTATTGGCCCAACCCCTTCCCAAATCTGGATTTGCTTATTGCCTGGTTCACACTTCTTCCATGTCATTTGAACAGGTGTACAGGTTTATCCCTTGTTCACTGTCTCGGATTGGGCTTCCAGTTCCTAATGGCTTCTCATTCCCTTGCATGCATAGTAACCCCATGCATCTTAGAGGCATTATCACCTTGCTAGGGCAAAATGATTAAAAAAAAAAACATGACAAAACATCAGACTTTTTTTTGGAAGGGTTTCTTGGCCAGTTACATCTATCTGACTATAGCTCAATTAAATCTGATTTAAATACACATGGAGACCTACCAAGCTCTATCCTCAACATACTCATAGCTAATACAAATATAATAGCCTCATCCACATGACAAAAAAAGGCTAAAAATAATGGAAGCATTATCAATAAAAACTAAATGCCAACACTCAATAATATCAACTATGAACATGGCCACAATGTGCTGACCATATTCAAAAAATTAAATATTTCTATAACTCTAGATACAAATATAAAGCAATCCATACATTCAGTTAAAAGTAAACATAAAATCATCCTTGATTATGGCTAAAAGTATAACTGAAAGCACTTGGACATACAGAATATTCAGACAATTTCTACATAATTTATGTCCAGAAAAGAAGAAAATTATAAGAACACAAGAATAGTTAAGTAAAAATCATAACCACAGTGGCTTGTCAGTCATTTTTAATTCACTTGGATTATATACCAATGGATTATTACCTATATATATATATATATATATATATATATATATATACACATATGTATAGCACAAAGTCACAAGTCATTATGCCTGAATATTTGAGTCTATGTTTATATATAATATATATATATATATATATATATATATATATATATATATATATATATATATACATTTTCAATTACTGAGGTTAAGGTGAAGAATGTTTTATTGCACTAATCAAGTATTATGCATGCACTAATCAAATTTTGGTATATAAAAATTTTAGCACACTAATCAAATGTGCATTAATCAAGAGATTCCTGTATATATATATATTTTTTGTATGTATGTATATATATATATATATATATATATATATATATATATATATATATATATATATATATATATATATTTAACAGAGGAAAAAATTCAAAGGGTTTATCTTTGCAACTGATTTCATCAGGGTCAGATAAACCTATTAAATCATTATATCATGTTCATATTCTTCTTCTATGTGCTTTGTCCCTCTAGGACATAGGCGATAATGGCTCTCCACTACTTCCTATCCTTTCATATCCTTACACATCAACATGTATGTCTCTTGTGGAAAACATGTTTCCCATTGGGTAACGTAGAAACACATAGACACACAGGTACACACTTTGACACACTTCACATTCTTTGAACTTTAAATATCTTCACATTCTTTTTTTTTACACACATAATTGTTTTTGTTACTTGTATATCTTTCTTTTTAATACATTATCATTTTTTTGTTCATATATATTAGTTCTTGTTTCTTTGTATTTTATCATGGTGGACACACATGCAAATTCTCTATTTTTGTTGTGCGTACTCCAGAGAAACAAATTTTTTTTCCCAACTCAAACAGCCAACGTATATAATGCCTGCAACAAACCTTTATTCATTCCATTCTTCTTTTGAGGGAACATTAATTTTCACTGCCTCTTCTGAAACCATTTTCTGGTGCCTTTTCAGGTTTGTTTATCAATTTTATTCATTTTTAGTTTTATGAATTGAACTGATTTTTAAAATTTTCATTAATAAGATTTCATATTTTAATTGTGCATCAGTTTTGTTCTTGCATTTATTCCCTTAAAATTGTATTTCATTGGTTCTGTTCATTGTTTCACCTGTCATTTTGTCTCTGATGAAAGGTTGCCTGAAAGATTCCTAAGATATTTTTTCTTCCAACATTTTATAAGTATTAAGATCAGTTTTACACACACACATATATATATATATATATATATATATATATATATATATATATATATATATATATATATAAAAAAAGGCTTAAACACTAATATTCCATGGTCATAATTTATTCCATAATTTTCTTATATTGGAATGATGCACACACTTATATATATATATATATATTGGAATGATGCACACATATATATATATATATATATATATATATATATATATATATATATTGAATGATGACACATATATATATATATATATATATATATATATATATATATATATATATATAAGTGTGTGCATCATTCCAATATAAGAAAATATCCCTATTCAAAAAATGAAGCTACAAAGTGATGATCCCTGTAACAAATGGCACCGAACTCCCTTACAATTAGGGTTGACGACTGTCTCATCAGATACATGATAGTCACACATTTTGACAGTGAAGGATGAGTGATGTGTAACAAGAAAGAGTTCATGCATTTTGGGAATTGATGATTCTTTTTACAAGTTATGTGTAAAGTCTTCTTTTTTTCTTAAAAGATGTACTTGATAAACACAAACAGCTGGAATAGGTTCAAAATCTTGTCTGCTTGATCTGTTTATTTTTAAACCAACCTATTTCCTTAAAAAGGGAAAATAGAGCCTTACTTACTGTGATGTGCTTCATGGCCATTTGAATATCTATGTTTGAAGTAATAAAAATGTTGGATTAAAAGTAAATCCATTAATTCATAAGGAAATTGCTTTGTTTACATTTCAGATATGAAACTGAGCAGATATAACTTTCAAAAATAAATCTGGGCACAGAGGATGTGTATTCCTTACAAAGGGAAAACAGCACATTACTTATTGCATTAGTGGTGTTCTTTGTGGCTGTTTAGTAAAGAACTCTGGATCAAACAATGGTTTCTCCTAGATAGGAAGACACAAGTTCAATCCCTGATAAAAAAAAACACATTTTCTTTACTAAGATCTTGCAAATGAGCAGGCAAATAAACATAATAAACACTGTTTAAGAAATAAAAAAAGTGTCAACTATAACATCTGAAGTAATATATATATATATATATATATATATATATATATATGTAATTATAGTATATTACACATAGTGCTGGTGTTAATAAAACACAATCTTCAGATAATGAGTATAGACTGGCCATTACATAATTTACTTTTTAAAATTATATCTGAATATCATAATGTTAGCATAGATATATATTATACTGGGATTACAGTTTTTTAAGTTTTAGAATTATATTTAACAATTAAAATAAACAGGATTTGTATATATATATGTTTAAGAAAAAGAAAACATTAAAGAATTATTTAGAGTTGTGAATATAAATTTTTTCATTATAATATTGTTTCTTATATATACATATATATATATATATATATATATATATATATAAACAAAAATATAAACTATAACTTACATTAAAAGATTAATCTAGATCAATGGATTTAAGCAGATATTTATTTTATGTGTACATGTAATCATCAATTTATTTTTCTTGGATAATAAGCTAGTGTTTAAGTGTTTTAAGATAACCAATTTTTCATCAAGACATAAGTTACATTTATTTCCTTTCCTGTTATAAGCTTTAGCTCTTGTTATAATATCCCACTTGATTGATAGCAAAATGCCATCATTCTTTAATTACCAGAAATATTTGGAGAGAGCAGTGCTGTTTTTGTATTTTATATTACCTAAGGTCATTCAATAATGGTGAAATAAATTTTTGTTGGAACCAAAATAAAACTTAACATTGTTGCAAGAATGTATATAAGGCAAAAAACTTGGTATAATATAAACAGCAGTTATGGAGATCTACTACTCTCTGCTCCTATGTGCCATGTCCATTCAGGACGTGGACAACCATGGCTCTTCACAACTTCCTATTCTTTGTATGTCTTAGTAAGGTTTTTATTTTCCTTATCTCTCCCAATCCCTGTTCTGCAATCCATTTATACAAGCTCATTAAGTAGATTACTCACTACTTTTCACTGACTTTCCTACCTTCAGTATCTCTTGTGAGTGTCAGAATCATTGAACCTTCTTTCCTCATTATGTATTCTAGAAATTTCAACTGTCTCTTTCCAATTCTAAGTGAATGTGTGGGTGGTATAATGTGCAGTAGCTCAAAATAAGAAATCAGAGAGCTGATTTCAAATTCTATTTATGCTTTTACATTCACTTATGCACAATTAAACTTGGGAAAGATATGAATACATCTCCTCCTCCAATTATGGGTTAAACACTAGGACTTTTACCAGAAAAGTCATTGTTGTTCTCAAAAAAAAATTATTAAAGCAATATTCACTCACAAAAATTTATTCTTATAATCATTCAGTTCACATTCCTCTCCAGTCGTTTGAACAGGGTTAGATGTTTATCATTTGTTCACTGTTTAGGATTGGGTTTCAAATTCCTTTTATACTCTTTTAATTCATTCTTGTGTTTTAGTCGCTTTGCTTGGAGTGAATGAATTAAAAAAAATAAATCCAAAATATGTTTCAGGCTTAAATAATCCATAAATGATTGATGAGCTGTAAAAATATAAACATATGAAATTCGAATTATAGGTGCATGTGTCCTTTTTGCTTCCATTTTTCTTAAAACTTCCTTGTTGCTCACATGTTCAGTTGATGGTATTCTCAGCATCCTTCTGTAGAAACACATTTTATTTTGTCTCAAGACTCTTCATTGTTCACAATTCACTCTTGTCTTTGTTTCTAGCAACATTTTCCTGTTTCTTAATACATTGCTTAGCATTTTGGAAGGCATTTGTCACTTTTCCAATGATCAAAAATTCAAACTAATTACTGTCTGATGACAGGTGATACTAAGCAGAGATGTGTAAATATTGGATGATTGAAAATAGACAATTTACAATTTGTAAAAAGATTAATAAAATACAGTGTGACCAAGAATTAATCAGATAATCACTGATACTGCATTGATAATACAGACCTTTTGCTAATACTTGTGATAATGAAACATTTGATAATAATGTTTGTTATGAAACAATATCTTGCCACCGTTCTTTCAGAAGATCTAATTTGATAATCATTTCAGTATTTCATTAAATAATTAGCTTAATTACCTCTATGGGGGTCTAATCAAGTTTCTCTTCACACAATAGGCTAAAGAGAAAAGCATACTTTTGAAAACTAAGATATTAATTAAATCTCACTTTATATATGGCAAGCCAGACAACTGACTGTATTACTTATTCAATCCTTGGAAATTAATAATTTGTGTGTGGATATGTTATAAAATAAAATAAGACATATCTCGGCTGATTTGCAGGCAAATAAACTAACCTACTCAAGAGCGAGAGCCTGATGTGAACGGTACAAGGCCCCGTCACAAAATGACCATTATCATCATTTATGCATATTCCCGACACACGAGTTCCGGTCGAAAAATAAAATAATATTTTAAAGTGTTTCTATTTTTTGACCAATAAAAATGCTTCCCTCTTAATTATACTCGTGTCGTTTTACGAGCCTGTTAAGCCATAAAAAACGCTATAAAAGGGGTCACACGGGGAAGTACAAGTGCAGTCAACAGGAAGCCAAGGAAGAGACCTGTCACAGTCAGGCTGAGGGGTCAGCAGCAGTCAGCAGGGGGAGCACCAGCGCCAACCAGTGTGAACTACTATGAGAGATCAACCCAGATCCGAAGCCAGCTTATAAACTATACCACAAGGTAGCTGTCCCAAACCTGCACGTTCCTGTTGAAATAAATCACGTAAATCTATTTCTGCTGTTGTCGTATTTCTTTCTTGCAACCATACGCTTGTCTATAACAGATACAACTGGGTCTCTCAGATGGTTTCTCACCAACTGATCAGTTTCTGCCTGATGCTGTGATTCAATTCCTACTTGTGTCAGTGTGAACAAACTAAGAAAAATCCAGTGGACACTCAAGGAGAAATTGAATTCAAGAAATCACATGGAGATATTTCTTTGGTAAGAGAAAGACCACTGTTTCTGACAAACAAGGTTCTTTATTCATAGGTCAGTCCGCCTGTCTGGGAGTAAGTAAATTTTTAGTAATTGATACTGCAGCTCAATTACAAAATGAAATAAACAAATCACAAGTCCAAACTCAAAGACCCAGGGGCAGAAAGAAATGTTGAAATCACTAATTGCAGGTCCAATGTCAGAAATCCCAATATGCATAAACGGTTAGAAATCCAATGCACAAGGCAACAGTCTATCACAAGCCAAGGGAAAAAGTAGAAAAATAAACCACTTCTTAATTTGAGAACACCAACTGCTTTTATCAACAGAACAATTTTTTTCATTGGTCAAAGGTTCGAGAGGACAGACAATATTAGCATATTTAAGATGCATTTATGGCAACAGCTGCCACTGGCTTATTTCTATTGTGGTTATTTTGTCTTCGGCATATCATACAGAACACATGTGCCTTTTTTCTTGGAAATTGAAATTCTCTTTTGCCACAGAATATGACACTTCAAACATCTTTTCAAAAAACCCTCAAGATGTCTACCAAAGGAAAATTGTCTTTGTCTATTTTTCAACCTGCCTAGAAAAAAAGGAAAGCTTTTGATCTCAACACAAAAATGATGGTGGCTAAACAGTACAAAGTAGGAAAAAAAGAATGTGATCACCCACAATCTGAAATTATCACACTCTACTCTGTCAATGATTTTGAAGGACAGAGAAAGAATTTGTAAAGCTGTGAAAGGTTCTGTGCCTATGTGATTGACAGTTATAATGATGTTCTTATAATGGAGAAATTGCTGTACAGAAAGTTTATAAGTGAATTTCAGATTTTGAAGAAACTTGATAGAGTCAAGAATTTGTAGCAAATACTGACTGGTTCAAGAGATTCAAGAATAGATTCCAAATTCATAACATTCAGCTAACAGGAGAATCAGCAAGTGCACATTAGGAAACAGCTCATAAGTTGTTGAGGAGTTTTTAGAGCTAGGACCGGGTGAACTTACAAATGAAGAGTTCATCACATTGGAAGAAAGAAAAGAAAAAGTGGAAAAAGAAGAGGAAGAAAAACCAACTCAACTGATGACATCGACAATCCACAACCAAGCACTAGCAGCTAATAAGATATTTTGCATTTATACATATTTTGGTATGTTTTGCAATTAAAATGTTTTCTATTTTTGGCACCTGTATTTTTTTTTGTTTTTTGTATGTTTAGCAAATATTAAACCAACAGTACTTTAATATGCAGTGTTTTACTTAAACCTGACGAACATAAAAATAATTAAACCAACCAATGTATTACATAAAAAAATGTAAAAAAAATTTATTAATTATTCATTATTTAAAAGAATACAATAATAATTACAGGCCGACCTATCTTAACCAATTGCGGTCGTAAGTCGACAATAACGCACACACACATACATATATGTGAATACAAGCTAAGGCTTAAAATAAGCTAAAAGCTTAAAATATAAAAAAATTGAGGGCTCAATGCGAAAGTCAATAGAGCCTAAATATAATATCAATACCAAATACGCCTGATGATCGTTGTTACATGAAACTGTGTAGCAAATTTTGGTACTGAAATATTATTATATTTCATCATATATATATATATATATATATATATATATATATATATTATGGAATGGATTAAGTCCAACAATTATTTATTTTTTAATATATTTTCTGTTTGTACATTATTTTGGGGAGAAATTTTTTGAAGAAAAATTTCAAAGGCACAAAATTTACAACTATGGGTTTATTAGAAGGCTTATCTCTACTAAATAAACTCTTTACACAACTTGAAGGAATGGATCCAAATATCAAACGATTTGCAAGCATTGAGCGGATAGTACACGATGTGTTTCTTTCATATCGTGAAATTTATTAGAAGAAAAAGAAAAACAATTCAGAGAAAAGTCACCATGTTTATGAAAAACAATCAACTCAACCGATGACTATCTCTAGCCCTGCACCAACTGACGACGTCGACAATCCACAACCAAGCACTAGCGGCTAATATGTTTTGTATTTGTATATATTTTGGTATCTTTTGAAATTAAAATATTTTCTGGTTTTTTGCACCTGTGTTTTGTTTTAGTTTTGTTTTTTTTGTATGTTTAGCAAATATTAGACCAACAGTACTTTAATATGCAGTGTTTTACTTAAACCTGACAAACGTAAAAATAAGAAACAAATCAATGTGTAGAGAGATGGTATAAATGGTTTCAAATGTAAAGAAAACATAAGAATTATAAAAAATACATTATTGCCTAAACAAAGGCAAAAAAACTTGCAAAATTAGTTATAGGCTGACAATAACCTGTATATAAGCCTATGATAAGAATTCTGTAACTTCCAGTCAAGCGTTCCTTGATCTTGAATCTTGAGTTTTTATTTATGTATATATTCCATTTCTTTTTCACTATTTCATTTCCTTTTCCCTAGTTATGAACATCAGGTGGTTACTTTGAAATTCACATATCTCAATCTTACTGGTCATTCAATGGGTTGTCATAAAACACCAGTCAGTTCAGGCTAAGATAAAATCATTTAACGTCCACTTGACTCTGTGGGTGTCCTAACCAATCAAACAGAAACCCACTGTGTCAGATTTTTACACATTATAAACTAAAGATCTTGCTGACTACAGTAAATGCATCATTATATATTTATGTTAAGTTTCCATTATAAGGTGAATATTGTATCTGCCTTTAGGTGCTTATTTTAAGGTAGGGTCGCAGTACACTATTTATATTATTCAGACAATTGTCCTCATTGGCCGTTGTACACTTCAGCCTACTTCAGGTGGTTGGAATGTTAAACTGAACCCTTTATTTCACTCGCTGGGGTAGACTGTTCTAGTTCCACGTGCCATGTCTAATCCTTAAGCACCTGAAGTAGGCCAGAGCATACAACAACCGAAGTGTTGTGATAAATATGGCAACAAAGATAGTCCAAATAATGTAAATAGTGTAAATAATACTTCATCTCAGAAATATAGACAGATATGGGGTCAGAGTAATTGGGATTTTTGTCAATAGGCAATAATCTGGAGTGGGGTATTAACAAATGTTTGAGGTTGGAAAAACACTTAAAGGGTTGGAAAATGTGAAATTAATAAATAGATTAACTTATTAACGTCTAGGTGGAGCTAAACAATTCTTCAAAAAATGATATGCATCCCCTTTCTTCTAGTTACCTAAGATATCAGATTTTATTAGACATGTTGTACCAGAATACAACATAAAAGAATACAGGCTTTCACTGTAAGAAACCTTTACATATAAAAATGATAATAGCTTGTACAATCCTATACACAGATCAGCATAAATTTTAGACAAATGACTGGTTGAAAATAGGAATTTTCTAACAAATGATGTCAGAAAAAAATATAAAACATTGAGTGGATTCCAATTTTTCTATTGTTCACCAAATACAAGGCCCAAGAGCCACTCATAGTAGAGAGAAGGAGGTAAGAAGTACTGATTATGATGGTCAATATTTTTCCCATATTTGCTAATATATTTGTTACTAGCAGGCTTCGCCTGCTCACTATTGCTTCACAAAATTTGATATAATAACTACTTGAAATCTTTGAAACAAAAATTGTAAATGAATATTTCATTCATAAATTGGCTTGTTATAATTATAGAAAGTTTTACAAACAGATGCCAACATGTTGAAGACCAAGTAAAATGCAAATTTCAAATACTTTTTTGTACTATATAAGATAATATCGCTAAACATTATTATTTTTGATATGAAAATCAAAACAAACCTCAAATAAAAGAACAGTAATGAATGACAGTTAATGAAATAAACTTTTTTAAAATCAATATGCAAATTAGTTAAACCTGAAGAGTGATATTGCCTAGAAGTAGATAATATTGAGCTTTTAGTGTGTAAATTGCTCTCTTGAGTAGTTTGTAACACACTATCATTTCTCAGTTATGTCTCTGTCTTTGGGCAGAGTGTGCTCAGGGTGGCTCTGTCAAAGGACAGAGTCACAACTGAGTAAAATTTTGTTCTTAGCCCAGGTGTACATGTCTGGTTCCCCACCTTAAAAACTGAACTTGTGTCACAACTCATCTTAGTGTGTAGAAAGAGTAAATACCTAGTGTGTAAATTGCTCTCTTGAGTAGTTTGTAACACCCTATTTATCATCTCTCAGTTGTGTCTCTGTCTTTGGGCAGAGTGCACTCAGGGCCAGCTTCATCAAGGGACAGAGTTGCAACTAAGGAAAATTATACTGAGAGGTACCCAGACCTGGGGAAAATCTGCCGAAGGCTGCACCCTCTCATTGCATCACAGAGAGTGATCAGTGCTCACACTAAATCCAGTGCAACTGACAGTTGCTGGGGCTTGGAGAATTTTTGTTCATGGCCCAGGTGTACATGCTCGGGCTCCTCACATTAAGCTGACCTTGTGCCACAAAGCAACTTTGTGGGGGCCTGAGTAAATAACAAATTATTATAAAATAGAGCTGGGTCTTTTTAATCTCAGAATTCATGGAAGAATTGAGTTCCAATTTCGCATTTATTCATATATTATTCCATAATATAGGTTTTACTTAATTAGCTTTTATGTTTCTCTAACTCTTCAAATATTGAATGTATAACTAATTCTAATTTCTGTTTTCCCATCTTTACAATATATTAATTTTATCTTATAAATTGTCCCCTGTTCTGTCACCCATGAAGTAAAAATAATTCTTTGTATGGAAAATAAGGATCTACATACATCAAATCATCTTTAAATCAAGTGGCAGCAGAAAAATTATCATTGAACTTTTAAAAGGTAAGCTTAAACATTAATTCATTACTTAAATGCAGCAATCAATTTTGAGTTCTTCTGTAGTTTATTTGTGCTTATCGCATCTTCTCCTCCCTAGCTATTGTGATGATGGCCAAAACAAGAGTCCTCCACAGGAGCTAGTTTAAATGTCGCCCGATAGGGTGGCTTTTAACCTACCTTAAAATCTTAAGCTAGCTGCAGTTTTGGATACAAAAGGAAACTAAGAGTTACTCCCCTTAAACCATGAAAGCAATGATAATGGCTAGTATAATATATTAATATATATTTCTAACCTTGCATATTCTGGCAACCCTGGATCTAAGCTCAACAAAAATTGTTCCATGCGCCTAACTTTTCTAGGGCTTTTGAATGAGCTATGAATCATTGAAATCAGACCAGTGGGAGTGGAGGAATTGCACATGTACAAACACACATACCCTGTACTTTATATATAAAAATTTTTGTTTAGAATTTCCCACAAACTTTTTGAACAAGTGTAACGCCTGTTTCTTGAATGCCTATGCACTTTGTGCTTTTGGAATTAATAAATGAAATTGATCATCGGAAACTCTCCATCAGTAAAAATAATAATATAGTAAATACATAAAAAAATTATTTGCAACAAAAAAAAAAAAGCAATTTTTAAGTTGAGTGATTGTTTTTGAAATGTTAACAACTGAAATCCTCAGAAGGTGTACCATTGGCAATTCCATTCACAATGAGGAGGTTGTTTTTTTTTTTGAACTACAGATTATACTAGCAAATGGAACTAAAAAAATAAAAAAATACTTGTAATATTTTTTTATTTACATATTAAGAATCATGTCATGACCTACCTTATCAGCAAAAAAGGAAACATTCATTTGCAGCATATATTTTTTTTGGTTGCAATATTTGCATCAGAGATGTAGTTCTACAGAAGGATGCTGAGAATACCAGGGACAAAGTGTAAGCAACAAGGAGGTTTTAAGGAAAATGGAAACAAAAGGACAGTTATGTCTAGAATCAGAAATACACAGTTAAAATGTCTATGACACATAATGAGGAAAGAAAGCTTGGAAAATTTGATACTGACAAGGAATACTAAAAATAATAGCAACAGTGGGAGACAGTGAATAACCAACTTAATGAGTTTGAAGGGCTATGGGATATAAAAGATGAAGAAAACCATATTCTCTAGCCTTGGTTAGCTTCCAATATAAGAATGGGAAAATTTAAAGAAAAGAGCCTTCATCAAACCCTACAGAAAGATGCTGAGAATACTATGAAGAATGGGTATAAGCAACAAGGTGATTTTAAAGAAAATGGAAACAAAAAGGACAGTTATACTTAGAATTAGAATGAGATAGTTCAAATTTCTTTGATTCATTATGAGGAGAGAAAGCTTGGAAAATTTGAGACTCACAGGAGATATTAAAGACAAAAAGTACAAAGGTAAACAATAAGTAGTCTATCTAATAAGCTTGTGCAAACATGTAGATTACAGAACATGGACTGGGAGTCACAGTAAAAAGACAAATATGGAGAGCCATCATCACCCAGGTCCTGAAGGAATATGGCTCATTTAAAAAGACAAAGAATCCATATTGGAAAATGTGGGTATGTGTGGCATGGTTGATTTTTACTTTAGTAAATTACTTGTGTATGCAAATAAATTACCAAATAAAATCATTGTATGAGTGAGGATTTGGATTTAAACATGTTATCAAAAGTTTGCTACAAAGGACAGGAAGTTCTGGAGAACCATGATTGCCAACATCCTGAAGGAACATCGAAGAAGAAGAAGAAGAATCATGAGATTAAATCAGTCAGCAAAATAGAAAAAGATTGGGTGCAATGAGCATCATTTCAAATGACAATTTGATAACAATGAAATATTTTGTTGGGTGGTCAAAGACAATCACTGCTTTCAATGACTTTATCACCAACAAGAAATTCTATCCAATTTGCTGCCAAAGAAAGAAGAAAAATGTCAGACATTCCAAGATTGTCATTGATTTTAATGCTTTCATCATCATCATCTATATAAATTGCATAGAGCTTGTGACCAATTTAACCAAAGTAAGAAATTATGAGAAAGAAATTTCTTGAGACACCTTATCAGCTGTTGCAGAGATGATGCTGCCTTTCTAACTACAAATGTCTTAAATCACTAAACAATTCAATGCCAGGATTAAGAAGAACCATAACAAAAATAGGTTTCATCAATTGTTCCCAAAATGGTTAAAATAATGACAATATTCTCAAAAGTACAATTCTTAAAATGCATCCATATTTTTTTAAATCCATATTAATTACCATTTTCTCAAATCAAAGAAGTCTTCAAGTGAATGAATCCTGTAGGTCTTAAAGAGTACAATCCTTCATGAGATCTTATAAACTAGTGCTACATAATCACAAAGATTTTTACAAAATAATAAAACACATCTCTTGAAGACTTCCAACAGCAGCACCAATAAAAATGGGTAGCACATGACAATAAAAGAGAAAATGATGATATAATTAACTATATATTTTCCACACTACTAAAAATAAAAATGATATTAAAAGAAAAATCCAATCAGCATTAGAAAGACCTATAGCATTTAGTGGTATTATCCAGAAGTTAAACCTTCTAAAAAGCTTTTAATAAAAAGATATATATGAATTTCAACCAATCCTAACATTGTTTAGTCAATGAGTACCTTATGTTACCTTAGAGAAATGGCTAATTTTATCATTTCTATTTAATAAGGTGTAAGGAATAAAGAAAGGATTAGTGCATGATCTGAAAGTCTTCTTTTTCATTTTCTCTGATGGTTATTTGTAATCTTCTTTTTGTATTTGTTGGGCTTTTCAAACTCATTTCCTGTTCCATTTGATTCACTTTACTGGTTTTTTTTTTGGTTTTTTTTTACCAAAACAACTTTTTATTTTATTTAATGACTTATTTTATTTAAATCTCCATTGAAACTGTCTTAATTTTCAGGATATGGTTTTATTTATTCCCTCTTATCTTTCTCATCAGTTTCTATGCTATTCTGACATCAACATAAGTCTCTTTTATTTACCAATGATTGCCAGTATCTTTTTAATAAAAAAGCTACTCTAGTCATTCAAAATTATTGGACATTAGGGTGAGATGAAATTGCATGAAAATGTAAATCCCATGATTTCCAGATCAGAAGGGGTGTTGGAGAGACACAGACCATGCAGTCAGAAAGGTGGATCAGCAGCCCCTGACTGATGTCAGTAGTGATCACTCCAGCAGGCTTGGATTGATGTAACAGTGGCAACCAGAGGATCACTCTAGCAGCCTTGGACTGATGTGACAGTGGCAGTCATAGGAACATTCCAGCAGCCTTCAATTGATTTGAAAGTGTCAACCAGAGGATCACTCAAGCAGTCTTGGACTGATGTGACAGTGACAGTCAGAGAAACTCCCCAGCAGACTTGAACTGATCAATTCTAGCAGTCTTGGACTGGTGCTCTTTCATGTGACCAGAGGAAAAAGCAAAATCAAATACGCTCCTTTATAAATAATCAAACAAAGCAATGGTGTGACAATGTGACTGAATGAACCAGTCTTGACCTAATGACCTTAAATATGGCTGCTCAAAGAGAACTATAACATGTTAATGCACAAACTGCTGTTGGTGGAGATTATGAAAAGATGGAAGGGAGATAAGAGATGATGGAAAAGTTTCAGGAAGTTTTAAATTGTAAGATAGATGACTTGACACTGAGTCAATTTAGATTCTATCTGACATGATACATTAATAGATTATCATTGAAAAGACTGAGGTCAAAATACAGTAACATTATCAATTTATGACAATATCAGCATTAATTTTAATGAAATATTATTATTAACTATTTTATATATACTGTCAGAAAATGATATCTATATTTATGTAATTTTGCAAATACATTGCTTATATTTACAACTCGAGAGTATCAAACCAAAGATTTTCAGACCAGTGATGGAGCCAGCTGAACAGTCAATCAGAAGGGTGGACCAGCAGCCATAAAATGATGTGTCATAGCAATCAAGGAATCACTGTAGCAGCCTCAGATTTTTTTTGTTACATGCAAACAGAGGAAAAGAATAAATGAAAGCTGGATGTTTCCTTTATACATATGTCGAAGTTTGCTATTAGTATTGTCCTACTGAAAAATTTAGTCAAATCAAGAAATGAAAGTTATCTTAAATGGCCACTCAACCAGATCTTTTTGCATTAATACAGGCATCCCCAAAGCTCTATCCTTGGACTTACATTGTTCCTAATTTTCATCAGTGACATTCCTGATGGCATCAATTCTCAACTCATTATCTATGCTAATGACATAACTATTTACTTCTGTCTTAAAAGTAATTCTTAGACCTTAAAATATCCGTAGAAATTCCTCTGTCACATCATTAAATATTTGAGCTTAACAACTTTAACAAAATATTGCAATAACAATCATAATTATGAATGCTGGTTGTTATTTTAAGAAGTAAGAGGGTACAAATGAAAAAAATTTGAAATTGACAACTTTTCACTGAAACAGACATTAAACACTTCTATTTTCCCTGCCTTCTTTCATTGTCACGTTGAAACTAGGTATCTTTGATATGGCTTTTGTCTACTCACACGATGAAATTATTTATGAGGTATAAACAGGAGATGTTAAACACTTCTTTCTTTCCTTTTTTCACTGAAACTGAATAGCATCTCTGATACGTCTTTTGTCTTTACTCATGATCAAAATGAAATAGTCCATTATTTATGAGGTATTGGCAGGACGTAACGGTCGTGTGAACTAAGGAACTAATGAAAAAAGGGACAAGCACAATTCAGGGGTGTATTCAGAATTTTCAGTTAGATGGTGGAGTGTGTTCCTCAGTAAAAATCTCAATTCAAAATTTTAAATTCTGTGATCATATATATTAGGTTACAGAAATGAGTAGAGTGTGTGTGCGTGTATATATATATATATAAATTTAAATTTGCATTTGCTTTTTTTATTTGATATGTAAAATTGTGAATCAAAACTTTTAGATTGAAAGTGTAATTATATAATGTTTATGAAAGAGGATTTACTGAAGTCAATTTTCATGGATTCTTATTCACATAGAGGTTCATGATTTTATCATAGTCTAACTGAATGTCTTTGTGAACATACAAAAGAATACGCTTACCTTATCTACTTTACAACAAAAAATATTTTCTCAGAAATTTTGTGGGGAGGGGGTGCATCATCTACAACCCCAACCCACCAGACTGGATCCACTCCAGCAATTATTATAAGATTGGTGTAAACCTGAATGCCACCAAATAGAAAAAAAAAAACATGAAAATTAAAATATGTCAAATTTGTTCCCATGATCTTTTACTTTTTACTAATTATTCATCATAAACATATATTCTTTTTCTTCTATGTGTTGTATCTGTGGGCATTCATGGCTCGCCACAATTTTATGTCTTTTGTAGCTCTTTATAAGTTTATTTTTTTTTGGTATCTCTCTTAATCCCTGTTCTGCTAATCATTTACATAAACTTGATAGGTAGGTTCCTTCCTGATTTCCTCTGTCCTTCTTGCCTTGAATATATCATGTGAGTATCAAATTTTCCAAGCACACTTTCCTCATTATGTGCCCTAGAGATTTCAACTTTCTGATTCTATGTGCAAGTGTTTTTTTACCATTTTCTCTAGAACTTAGTCATTACTCACATGTTCAGTCCATGGTATTCTCAGCACCCTTCTGCAGAACCAGATTTTCTGTTGCTTTATTTGTGAGAAAATTGTTCAGCATTCACTGCCATATAGGAAGACTGGGATTACATAACAATTCAAAATTCCTTTCTTTGTTTCTAATGAAATTTTCCTATTTCTTTATTCTTTGTTTAGCTTTTGGAAGGCACTTTCATTATCCCAATGCACTGTTGAATTTTGATGTTGCATTTACTGTCCGCTGTTTAAACACTTCCAAGATAATTAAATTGTTGTACTTTCTTGATTTTGCTGTCTCCAAATCATAGTTCACATCTCAAGCTGTTCTTTTTTGCTGACAACCATACATTCTGTATTAGTCATCTAATAAAGATTGAAAAACAGACAATAGAAAATGAGCTGAAAGGTGAATCCTTGTGTAAATGATTAATATTCATTCTGAAGTATCATTACTTTTCTTCTCTCTTTTGTCAGAAGAGTTCCAACCAGCTAATTCATGTACTTTTCATCAATACACCAAATTGTTTTTGATTAAGTGAGGTAAGGAAATAGACTTCTTTATCTATTTCATTCTCAATTATTGCTTCTTTCTTTTCAGCTATTCTGTTATAAATTCAAATTTATTTCTGAGATCATATTAGTCTAATTAGTGTTTTCAATGAAAGAAAACTGATTGATTCCCTTTTACCACCTACGTTTGAATCATTTTGAAGAAAACCAAAGAAATCTGTAACCAACTGTTAAATTGAGTTGAGATAAGATGATACTACATCAAAGAACTTATTACTGAGAGACGGAAACAGTAAGTAATCATTTCATATATTTTATTAGCTATTATTTTATAAAGTGTTTATTTTTAATATATCAGATGATTGATTGTTCTTGGTATAAATTCATGTTAACTATAACAATACTTTAAAGAATTTCTAAAGAAAGCTTTTCAGTATGTTCAAAGATTTATGAGGAAATTGCAAATTTCATAACCCTCGTGTAACATTAATTCCTGACCACTGACAATCCCTTTCGTACTGATTATCTATGCAGTTCTCTATTAAAGAAAAATATACGCTCTCCAGCTGAATTGGAACCTGTCTCCCCCTGGGTAGAGGGAACTGTTATTCTTTAACCAGCTACACTATAAAGAATAAGCAAGGCTTAATAGTACCTTTAAGTGAAATTCTTCTCATCATAGAGACTTGAAATTTTTGTATCTGCTCTGTTTCATATTCAAATGTAAACAAAGCAATTTCTAAAGAACTAATGGATTTTTTTTTATTCATTGTTCTGAAAGATTTGATCACTTTATATTATTTTATATTCACAGTACTTAGTGGAAAGCATTCAATATCAGTGATAGAGCTAACATATTCAGTTGTATGGACATGAGTTTGTAACCCTTGGTTTCATGCTTTCGTCTGCTAATTGCAAAGCATGAAACCCAGGGTTACAAACTCATATATATATATATATATATATATATATATATATATATATATATATATATATATGTTTGCAGAACATTTAAAGGAACATTCTTCTACATTCATGCATTTAAAATATTAATTGAAATACAAATTCCATGATGAAAATACAAAAAAGTTCAAATTTTTGAAGCCTTTAGAAAATATAAATAAGATTATTTACAATACAACAATGTTTTTTAAATGTCTATAACAGCAATGTTTTAAAATACCTAAATCATAATTATCTAAAAATGAAAATGCAATGTTTTAAAATACTTAAAAAATTTAAAAAATTACAAATGTAAATTCAAAATTTTTTTTGAATTAACTATAACAGAGCGTGTTCATACGTGTTTACAAAAAAATTTACGACTACCAATTACATTAATTTTTGTCTTTTCACTCTTGAAGATTATTTATGAAAATAAAAGAAATAATAAAAACTACGCAACTTCCTTAATTAGTTTAATAACAACATTAAAACTGTGAATTTGAGAGGATTAAAATAAAATAGACATAATGTTTTAAAAAACATAATAACGATATACTAAATATATATATATATATAAAATATATATTGGAATAATGTTTTGATACCATATAACGATTTAAAGAAAATGAATTTCTTTTGTATGATCATTTTTTTTTTTTTTTTTTTTGGACCTAAATAAAATCACTTTCGTTGGCAAATGATTTTAAACAAACAATGAAAATGAGAAGAACGCCAAAATGGTATAAAAAAATTTACGAATATATATACGTAAATTAAAATAAATTTACGATTAAAATAAATGTTAATTTTAATAATGAACCAACCTTAAGATAGGAAAATAAGTTGCTCATAATCAAAAAAATAAATTTAGCGTTTAGAAAGTTTTAAATTCTCATTTTCATTGTTTGTTTAAAAAAAATTTAAAACTACCAATTACATTATATATTTTGTCTTTTGATAGACAAAGATTCTGTTATCTATGAAATGATCTGATCTACTTCCATTTGGTTTGAGATCTCTTCTATAAAGTTTTCTTGGTCTGAAAATAAAAGAAATTTACTGAATAAATATCTAGCTCTCTTTGAACTTACCTTTGCCTTAATTTGAAAATTTAATAAATGCCTTTCGGCTTTTGGGCATGCATTAAAAATAACTGAAATTGAACTGTGAATTTGAGAGGATTAAAATAAAATAGACATTTCTTTCCAAGAACTGTATGTCCCATAATCACTGCAATTATTAACAACCAAAAACCTCATCTCAGCCTTTTGAATAACGATATAAAGTTCTACTTTGAGTCTTGGTTCTTATGAGATTATATATATATATATATATGTGTGTGTGTATATATTATAATTATTTTTTAAATATATATATATATATATAAATTAATGCTAAAGAACTATTCACTATTTATGTTATATATATATACTATATATTACTTAACTTTTCCTTGCCTTTAAAATGTTTTGATACTCACACTTAAATCTGTTACAAAAAAGAACAAACAAAATGAACACAAAACGATCAAAAAGGACTATGGAAAAACTGAATTAAAGAAAATGAATTTGAGTTTAAGCAAGCGAATTTGCCATGCATTTAAATTTTTCCACTTGACGAATGCATTTTTTTTTTTTTTTTTTTTCTCATGCTGGCCAATAGAATCTTCCTGCCTATTCATGGCAACCAGCTACCTCTGGACAGTACAAAATGGCCGCAAACTACATTGCCGTAGAAGCATGAAAAAATTGATTATTTCCACTATCAATGAGAGTTGGGAAATGCAAAGTTGGTCTTAGCCTTCCTACTAACTTGGAGCATGTGCATGTAAATTTTGGTACAAATCCATTTGCAGACATGTTTTGTTACAAATGATTTTAAATATATATAATATATATATATACTAATGAAAATGAGAAGAAACTTGACAAAATGGTATTGGTTGGAATGAATACCTTGAGAAACTTTTTTTTATGAAAAAATTTGTGAAGCAGTAATCATATATTTTGCCAGAAAAAAAAGTTAATCATAAAATTTTTTTCCTTTTTGTCAAAAAAATTTCTAAAAAAATTTTTTTTTAACAATATAAAATTTAAAAGTAAAAACAACAAGATTTTGGTCGTAAAAAAAAAAAATGAAACTTTTGAAATGTAATAATATATATAACCAATATATATATATATACCATTGAAGCATTAATTTATTAAGGATATGTGGATCCTTTGACCCAGTTAAATGATTGAGTGTATTTTTATTTATTTCTGTCTTTGCTCCAAAAGCACTTTTCCTGTAAATATAGTAAATTTTAACCAATATTTTATTCTTTTTTCCTTAAGCTCAATGCCAATAAGATCAAAAAAAAATAATGAGTAAATTTAGCAATCGTAAGTGACAATTTAAGGTTATTTAAAAATGCTTGTGAAACTAAGTAAATAAAATATCTTCAAAACAAGAAATTGTTTCTCAAAAACATTACCAGTTGATGTTGGGACTTTAAAATATTAGCTCAAATTCCTGGTAGCCATAAAATAGATTTATACATACATACATATATATATATATATATATATATATATATATATAAGAAATGTTAAGAAAAAAATAACTCAAACATTGCTGATTTCTGCAAGTTTCATGTCTTTACATAAACTTCAGATGGTTCAAAATAATCAATTATATCTATCTATATCTATCTATATATATATATATATATATATATAACATACACTACAGAAAAAAGTTATGTTATTTTTTTTTATTATTTTTTTTATCATATATATAAACATTTTAATATTATGGTTTCGTGGTCTGAAAAATTAACAAAATATATATAATTATTTATTTAAATATGATTCAATTATAAGTTCTCATGTTTCAAAACAAAAAGAGCCAAAACTTCAATATAATTATTTGAATGAAAAAGTGTTCTGTCCCATCTTCAAGCAAAATTTTTTGGGGAATCTAACGATTTTCTATATATTTTACACACACACACACACACACACACACACACACACACACACACAGAGATTCGGATTGTCATATATGGAATAAATTCCAATAACCAAAAATACTATTCTTAAAGAGTTCTAATAAAATAGAGCAAATATAATTTATTCAAAAATTCTTCATTTTGATTCAACTTCTATCAAATGATTAAAATATATATATATATATATATATATATATATATATATATATATGAAAAGAAAAAATTTGGAAAAAACAAACAAAATCCTTTAAATGCAATTATGTTGTTTAAAATGAATGAAATTCCTGACATTTCGGTTTAAAAACCTTCTTCAGGACAATATTCATTAAAAATACAATTCAGTTCAATTTGACAAAGACGATGGACATAAAAAACAAGTCTTATCCAAAACAGATAACTGAAAATTTTAAAATGATCAGCTTTCCGTTTAGCATGGTCAAAATATGTCGTCACATGGGCGACGCTTTCAAAACGTATTCCTAAAAATTTTTGATTATTTTGAATGAAAAAAAGAAAAAAAAGAAATCTGTTAGGATCTAAAATTTTTATGTGTATGCTTGTCGAGCATTAATCTCGCTAAAAAAGGGGAAATATTAAAGAAACCAGGTCTAGTATTACACCAGGTGTAACAGCAAAATTGTCCAAATCATGTCAAAGCAAAATTGTTCAATTCTTAGATTCTTAGATTAAGCTCTGAACCGTTGTATCCAAGAAATGATTAAAGATATTTTACTGGAATTCTCCAAGATTTTTTTAACACTATATTTGTGCAGTAAGAATGTGTAATTACGCTCCAAGCTTAACAGAAGAATCCTGATGCAATCGATCAATAATGAAATTGATTAATCATAGCTAAAGATCGGAAACTCACAAAGGATTGAAAATAAATTCAAATATATATTATTCCAGGATCATTTCCCAACTTATCATCACCCTCTCTAACCTTCTAACTTTCTTTCACATACAATTTCATTTTCAAGTCTTTGGATTGTCATAGCTGAAACTTCTCTCTCACATGCCAAATGTCTTATGGATCTTTTCCAATTGATCTCTTTAGCTTTAAGTTCAAATGATGATCCCTCTTGTTGTTGTGACCTTCTGATTCAGTTTTCCTCTCTTTTTAAACTTATTTACTGTTATCTTGATGGTTGAATGAAAGCCAGTGTATGAATGTTGGTACCATTACTGAAGGCCTGAATGATCTTTTTCCTCTTACCATTGTTCAGCTGGAAAGACAGTGGGTCTGACACAAAATGATTTTAACCTGTTCTCTTTTTAGCTGAATAATGTTTTTGCGTGATTCTTATGACAAATGGTGTCAAGATGACTAAATGTTTTTCTGAAAACCTGGAAAAAATAAACTCGATTAGGTTAATGGTTTTTTAGATATTTAAATATTTTGTGGGATGGATAATTATGTTATATGATTTGGACAATTTTGCTGTTACACCCGATATAATGTGTGCATGTGTGTGTGTGTTATGTTAGGTAATTGAATCTGATATATAGAAGTTTATATATGATTATCTTCTGTGTGTATGTTTAAATGCTCTATCTCCAATATATTCCCTATAATATATATATATATATATATATATATATATATATATATATATATATATATATATATACATACATATATATATATATATATATATATATATATATATATATATATATATATATATATATATATATACATACAAACTTACAGATATATGTACACACACAGGCACAGATATTTATTAAGACAGATGTATGTCCACACCTTGGAGATTAAGACTTAGTAGTTGTTCTAAAAGTGTTCATATGATTGACTAACAGATATAGTAATATTTGCTGACCAATGAAGTTTGTGCTTCAGATCATTTTGGGGCACACTGATCTCTTTAATTTGTCCTAATCTCAAAGTTGTACACCCACTTCCTATCTATAAAATTGTTGGTGCAATATTTAGATGTGTTTTGGAGAAGCCAAATATGGTAAATTTAAAGGGAGATAATTGAGAGATTAAAATAGCACAGCAATGTCAGTTTGTAATAGAAGCAAATGTGATGTGTTGAGAAAAAAGTTCAATGCAGTTGTTGACAACAGAGTTTGTAGCTATGTTCTGATATGAATTATATTTAGGCCAACATCATTATTATTTAATGTTTCTGAACATCTTATTTTTCTCGATTAGATTTTTCTCTCACAAATTCCTGCATTATCTCTTTCCTTAATATAAATAAACTCATTCATATGTTGTGTCGACAAAACTTCCTCTGATTACTCAAAATATATTTAGCTCACAGACAGAAGCTTGAACTTAATTATTATTCATAATTATTAATTATACTAATGAGAAATTGAAAAAAATGCTGAAGAACCAGTAACAAATGTTTTTCTATAAGAAATATCTTCTTCTATGTGCTATGTCCTTTCAATACATTGGCGATCATGGCTCTCCATAATTTCCTCTCCTTTGTAATTCTTAATAAATTTTGTCTTTTTATTATCTCTCTTTCCTCATTAAGTAGACTAGAAATTTCAACTATTTCTTCCTGAAGTTAAGTATTTTTGGTTTCCATTTTCTCTAAAACTTCATCATTGCTCACATGTTCGGTCCACGGTATTCTCAGCATCCTTCTGTAGAGTCACATTTCTGTTGCTTCAAGTCTCTTCTTCATGCGTGAAGAGATTGTCCAGCATTCACTGCCATATAAGAGGACTGATATTGCATAACAGTTCCGTACTCTTTTCTTTGTTTCTAACAATTTTTTTTTATTTCTTAGTACTTTGTTTAGCTATCAGGAGGCATCTTTTATTATACCAATGCACCTTCGGATTTCAGTGTCACACATTCAGTCCTCTGTTAAAACACTTCCCAAATATTTAAATTTTGTATTTGTTTGATTTTGTTATCTTCAATTTGAAATTTGCATTTTGGGCTGTTCCTTTTGATGATAGCCATACCTTCGATGTTGCAATTGATGTTTAGGTCTTTCTTTTTGATTTCCTTCACTACTTTCTGTAGAAGTTGCAAGATCTAAAAATTTACCTTAATACAATTTCTTATCAAAAATATATAAATTCTTAAACAATTAAATCACTATTTAATACTGTAAACAATAATATTTATTTCTTTATCTTACTTGTTTAAATAACTTCATGAGAAGTCATTTCCTTTAAATAATTATTTACACACTGCAAATATCTTTATGCTCAATTTTTATTACTATTATTATTATTAAACCTAAGAAGATAGAAGGCAGAATATATTATCGCCAACGAGAACACCAGACCAGATATGGCAACAGTATTCAATGCATGGCGGCTTTGACTGTGTCTCTTTTGTATGTTATCATAATTCTTACTTAGTGAACTTTTTGCCTTATTACCTTGCTTTGCCTACTTTTGAATTGCATATGTTTGCTTTGTATTATTTTGTCTTAATCTTTTTCTTTCTTTTCTTATTGTTTATTGGAAACTTTGTTAATTTCTTTTGTTGAGCATTTGTGCTAATTACATATAACTATGGCCAATTACTCCACAAAGATGCCTTTCTGAAACTAAGCAAAGTATTATGAAATAGGTGTATTAATGGGAAATAAAAAAAAAAATCACTCTGAGAAAAAGTGGAATTATTATTATCAATTCTAAGAGACACACAAACAGAAGGAATGGTATGTGACAAGAGACACTGCCTAAGCTAGAAATTGTAGATGAGAGAATTTAATTAGTTTAATTACCTGTAATTAAGAGTTTAATTACCTGTGTAATGTAATAGCAAACAACAGAAAATGCAACACAGAAATCAGAAAGATCATTGGAAACTGTTAAAATATTTTTTATCTGAATAAATTTCAGTGGTAGTTTGAGGAGAAAGAATGAAGATAATAAAATAATTACTGAAACTTTGAACCATGTCACTCTCAGTGCAAATCTCCCTGACCAAGGTATGGAGGGGGTCAATTGAAGGTGAAGGAAAAGGAAAGAAAAACAGAAGTGTTTTTTTCTACTACAATAAGTTGTTTTATTAATTGTGATTTTTTTAACCAATGGCTATTTGAGATGGTTGAAATCTTAAATGCTTGTGTTGAATGCCAAAATTTTTCAGGTAAATCAGAGTCAACCTTTGGCAATATAAATCCCCACAACAAGACCATCAACAGGAGCAGGAGGGGCTACACTAGACTGTGGGTGATGCTACACATTCTAAAATCATCTGAAAACCTAATCAATTATGGTCGCAAAGAAGCGTTCACAAAAACCCTCTTTATCAATATCTTTACAACCAAATTGTGATTTTCATGACAGAATTAAGTCTTATTTTCACTCTGATTATTGATAGTTATTTCCATGACAGAGAATAAGTACTATTCTCAAAACAATACTCTACATTGAAGACTCTGAATGCATGAACGGAATCTGTCACAAACTTCGACAAATCACAAGAACTCTTAAGAACATTCACATTTTATACCTTCAAGGTAAATTTACCCTTTTAACTGGGTTCAACCTCACTGAAACCTTTTTATTTTACCTTCTCCCTTGTAATTTGTATCATTTTGCATATGTTGGCCTTTTGTGATATTTCATTCTATTTGGTTGATTTTGATCTTTTTCCCCACACTGAATATTGAGGTTTATTTTAGAAAAAATAAGTTACTTGTCCAGGAATTTTTTACCCACTTTTCTGCGTGCACAAACCACTAAATTTGTGCATCCCTAATATTTAGTAAAATTTTATTTTATTAAAATTGTTTTGGTTTTATATCTCACTGTGTACCTATCATTGTGTTATACTACCTATTTTTTGGTAATGGACTCTCCCATAGATAATAAGTAGGAGTAGCAGTGGCAAGTCTGGCAGAACGGTGTTGAGCGCGTCAGTCGAGATTTGGACATTTGAAGTACCAACCATCACAACTAGATTGCTGCGCCATTGACTCTTATTTTCCAAGTTCCTAACATTTTGTACGTCGGACCTAATTTAGGATGACTTATTAGAAATACAAGCTTCCACTGTGAAAATACTCCACAACACATTGTTTTTTTACTGTGCACCTTGTTGTTGATTGATCTACATTCTCCCCAATCTCTTTTAAATGAACCCTCTCAAAAATATACTTTAACAGATTTTTTTATTATTTTTCATAAAATATACATTCTATAAACTAAGCAAAGTATTAAGAAACAGGAAAATTTTGTCAGAAACAATCTGCTGTGTAATCAACTAATCAACTAAATGGCAGTGAGTGCTGGACAATTTGCTGGCAGATGAAAAAGGGAATTGAAGCAGCAGAGATATGGTTCTCCAGAAGGATGTTGAGGGTTCCATGAATTGGACAAGAAAATTTCAAGGAAAATGGAAACTAAAAGGACACTTATATTTACAATCAGAAACAGACAGTTAAAATTTCTGGGACACATAATGAGGAAATAGGGCTTGGCAAATATAACACTCACAGGACATACTGAAGGCAAGAGGGACAAAGTAAAACAGTGAGTAACTTGCCTAATGAGTTTGGGAAAATGGGTTATCCTAAATTATCCATACAGGTATGGAGAAAAGTAGTACATATTTTCTAGATTATTGTCAGTCATATTAATATTTGATAAGTTTTTCTTAACAGCAGTAGAATATTAAAATGAAAATTGTGAAACAAAGCAACAAAAATAAGATTAAAGAATAACTTGCACCAAATAAAAATGCTTCATCATAAAAAAAATCAATATGTAAATATAGAGAGTTTACTTTTTTTTTCAGATGATTTGGATGTGGAGGATATTTGGCTGCAGCAGTAGTAGTGGCCAGAAGTCTGAGAGCAGTAGCATTTGACTGACACCTTAAAAAAATGTACCCTTTCTCTTTTCTTTTCCTTTACAAAAAGCATTTCTCTACATCTTGTTATATTAGTAGTACTTTTCATGAAGCACAGACACTCAGAGTCTGCTGTTAATGAAACGTATACCTTTTTCACAGCCAAATATTTATCATTTAGCAAAGTTTAACCTTTGGGCCAACAAAAATAAGCGTACATCAAAAGGATGTTTTTTTTTGTTTTTTTTTGGTTAACACCACTATTAAATTATGCTGCCTTCACTTCTTTGACAATGTTTATTTTTTTTAAAAAGTGAAGATTGGAATTTTAATAAAAACCTAAATATATGAAACTGAATTTATACATTTTCTTTGTTCTTGAGAATTTGCAACAAAAATATTAAACACTATTTATATATTAGATTTTTTATTTATAAAAGTAATTTTATATTTATTGTTTAATATTTTATATTTACAATGTTCTGAAAATGCAATATTTATTATTCATAAATTTATAAAAATTTACAAAATTGTAAAAATATGTGAACAAAGTATAATGAAATCTTTATTATTTACCATTTTATAAAGTTTGAAATTGACTGGAATTTTTGTTTTACCAACAATTCCAAAAGACACAATTGGTAAATGATAAATAATAAATATTGCATTGTAGTTGGTTCAAATATTTTTTTATTTTGTACATTTTTATAAATTTTTTTAATAAAATATTTTTTTAAAAATTTCTTTCTTTATAAATGATGAAAAATAAATCTTTATATAATGGTAAATAATAAATATTGTATTGAACTTTGTTCACATATTTTATAATGTTGGAAATAAAGATTAACAGACTAGGATCAGTTCTATACAGCAATAACAGTGCCAACAAAAAAAAATTGTCCCTTTTTGCAGAAACAAAGTTTAAACTTTGCCTATTATATTTATTCTTATGGAATAATTACTTCAGCGTGTCTTGTATCTTGCTTTCCGTCTGTATTGTTTTGTTGAAAACATATTGGGTGGTATAGATACCTCCTTGCAGATAGTTATATCACTTCAGTCTCTCTTTATTATCGAAATTGAGGAATATCTTTATTTTACTGAAATTGCCAAAAGGTATGGTGGAAATTCTATGGACCCTACTCATTGTGACGACTCTTCTAAAAATACTGATATCTTTATCCTGAGATTTGAATGCATCTTGTGCTAAAAATTTTCTTTATTCGTTTTTTTTTCTTCCAGAGAAGTAGAATATTTTTCTTAAAGAAAAGCCAATCAGCATGTAAAAAAAAAATTAACAAAGAAAAATCAATACAGCTGAGAATAAACAAAGCCAATTTAAATATAACATCACCGATTCTGACTTGATAATGCAGCATTATCTTCCTTTACCGTAGAGAACCTCATATTCACTAATTAATAATATCTATTATTAAGCATCCCAACTTAGTTAATCAAAGGTGATAATCGTAATATTTCACTAGGAAATTAGTTTAATTGCTTCCATGTTGGCTAATTTAGTTTCTCTTTATACACTGAATGAATGAAAGTATGCTTCTGAGAATATAAAAATACTAATTTAATCTTTAGCCATTTCAGTTTCTTTTTTTCAAAAGATTCTGAACAAGTCATATTCTTCTCTTTTGGTGTCCTTCAACACTTGTTCAGAATTTTGATAAAATCCATACAATTAGCACATTTTAATCTTGGCCAGGTTTGACAAAGGAAATATTTTTTTATATATTAATGTTCACACAATAAAAGGCCCAACAGTCACTCAAGGTAGAACCATCTCTTCTACTCAAACAGCTTCTTCTCTTGCACCTCCTGTCTGTGCAACTCTCTTCCTCTTGCTTGCTTCCCTGATAATTATAATCTTCAAATATTCAAATGTAATGTCAATCGATATCTTCTGATGCCTTGATCTTGTTGCCCATTCTCCTCTGTATCCTTTCCTCAAACATGCCACTTTACTCTTGTTCTCAATCCTATGTAACCCCTTGCATGCTAGTGACACTCCTGCCTTGCTTGGGTAGAATTGCTTAAAAAAAAAGTTTATTTTTTTTAATCATTTTGTTCAAAGCAAAGCAATAAAGCCACAATGATGCAAGGTGTTCCTTAGAATACAAGAGAAAGAAAGACATTCTTAACGAGATAGGACAATAAAAGAACAGGAAGTAAGGAGACAAAAGATTGACATTGCATTTAAAGATCAAAGTCAACTGGAAAGCAAGTGGCTGGAAGAGGGTTATTGTTTGATGTTGTATGAGCGTACAAGTAGGAAAGATAATGGTTAAGCCAAGACTCAAAAAGGTTAAGTGTGTAGTGATTTGGTAAATATCCTGCCAGGAGTCTGTTCCACAAAGCAGTTCTTAGGAAAAAAGCTGTCTGATGAGAATGAGAATGATTCAGCCTCATCTACGTAGCTTTGATAGGTCCCAGCTGTAATGGGTAGAAGTGGTGGAGCCAAGGAACATAGCTTGTCAGATCACTTGCCATGGAAACAGTAATAAAGTAGCAAGAGATTTGTGATATTTAATCTTTGGGAAAGGGGTTGTAGGATGAAAAATAATTCATCACAGTGATTTTGGTGCAAATCCATCAAAAATTGCGGCTGTGCATTCGTTAAACACACACACACATCTTGCCTTTTATAGATAGAGATCTTAAAGACATGAAACTGAAATTGTTTGACAATATTCATTAAAGCAGCATTTGTAATGTCAAGCAAAGGAACCTTCACCAGGTGTATCAGTTGAGATTTTATAAACAATGAAATTGACAAGATCCAAAGAAGAATCAGCAGTATTATTGGTCCTGATCTGACGGCTTAACTCAGCTTCAATCACTTACCCACTGCCTTAAGGTTGCCTCTCTGTGCCTTTTTTATGAATACTTTCATGGTAATTGTTCAGATGAGCTCTTCATTATGATACCTAGACTGTGAATTTAAGTGCAATACTAGACTGGCATCAAAATCTTATCAATTTACAGTTGAGCTGGTTAGATGTAGCCATAAGTTCTATGCTAACAGTTTTTTCTCACACTTCTCACTTGTGGAATCCTATTTCAGCCCCATGCTTTCCAGCCAAGTTTAATCTACAAAATTTTAAATGCAATATCAATCACTATCTACTCTCCTTCTGTTTACTTTTTTCTCTCTCTGCTCATTAATGTTTTTGTTCCTAATTCTTCCACACCCTGTAACTCCTTGCATTTGAGAAGTTTTACTGCCTTGCCTGGTGGGGGTGATACCAATTAAAAGAAATATCTTGACACTATACATAACTACATATACAGTAGATTTAATCATATGATTCTATTGTCAGTCCGGTCAAGTGTAAAGATTTAATGTAGTAAATAAGATATAAGTGAAATAGGCAAACATGACTATATTTTATTTATAAGCATTTAATAAAACAATGTGAATAAAAAGAAAGAAAGAAAAAAAAAGTTTGTAGATATTAGTGCTCTGTGAACTTATGCGTCCTTTTAACAGTCCTTGAGTGCAACTCAGATTATAGCAATGTCCTGTCATAGCAGTTTCCCTTGCCCATGCTATGGTAGGTGCAAAACAAAAAGGAATGTTCATTCATGTTTCATACTTTAATTTTGACCAATAAGCAAGCTTCTTCAATTTACTCCATACTACACCCACAAAATAAAGAAATTAACCAACAGTGTTGCATGCTGGGATCATCTCTCCAGTCTGATAATATCAAAAAGTCACCTCCATGGTAAATCACCCATGGTGAGTGTAGAAATCAAATGACTTACCTCCTAACATGGTTACCTCCTTGTGTCTCCTTATAAAGGCAGGTCTACCTCATCTATCATCTGCCAATCTACCTCATTTATAGGAGAGTACCTAATACTTCAGGTGGGTTAGTCCACTTTACTATAATGGATCTGCCCAACACATTTACATGAGTGGACTCTATTCACCCATATATCTCTCCATTAAATCACTCAGTGCTGTTCTCTGACTGGAAGTAACTACACCTGTCTATCTGTATGTCAGACCACTTGCAAGTTAACCAATATTCTAGAATGAGATTTGAACCTGGCTCTTATGGTCCGAATGTTGATGTTATAATCACTATATGACAAGTTGTGCTCAATTGCATAGTAGCAGAAATAAAGAACAATCCCTGACCTAACCTCTTGTCAAATGTTTAAATGGACTGCCTGAAAAGACTAAAGGGCTTTAACTGCCTTGCTATTTATCAATAGCTTGAGGGAGGAGTAAATTCATGACTTTCCCAACAATATTACTGTCAATTGAATACAAATATCCCAGCTGGAGTTTGAGCTCTGTTTGCTGATTCCATTCTCTCTTTAAATAATCATCAAGCTACCCATACCTTCTATCATATCCATAATAGGAAATGTAATATTTGTTTGAGACAATCAGATAATGATAAAAAAATGGACTTGCGATATTTATTTAAACAATGCCTGAAGCTGAGAATCCATGCCTTAAGTGGTTAATGTTGTTCTTTCAGGGATACTGTAATTCCATTTCTAAATTTACCAATATTTTAACTGTCTCGGTGTATCTTAGAAAAGAAAAGAGAACAGGTTATTATGGCAGAAAATGGAACTGCCAGTATCGTTTTTAGTCTGACAATCAACCACAAAAGCCATTTGGAATCTAGGCTGCTAAAGAACAGAGAAAATTACAATTTAAATAATATTTTGTATTTGTTAAAAAAAAAAACACAATTTGAAAGCTAAGATTCTTGAAGCACTTTATCTGTGCTATGTGCTCTGAAAAAATGTTTCTATAATGTTTTAACTGTTTAATATGATGGAGACTAAAATATGTATATTGATCAGCAAAGACTTGGTTGCACCTGGTGTTAATGCTTTTTGTAATAGAATAAATTTATAGTTACAAATAAATAAAGGTCTCTATCAGATGAATGTGATCCCAAAATTTCAAAATTAGGCTCTCTTGTTTGATTGTGTGATTTTACTAGGATCAAACATCAGTGTATGGCTCTGTGAACCTTTAAACACAGACGTGAAGTCAAGATGGAAGTGAGTATATACTGATACACTATCTCACACATAAACCATCTGACCCATCTCAAATACTTGTGTTATATTCAGTGTTAATAAGAATATATACTTGACAAACATGGTGGATAGAATAAGTAAAAGTTTATTGTAAAAACCAATACAATAAGAATAAAGGTAACAGTTATGCACAAAGTCATCGCAAGTCAATCCAGTAGTGTGTCCTGCTATTGGAAGTTTGGTAGTTCTCACATGTCTGAGCCGTACTCAACAAATCTCAGCTGGTATATTTAGCTACTCCCCACCATGAGGGTTGCATGTGGCACAAGGCCAGTTTAACGTGGGTTGTCTGAGTCTCTATGATCGGCCAAAAATATTCCCTTTTGAACCCGTTATAAACAGGTTCAGAGGCAGTCCACCTCCCCGAACGAGACTCTGCCCTTTGGTGAAGCCTCATACAGGTTCCTCTCTGCCCGAAGGCAGAGAGTTTGACTGTTTAGCTGGAACAGATCCCAGCTAAACTCTCTAGTCTGTTGACTTACAGATACATATAGGTAGCTATTACCTACAGTGTAGTCACTCATGGGGGTGACAAGTTATTCCATTACATCAAATTGCCTTTTATTTCTAGGAGTCAAGGAAAGAACTCTGACTTTGCCTTTTTGTAAATACTCACCACACTGAAGAAATACAGGCACTGACCATCATGGTTGTTCTTTGGGTCTGAAGAAGACTGTCTTTAATCCATCAGTGAATTCATATAGATTTTTCAAAACAAACCCATGCGGAAATTGTTTATAGGGGGAAACTTTATTTACATTATTCGGACTATTGTCCTCATCTTTGTCACCATATTTATCACAACGTTTCAGCCATTGTACGCTCCGGCCTTCTTCAGGTGGTTGGAATTTCAAACTGAACCCTTTCGAAATTCCAACCACCTGAAGAAGGCCAGAGCGTACAATGGCCGAAACGTTGTGATAAATATGGCAACAAAGATGAGGACAATAGTCCAAATAATGTAAATAATGTACATAATACCTCATCTCAGAAATATAGACAGACTCAGGGGGAAACTTGTAGCACTAAAGTAATCCCACCCTCTTAGCCTGGGATGTGATCTTTACAAGTGGAAATTTTCAGGCTGATATATGATGTATAGATGTCACATCTGTATTTGATTCAGTCCACAATACTTGGTGAGACTACTTTTATGGCTGTTGGATTTGAAGAAGATCTTATCTGCCCACTTCACAAGGAATCAGTCTTCACATGCAACACAAAATTATGAAGGGTTTGGACCTATCAACTACTCTCATCTGGTTTGCCCACTAGTCAAAGTTGTTTACCAGACATTTTGTATAAACCAACAGACATTTTTTAAGCATTTCACCAAGCAAGGCAGGAGTCACACTAGTAGACAGGTGTTTACAGAGAGTGAAAGCAAAAGAAAAGATTGGGTATAGGACGGATTGAGGAAAGGATAAAAAGAAGAACCAGGATCAAGGCATCAGATGATGACAGTTGACAATGCATATAAATTTTTGAAGATTATAGTTATCAGGGAAGCAAGTAAGAGGAAGGGAGTTCCACTGCCAGGAAGTGTGAGGGTAGAAACTGTTGGAGTAGAAGTGGTGGTTATATTTAACTATTTCAACAGTAAATAGGTGGGACCTAGATACAAACTTAATAGTATGCTTAAATTTATATACTCAGGCCACCAGGGAAAATAGCTTGTCAGAGTCGTTGCTATGAAAATATGTGTAGAAAAGACAGAGAGAAATCACATCATGTGACTGGAGTCAAGATTCCAACTCAGGATTGACAACATTGAAGATCCTTCTTTGCATTTTGTCAAGAACATTGAGATGAATAGTAGGAACACCAGACCAGGTATGGCAACATTATACAATGCATGGGTAAATGGTAGATTTGTAGATGTGTGAGATGGACTCTGACAAGCAATATGTGTCTGTAAGAATTTACTTGTTTCAGGGATTTGCTTGATTCAGGGTTAGGAAAACATTGATCATTTCTAGATGTCTTTCTACATTTACTTCTTAGTACTAAGATAGGTAAATATTGGTCATTTGTATTTGAGTCATTCATTATTTACTTGGTTCAGACATAGGGAAATAGCATTACATGGGTGGATGTAGATCTCAATCTAGTAGCATGCTTAAATTCATGTAGTCAAGGCACTAGGTAAAAAAGCTCAACAGAGCAGCTGACATGAAAATATTTGTAGAAAAGACAAGGGGAAGCCATGTCACTTTGGTGAGAAAATGACTGATGTCAAGATGCCAACATTACATTACAGATCCTTCTTTGGATTTTGTTGAGAAGCTTGAGATGAACAGAGGGGTACCAAACCAGATATAGCAACAATATTCAATGCATGGGTGAATGGTAGATTTGTAGATGTTTAAGATGGACTCTGACAAGAAATATGTTTCTGTAAGAATTTACTTGTTTCAGGGATAAGTATTAAGTCTATATGCATTTGCTTGATTCAGGGTTAGGAAGACATTAATCATTTCTAGATGTCTTTCTACATTTACTTGGTTCTAAGATAGGTAAATATTGGTCATTTGTATTTGAGTCATTCATTATTTACTTGGTTCAGGCATAGGTAAATAGCATTATTTTTAATATTTGGTCTCCTAAGCATTTATTTGGTTTAGGGATAAATGAATTTTAATCATTTATATTTGAGTTTCCAAGTAAGTAATTACTTGGTTCTGGGATAGATAAAAACATTGATCATTTGTATTTGAGTCTTTCAGTATTTACTTGGTTCAAGCATAGGTAAATAGTGTTTGTTTTTTATATTTAGGCTCTCAAGCTTTACTTGGTTCAGGGATAAATACATTTTGGTTATTCATATTTGAATCTTTAAAAAAATGAAATCATATTAAATTGTTTCTCTTCTTTTTACTTTCATAGAAAGAGAGAAACAATTGGCATAACACTGGACTTTCATAAAAAAAGAGGGTGGGAAATTGCTATGAATCCTTGGAAATATCACATTCATCATTCTATGAATACTCTGAGAAAATCCCTACAATATTAACTCATTGTTATTTGAATAAATTTCGCTTCTTTGTTCAGATGTTGTATCCAACTTTTTGCTTGTTTATCTATACTGCTTTTATTTTCTTAGTCAGATACAACAAATTTCTAATTTTCTCTTATGACCTACTCCTTTTCTCTTATGACCTACTCCTTTTCTCTTAACATGGTGAGTCAAATTATTACTTTATGTCTTCTTTCTGTATTTATGGAATCTTAACACAGTGTGAGTCAAATAATTATTTTATTCCCTTAATTCCTCTGCCATATATTTTTTTTCTATCTTCTTGTCATTTGTACATTGGTATTCCTCAGTGTCCATTCTTCTGAGTACTGACCAGGTTCAACATTGCTTAACTCCAGTGCATAGACAAAAACTGGTGTTTCAATGTGATATGGCTATAACAATCTCTTTTATACTGTGTTGTAATGGAATAACCTGTCACCCCCTATGAGTTAATTAGTTACTATAGTTAGTAGCTACCTATAAGTAATGGTAAGTCAACAGACTACAGAGACTAACTGTGATCTGTTCAAGCTAGACGGTCGAACTATCTGCCTTCAGGCAGAGACAAACCTGGACAAGGCTTCGCCGAAGGACAGAGTCTCGTTTGGGGAGGTAGACTGCCCCTGGACCCCTTTATACGGGTTTGAAAGGAATATTTTTTGCCAAGCCTACAGGCTCAGATGACCCACGTTAAATCCGACCTTGTGTCACATGCAGCCTTCGTGGGTGGGATGGCTAAATATACTAGCTGGAATCTGTTCCAGCTGTGCTGTCAAACTCTCTGCATTCAGGCAGAAAGGAACCTGTATGAGGCTATGTCAAACAGCAGTCTTGTCCTGGGAGGTAGACAGACCTGAACTCGTTTATGTGGGTTCTATGAGGAATTTTTGGCTGAGCCTACGGGCTCAGATGACCCACATTAAATTTGGCCTTGTCCCACATCTACCCTTGTTGGCTAGTAAATACTGACTAGCTGTTGAGTACGACTCAGACTTATGCGAGAACTACCGACCTTCCAATAGTAGCACTCACTGCTGGATGGACTTATGATGATTGTGCGTATAACTGTTATCTTATTTCTTATTGTACTGATTTTTACAATAAACCTTTACTTATTTTATCCGCTATGTTTGTCAAGTATATATTCCTATTAGCACAAAATATAACATACTGGTTCTAAATTATTGTTTCATTTGATTGCCTTGTAATATATTACTTTTTTTCTCTCTGTATTTATGGGATCTTAATACAGTGTGAGTCAAATAATTATTTTATCCCCTGCCACATATTTTTTTCTATCTTCTTGTCACTTGTACACTGATATTCCCCAATGTCCATCCATCTGAGTACTGACCAGGTTCAACATGGCTTAATTCCAGTGATCAAAGAAAAAAGTTTGTTTCAATGTGATATGGCTATAACAATGTCTTTTACTCTGGTTCTAAATTTTTGTTTCATTTGATTGCTTTGAAATATATTACCTACATTTTCACAAAAAATTTTAAAATTTTCCAATATTTCTTAATATTTTCTTGTGATTTACAACTGACAATGAGTGACAAACATCAGCAGCAGAAACTGAAATATTGCAATGTTATTTTTGACTCTGAAACAGATTGTGTTGCGAAAAATCTATAATTGCATACAAAATATCTACCACGATTCAACGCACTTGCTAGAATTGAAAATGACAAAATGCTTTGCATGCCATAATCTGCCATTTGCAATTTGGAAAAGGGACATACTCAGAGTGGCATACCTGATATAACTAGCAAGTGGTGGTCATGTAAATTCCAAAAGTATACAAAGGTTACAAATTTGTTGGTTGGGAGAAAGACTTCAAACCAGTGATAGGGTAATAGCTAAGAATGAAGGCAGACAGGAGAAACAGAAGACAAAAAAAATGAAGAAAAATCCCAGGTTTGCCATAAAATGTATTATTGGTTTTAAAAGATGTCATATCCCACTTCTGATTTCTAACATTTTCTTTTATTTTCTTTTTTCTTTCTTCTTGCACAAACCTTGAAGATTATATAATGGTAAAAAAGAAATTGGGGGAGTCTAAGGAGTAAGATCCATTAAAGAGGGTCTGTATATGGATAGTCTAGGGAAGTAATCTTTGAGGAAAAATCAGAATATTTGCTGATAAATAAAATAAAAAAATAAAACCAATTTTTTTTTTCTTTATTTCATCTCATTAAGAATTCTGATTTCCAAAGTATTTATTTCTGGGAGAAAAATAACAACTGTGATGCTAAGAAATATTTAACTATTTACATTTTTAATCCTTTTCTCAGAAAGTTTCAGAGCTCTCAAAGAAGCCAGGATAAAAAAAAAAAATAGTTTTTTCTTACAACTTCAAACATAGATGAATAGGAAAAAAATCTTTAGAAAACACCATCTGAGTATTCAGTCAGGTATCACTTTATTAAATGTACAGAATACATTAGTTTCAAAGGTATTGAATTCTGAACATCAAAAAGATTGCAGAAGAAAGCCAACTTTGGATGATAGATCATTACTAAAGAAGATGACACTCTCACTACAATACATGAGTATATAGAAAATCTTTTAGGAGGTAAATCATCAACTGTTATACAACTGAAAACATTGGAAAAAAGAAAATTGGATAAATGCTTTTGATCTTGAATCAAACTAATGTCTTCTTTTCAATTATTCACAATAACAAAACATTCCCAAACAAATTAATTTCAGAAGTCATTGCAGATATTTCTATAATCAATAAAATGCAATCAAATTTAGAATGCTATGCCCTGTCAGTAAGGTATAGTATACAAATACACTAACTGCATCAGATGTCTAGGGTTACCCCTCTTACCAAAGCAACCACCGAGTAACTAAATGATTACATAAATGACCACCATTTCTTCTTCTTTATGTGCCATGTCCCCTCAGGACATAGTCAATCATGGCTCTCCCCAACTTCCTGTCCCTTGTAGCACTTAATAAATTTTGTCTTTCTGTTATTTCTCCTAAACCCTCTTCTGTCATCCATTTACTTGAACTCACTAATTATATTATGCATTGTTTTCCTCTGTCACTCTTGCCTTTAATCTGTCCTGTGAGTATCAGATTTTCCAAGCCCTCTTTTCTCATTATATGCCAAAAAACCTATCTCTTTCTGATGTTAAGTATAAGTCTCCTTTCTGTTTGTCTCCTTTCTGTTTCCATTTTATCTAAAATTTTTGTCATTGCTTACATGTCCAATCTATGGTATCTGTAACATTATTCTGTAGAAGCACATTTCTATTGCTTGAAATCTCTTCTTCATCTTTGAGGAGATTGTCCAGCATTCACTTCCATATAGGAGGACAGGTATTACATAACAATTTAGTACTCTTTTCCTTGTTTCTAGCAAAGTTTTTCTATTTCTTAGTACTCTGTTAAGCTTTTGGAATGTGTCTTTGACTATTCCCATACACCTTCTGATTTCAGTGTCACTCTTTCCAACCTCTGTTAAAACACTTCCCAGATATTTAAATTTTTACACTTGTTTGATTTTGGTATCTCCAATTAGCAATTTGAATTTTGGGCTCAGCCTTTTGCTAAAAACCATGCATTCTGTCTTGTTGCAGTTACCGTTTTCAAAACCAATTAAATGTTTATAGGCTGAATTATAAAAGACTGATGTTTACATAAAAAAGAACCAATATTTGCTTAACTTACAAACAAGCAACCTGAAACAAAAGCAAACAATATTTACCTATCCTCAGTGTAAATGCTTATAGACACAATTATAAAACACAAATATTTACCTATCCCAGAACCAAGTATTTGCTCATGTGCTGATTCAAATATAAATAACCAAAATCTATTTAACCCTGAACCAAGTAAATACTTGAGAGCCTAAATATTAAAATAAAACACTATTTACCTATGCTTGAACCAAGTAAATACTGAAAGACTCAAATACAAATGATCAATATTTTCATCTATCCCAGAACCAAGTAATTGCTTACTTCGAAATTCAAATATAAATGATTAAAATTCATTTATCCCTAAACCAAATAAATGCTTAGGAGACCAAATATTAAAAATAATGCTATTTACCTATGCCTGAACCAAGTAAATAATGAATGACTCAAATACAAATGACCAATATTTACCTTAGAACCAAGTAAATGTAGAAAGACATCTAGAAATGATTAATGTCTTCCTAACCCTGAATCAAGCAAATGCATATAGACTTAATACTTATCCCTGAAACAAGTAAATTCTTACAGAAACATATTTCTTGTCAGAGTCCATCTTACACATCTACAAATCTACCATTTACCCGTGCATTGAATATTGTTGCTATATCTGGTTTGGTACCCCTCTGTTCATCTCAAGCTTCTTGACAAAATCCAAAGAAGGATTTGTAATGTAATACATCCTGACTTGGCATCTTGACTTCAGTCATTTTCTCACCAAAGTGAAATGGCTTCCCCTTGTCTTTTCTACAAATATTTTCATGTCAGATGCTCTGTTGAGCTTTTTTACCTAGTGCCTTGACTACATGAATTTAAGCATGCTACTAGATTGGGATCTACGTCCACCCATTTACTGTTGAAATAGTTAAATGTAACTGTCACTCCAACAGTTTCTTTCCTTGCACATACAGACAATGGAATTACCTTCCTCTCACTTGTTTCCCTGAAAACTACAATCTTCAAAAATTTAAGTGCATTGTCAGTTGTCATCTTCTGTTGCATTGATCCCTGTCCTTTTTTCTTTTCCTAAACCCCACCCTCTTTTCTCTCACTTTCACACTCTGTAACTCCCTGCATGTTCGTGGCACTCTTGATTTGCTTGGAATGAAATGCTTAAAATATATATATATATATATATATATATAATTATTTATTTAAAAATATGATTCCAACATACTACATAAGAGTTCTCATGTTTCAAAACAAGAACCGAAAACTTCAATATAATTATTTGAATTAAATTGAATTCCATCTTCAAGCGAAATTTTTTTTTTTTTAATTTAATTCAAATAATTATATTGAAGTTTTCGGTTCTTGTTTTGAAACATGAGAACTCTTATGTAGCGTGTTGGAATCATATTTTAAATAAATAATTATATTTATGCTCTACTTTTGTATCGAGCACTATTTTTTAAAAAATAATAACAAAATACTAAAGAACTTTGGATTATTTACCTAACGAGTTCTTTCCTATTTTCTATATATTTTCACACACACATATATATATATATATATATATATATATATATATATATATATCATTAAAACAAATTAATGCATAATGTTCTAAATATAACTGAGCAATATTTACTGAATCCAAAACCAAGAGAATTTCTTTTAATTCAAATATTTGTCCATTCCCAAAATAAAAAAAAATTTCATCATTAAATGACCCAACAAGGGTTGACATGTCATAAAATTAACTGAGGTAACACCAGTTTAAACATAACTCCTAGTGCAGAAGGGACTTGGCACATTGATGAAGTAGTAAGTGACAATCAATAAAAATAGAAGTTTGATTAAGTGAGTGTTATGTAAAGATGGGACGTGTGAACAGAGCTAAAACATCAGAAAAGGAATTTGAATAAGAAGATTATCAAATTATCAAGTGCAAATAACACTGTGCACATACACATATGGATGTAAGTAACATTTTTCACTTCACATCATCATTTCTCAGAAATTTATCTCCTAATTTACTTCCACTCAAAGAATAGAAATGTGCCTCCATTTTTATTCCAAGTGCTTTTTCCTGGCAGGCATTCTAACAAAAAAAAAAAAAAATTAAAAATATTACATTAAATCTAATTCTGTTAATTTATAAATCCTGATAAGCCAAAATATTATGACTGAGAACAAGAGCTACTGGCTAGTAACATCATCATTTTATGGTGTTGAATACCACATTTATAGGTGACTTTGATCAAGGTTATTTTTTTTTTTACTTTTGTCTAAAGACTAGGTCAGCATATGCAAAAAAAATGTAACACTAAGAGTCAATTAAATCACATTTCTTTGCCATATTAATGATAGAAAAAAAGGATACAATTTTGATTGCTGCTGGCAGACATAATTTTTCCTTTAGTAGGGCTTCTTGATTGAGCTTGACTGTTATTAATTTCACTAAGAAAATTAAAAAATATGGATAGAAAATGAAACACCTGTACGCATAAAAATAACATTTACAATAATCATCATTCAACATTTCTTTGGCTAGTGCATTTTAGACCATTGTGGTCACCACTCCCCTCCATCTCACAATTGTGATTCATGGCGACATTCAAGGCAGAATAGTGCAATAGCTTATCAGTTCCTTTTGTATCTATTTTTTGCAAAAATACAGATACAAATAAATAAAATATATCAAGGAAAAGACAGTATGAATAAAAACAAAAGGAGATTACTCCATCCATGCTCTCAGAAGCAGCAGATCTACAAGGCAGCTGGTGATTTTAATTCAGAATGTCTTTTACTAGACTAGTTGCCAACCATGTCTATAGGGCCCATTCTGTACTGTTATTCAATCCATAGTTGGGTGGGGGAGAGATGGATTCATACATTTCCCAATGATATAAGCAAATAAGTGAATATAGTGAATTCGACTGGGATTTGAACTTGGTTCTCCAGTTTCTCAATCTGAGCAGTTATCAATTACTCCACTGTGTCTGTGTGTCTAAGATAGATAGATAGATACATATATATATATCATTATCTGCCTATATATATATATATATATATATATATCATTATCTGCCTTGATGGGAGAGTCGATTATATATATATATATATATATATGTATGTATGTATGTATGTATGTATGTGTGTGTGTGTGTGTGTGTGTGTGTGCAAAAATACAGATACAAATAAATAAAATATATCAAGGAAAAGACAGTATGAAGAAAAACAAAAGGAGAACTTTTTTTATCGATGCATTTACCTTACCTTACCTTTATCATTTTCCTCAGCGAACTAAAGGCATTGATAAAGAAAAGTTCGTTTGTTTGTATTTCTTGTCATAAATCACTTAGCTATATCGGTCACACCATTGCCTCAGATGCCTCACACGTCACTTATCTGATCAAAGTGCTATAAAAAGGCATTTAGTCACCCACAATCTACAAAATCTCATAAGAAAAATTCTGGTTGATAGCAAATCTCAATATTTATGAGCATTATTAAATTCAAAAATTTTGAAAAAAACCAATAACATTTTTACTCTTGTATATAAACTCTTGTTACAAAATAAAATCCTTACTTTTGCCTTGGTAAAATTCTTTAGAGGATAAAACATAAGGGCTAAAATAAGTTTTCCTTTTATTCATATGTACTGCTAGTGTTAATAAAACAGTACTTGGTGTATTACAACAGACCTATTAAGTATATATTAATAAATATACATATTATCCCTCACCAATAGCATGACCGAGTTTCATATACAGCGCAATTTTCAGGTAGTGAGTGTAGGTAATATGCATAGAGATAATATGTATATTATATATATATATATGTATATATATATATATATATATACAGGGTGCAATGGGTAAATTGTAGCCATTTTATATTTTTATTTGCATGCATGTGCATTATTTGTTTTTGATTTTATCTACCTCACAGTATAGCAGGGTAAGTTGGGCACTGCCTGTAAGAAAAGGAGTACCATGATGCAATTCTGTCTGCCAGACATCTGGAAATAATATGATGTACTTCTTGGCATCCATGCCAGATGCTACAACATAAACATTCCAGAGTGTTTAGGTGTCAATCTAAGGACAGTGCAGAAGATTCAGAAAGAGTTAGATCAGTCTAATGGTGATGGCAGCGTTATGTAATGTATCTAGTAATGGCAACGTTATGCCTCCATTCATCTTCTCACAGGGCAACAGACTCAACACAGAGACCTACATCAAGTGCCTTGAGGAGGTAGTGCTGTCTTGGGTCAAGAGGGTGGCTGCTTGAAGACCCTTTGTCTGGCAACAGGACTCTGCACCATGCCACAAATGCAGGAGAACACAGTCATGGCTGTCAGACAATTTCTGTGACCACATCACCCCTTATATCTGACCACCTAACTCCACAGACTGCAACCCCCTTGATTATTATGTGTGGGGCACAGTTGAGCAAGAGAGCAACTAAACTCCTTGTAACACCAAAGATGAGTTGAAGGCAAGGATTATGGCAGCATTCACCAATTTAAACAAGGAGACCATCCAGAAGAGTTGCAGGAGATTCTGATGCAATCTAGAGGTCAGAGTTGAAACCAATGGCGATTTTATGGAATAAATTTGAAGAGATTTTGTATAATTTCGATGACAATTTATCTATTGCTCCCTATATATATATATATATATATATATATATATATATATATATATATATATATGTAATGTTATAAGATTTAGGGTATTCTGGCCAGGAAAACAGTGAAATCCAAGTTTTTCAGCATGGCCATGTGTATTGTCCTGCTTAAAGATGCCATTACTATCATAGAAGATTGTTGTCAAAAAGAGGTGTACCTGGTATTTAATGATACTGATGTACCTGGTCTACAAATAAGTACATGCAAAATCTGCTGATCTAAGGGGATTATCATGCACAACAATCTCTTTGGTTGACAGCGAATGCTCAGAAAAAGAAAAGAATACAGTGATTGGGAATTCTGTGGCTAAAACTTCTTTGTCGATGAATGAGATCAGTGGAGAATAGTTCAACTGGATCAAGCTGATAGAAAGGTAACAGCAGCACAAATATTCACTCTTTACAATAAGTGTATAGAGATAAACATCTCTAAATTGAAACAAATGGGCTACAGTAACAGAAGACCATGCTGGGTGACACTCATGTCAGAAAAGAACAATAAATTTATGCTACAATTTGTTCAGGATCACAAAAACATTGCCTGATATGATGTCTTGATTTCTTCTACAACGTTTGGATGGTAATTTATACAATTTATATTCAGACTATTGTCCTCATCTTTGTTGTTGTTATCACAACATTTTGGCCATTGTGCCCTTCAGCCTTCCTCAGGTGTATATCAATCTGAGTAACCTACAGGGAATTCTGAATTGAATCCTTTATTTAATCTAGACTTCTTGTCCTACTGCTCATGTCTAGGGATATTGTCTAGTTTTTATTTTTAATTAATATTGTTCAGTTATTGCTTACAAGTTTCCACTGAGTGTAAGTACACACTACCTGATGCAGGAATTGAACTCACAACCAATAAAACGTATCAACTGTTCAGTCTGATAGTTGTGGTGTAATGGTATGGGGAATATTTTGTTGGCATACATTGGTACTCTTGGTTCTAATAAAAGATCAATTAAATGACACACCCTAATTAGGCAGATGGCAGGATTCAGTTTATAGCTATAGTGCTCCCACCCTCTGTGGTCACTTCCAACAGGACAAACACTCCATCACATATAAAAAGAATGATGGCTGATTGGTTTATGGAACACAACAATAGGTCCTTTCTGCTAAACTGGCCAACACAGTCACCAGATCTCAGTGGAAAGAAAGATCTGAACCCTTGATGTGCTGCCAATCCACCTACAAGAAATGTGCGATGCCATAAAAGTATGAAACCAAACTTCAAAGGAGTGTTTTAGAACATTGTCATATCAATAGAAAATCAGAGTGAGGAAGAGTATATCTAATGAAGTTGTTGGTTGATTCATTTTCAAGCCTGAAAATATTTTTACATTGTAAAAATTTTTTTTGAGATAATAATGGTTTAGTGATACAAGTAATGCTAACTAACCCATAGCTGGGAAGAGAAGAGGTGAATTCATGCCTTTCCCAAGGTTATTTGTGCATGTGTAAATATAACAAACTCAATTCTGAATTAGAACTTGGCTCTCCAATTTTCAATTCCGAGCAATTATCTATTACACCACCCACACATCCAACCTTAAATCACTTGATATTCACAAGTGGTCACCCATCTAGGTAATGAGAAGGCTCAGCATTGCTTAACTTTGGTGAGTTTACAGGAACCAGTATTTTAACATGATGTGACCATAAGCCTCTGAATGAAGTCTAATAGCAATAACCTCTAACCCAAGGCCTACCAACACCTAATCATCATGAAATATGATATACAAAGATTTTTTGAAGGTGTTTTTTGTAATTGTACCTTATATGCTGCAAAATATAGTATATTTAATTGGTTTATTATTTTCTTCTGTAGAAATTAAGTATTTTCATGGCATATATTGAGACCCTTACTATCAATAAAAGATCATTTAAATACCTCAGTCTATTCAGTTATTGTGGCTGACTGTATGCCTCAATTCAATATATGCCTATGGTATACCAATCCTGTCATAGACATTTTCAACAGGACAATGCATCTGGTTTGTCTGAGGTTTTGCAAAGAAAGAGAACAAAACAAAAAGTTTAACAGGTAAGGTAAGGTAAGGTAAGGTGTTCTTTACCAGCACATCAACCTTATGAGTCATTTCATGCCAAATTACGTAGTTTTTCATGCCAAGTAATTTTTAATCCTTTTTATCTGTGACTGCTTTGTAGATAGAGTTTTTTTTTTCAATGTGAATATTTTTTATTGGTAAACAAATATTTTGTGGAGTATTTTTGTGTGTATTGTATCTACAAAAGTTTAAGAAGACCTATTTCCCTCAGGAAGCCTTGTAACTGAGAAACAGAAACTTTTTTTAAAATAGTATTTTAAAGTTTGGTATATTATAGTATTTATGGTGTATGTGTGTATATCTTTTTGCATTCTATCATTATGTGTTTTATATTTAATCATTGTGAAAAATGTGTACATTGGGAATGTTTTCTATCTTAAGAAGGTACACATGGCTGAGATATGTATGTCCGATTAGAACCCAGGTCAGTAAAGTATCAAGTATTCATTCAGGCAATGGTTCTGTGGTCACAAGTTCAACTGTTGATCTGATTTCATAAATTTTATTATTTTGGTAACTGTTCTATTTTGTTTTTCATTTTCTTTGTATATATGTAGTGATTTTGTTTTTGAAGTCTGCATGATATTTTATTATTTATATTTTCCATATTAGTGACATTTTCAGCCGGTGCATCTGCCTTTTTTACTTCCTTTTAGCCCTACATGTCTCTGTATCATAGCTGGGATTAATGGTTTTGCATTTTTTTTTTAAAGATTCTGTTAAGTTTCTAGCAATTTATAAATGTATGGGTGGTTTGATTTTTTCTTTGAGTGTTATTAGGCTAGATAGTGAATCAATAAAAATTATAAATTGCCGCTTAGTTGAATTTTTGATGAGGTCAAATGCCATCTTTATCACTTGTAATTCAGCCATGTAAATGGATGCCTTATCAGTTTGATCTGTTTATGGGTCTCATCTATTGTAGCTACTTCATTTATTTTTTTATTTTATTTATTTCACCTCAAGCAAAGTGGAAATGTCACTAGTATGCAGGGGGGGGGTTACAGAGAGTGAAAGAAAAGTATAGGGAGAATTGATGAAAGGATGAAAGATTAACAGGATTCAATAAGATGGATGATAGTGATTGATGTTGCTTTTAAATTTTTGAAGATTGTATTTATCAGAGAAGCAAGTAAATGGAAGGGAGTTCCACAAGTGGGAAGTGCAAGAAAAGAAACTGTTGGAGTAGAAATGGTGGTTGCATTTAGCTATTTCAACCATAAACAGGTAGGGCCTAGATGTCAATCTAATGACACACTTTAATTCATTTAGTTGGGGCGCTAAGGAAAAAATCTTGTCAGAGTAGTTGCCATGAAAATATTTGTAGAAAAGACAGAGGGAAGCCATGCCACATTGGTGAGAAAGTGGCTGAAGCTGAGATGCCAGGTCAGGATCGATTATATTACAGATACTTCTTTGGATTTTGTCAAGAACCTCAAGATGAATAGCACGAGCACCAGACATATGCTAGCAGTATTCAATTCAAAGGCGAATGGTAGATTTGTAAATATATGAGATCTTTGATGCATCTATGTATATAGCTTTATAGAGATAGTAACGTTTTCTGAATTCTCTAAATTTACTTTGACACATGATGTTATTAGTTGTATTTTTTTTGCTGTGTCAGTCTTAGATCTATATTTCATTGGGAAATCATCCATAGTGGTGTGTTAGTTAATGTCAGCAGAATTATGTTCTAGGCTCTTCATATCCCTGTGCTGAGGCTTTTTTGATACAGAGGCAAAAAGAATTATTGCTGCTGGTTTGCTAATATAGAAGTATGTGTATTGTGATTAGCATGTTTTTTCATATGCTGTTTTGTTTGTTATTTTTTAGTTTAAGGGCATATTGTAATTTTTAATATAAACAGCTTTACATAGTTCTGATATTGTGTTCTTCAGGTGAACCCTGAATAACCAATATCCTAAGAAATTTCTAATGAGTATGATCATTCTTCCTTTTATGTACAAGTTGTATATGTCGTTCATTATTTTCAAGTAGTGTCAAATGCCTTCTTGAAATTGAAGGAAATAGGCTTGATGTTGTGACCCCAGACAAAGCTGTCACATACAAATGTCTCGAGAGGGAAAATCAGTCAGGAATATTCCAGATATGTTGGTATCCACTTTGATATTCAGATATAGCATTATATTTTTCTAAAAGCCTTGTTGAATGGTGTTGACTATCCTTTTCATTGTTTTACATATACAACTGGTTAGTGAAATGGAGTGGTAGTTGGTTGGATTTGTGGTGTCTTTATTTAGTTTAAAGATTGGTACAAACATTGTTTCTCTTCATGAGTTTGGAAATTTGTCTGAATACAATGTCAATATAGATGGAAGGTAACGTGTTGAGGGATGTTTCTGGTAAGTGCTTTATAAATTAATAGTGAATTTTCTCTGATCCAGTAACTGTATCTTTGATTTTGTTTAGGGAATGTTTTTGTTCAGTTATGGTGAATGTTATATTATATTCTTTGGTATTGTTTAACCTTTAGAAAGTTAGGGAGTGTTGATTTGTTGAGGAGTTGTTTTTTTTTTTTTTAATTCTGTTGCTAGTAGGTTAACTATATCTTTTCTTTCTGTACATTTATTTCCATTTTGTTTTTTAAGATGTACCATGGTAGATTGTGTCTCTTTCTTACTGATTCTTACTATTCCCCGTGTTTTGTTGATTGATGTTTGGCTGTTTACTAGGGGAGACATATGTAAGGTGTTTTTGATGATACATCAATAAATTTGTTGATTGGCTGTAGTTGTGTTACGTTTGAGCATTTTATCATTTTTTTTTCCATTTTTTGATAGCTTTTCTGCATTCTGTGCTTAAACAGGGTTTGTGTCTTTGGTATTTTTTAGTGGAGTATTTGGGAATTGTTTGTGATGCTATTCTAAATAATAGTTTTCAGAAGGAGGATATCAGATCTGGGTCTTCAAATATTTGATTGTTTCTTTGCAATTGGAAAAGTTTGGTGAATGCAGGCCAGTTTACTTTGTTCCGTTGCCATTTTGGGACTTTCTCTTCTGGTATTGGGCTGTTTGTTTTGATAATGATTGGGAAGTGATCATTACCACATTGGTCTTCATGAATTTTCCATTAGAAATCCATGAATACTGTAGAAGAACAGATTGATAAGTCTATTGCTGACATAGATTTGGTAGCTGGATGCAAATAGGTGCATGTGGTAATGTGCCAGAGGGTCTTAGTAATATTTACCAGAAACTTGGGAATAAATGAACAGAATCAAAGAAATAAGAAAATAATAGTCAGGAATGTGGTTACTTTGGAAACAAGCTGCAGACACCAATCTGCTGTGTATTCTTGGCTCACAGAAGGGTGAAAAAATGTCCTCAAAAATGACATACAAATGTCTTAAGCAGATGACCACTTAGTTTCTTTACACAATATGCTCAGGGAGGTTTCTCTGACTTTGCTTTACTATCTGTTGGCTGTCTCTTTATATACACTTAAGAAATGCTCCAGACTACATGTCACAAATTTCGGTTTCATCTAACATCAAAAGTCTCTTTGTTCTTTTGAGACTGTTTCTTGTGAGTTAATGATAGTCAGGCAGAAGTTTATTATCAGTAACTGTGTTGTGTTTTTTGTTCATGTTTCTAAGTTTTAGGGGATGGGTTTACCAAGTTCATATATTCCATGCCATTTGATCTGTTTATTTCTCTTGGTTGTGAGCCTGATATTTTTGGATTGATTGCATAGCTTTGTTTAGTAAGAAATCTGCAGTGAGTCCCAATAAAAGAAACAAATAAAATAAAATAAAACAATTATATAAACAAAAATAAAAAGAATTCAAATTAAAATAAGGCATTTGCACTTTCCTTTAAAACCCTTATCTCTTTCTTTCTTTCTTTCTTTCTTTCTTTCTCTAGCTCTCTCTCTCTCTTTAAACTTCTTTCTATATACTTCTCAACTAATGAGAAGTGAACCCTCAAATAAAAAGAGGAAGAAGAATACTGAACCCAGCTACAAAACATCAGAAGTCTGTGGAACCGGTATCTACTAATTTGTGACTGAAAACTACCAAAAATCAGGGAGGTTCCATGCATAACTTCTGTTATGAAAAGAAAAAAATGAAAAAGAAAGGAATGCCAAATAATAAAGAAATTTTGATCAATCAAAAAAATGACCACAAAGAGACTTCTAATGCTAGCCAAATATTTTGCTAGACCAAATACTAAAGAATTCACTCTAAAGTAAATAAATAAAAAAGAAATTATTTATTTTAAACTCTTCACATTCAGTCCTTTTATTCCCAACATTTTCAATAAATAAATCACCAAGAATTACCTTCCAGCAGGCAACTAACTACAGGTCTCTTACTTTGTCTTTCATTCTAGTAGACTTTATCTTGGTGAAATTTCTGCTTGTTCATTTTTTTTTTGTTCTTTGTCTTTTGTACCAAGATTTTCAAATCGGTATTCTGTTGAAGTTTCTTCAATTCTTGTTTTCATCTGTAATATTTTTTCCTCATGTTTAAGAAGTTTCAATCTGATGGGAAACTTTTTCCATTTTCTTTTTGGTACTAGCTTTTTTTTTATTTCCTGGTTGTGGGTAGGTTTGTGTTGCTTTTGGTTGCTGAACTGATTTGTTTTTTGGGATTGGTTGTCAATAGAATTAGTTTCTGGTTCCTTATATCAGTTTTGAATTCTTTTATAAACTTTGGACAGTCATCTGGACCTAAATTGCCACAGCCTTTCTACCAGGAATCTATATTTTTCTTTTTCTCTTGTACAAGATGTATTTTCTTTGCATTCTAATACATTTGACTATGTAATTCTGAACCTTAATGTTTCTATTATTTTCTTTGCTTCAGGGAATCTAAGGTTTTGGCTGTACTTTATTTTCAACATTTCCTTTTCTTTTCTCCATGACTCACATATTTGTGCATCAACTGCATTATTTCCACCACAATTTAAACATTTAATCATATTCTTGTACTGATCCTCTCGAGAGTTTTGTTCTTTATCACCACATTTTTTGCAGACTTTACTCCTTGTGAATCTATCATCATGATACCCATTCTTTTGACATTTGAAACATCTTAAAGGATCAGTGATACACTGTTTGATTTTTTTATATTATATATCTGATTTTAATGTCTCTTGGGATTGTGGGAGTGTTGAATGTTATTATATACATGTGCATTTGTATTCTTTCTCTATCTTTGCTTGCAGTTATTCTTTTTATGTTGCTGATATTTTGTTTTGTTTTTGTTTACTTCATTTTTTTATTTCTTCAATCAAGCAAAGGGAAAGTTCCTTACATTTCACTACTCCCTTGGATGGGTTTAACATTAGATTCAATGTGGGTATGTTTTATTTTTTTTTTATAGAAAGTTGTAATTTTTAGTAATATATCTGCAAATGTCTTTCTTTTTTTTGTCTATTGGAAAATGATTAACAGACTGGATTGAAGAATCAGAGAGCTGAGTTCAAATTCCAGTTGAGTTCATCAAATTCACTTACATGGTAATACCCCTGGGAAAGGTATGAAACCATCTCTTCCCACCTAAGATATGGGTAAATAGTAGGGAAGTCTGGTCCTATAGACTTGAATGGTAACCAGTCTAAGAAAAGGCCAACTCTGAATTCAAAACCTGAGTGCCTAATGTATGGACTGAGGGCAACCCACACCATATTCTGTGATCTTTGGCCATCAGAGAAGAAATGGCCTCTGAGACTCTATCTGAAAGCCCACTGAAACAATCATGAGGAAGAAGAATCAAACTTTATTTCTTCTGCCCTCAGATCCCCTCTGAGGATTGAAGGATTGATGATGGTGATTATGATGATTGATAATAAAAGCATGAACCCAAATTTCAAAAGAGTGCTTTCAGAACATCCTCAAATGTCAAAAAGAACTGAGATTGAGGCAGTTCTATAGTCAAAAGAGGGTCTACACTGATGCTAGGTAAAATACATAATAAAGTGAATGGTGAGTGTTCATTAATCAAAATTCACCTAATCATTGCAGGTTAAGCTCCAAAGCTATTAATTCCCTCTGTTGATCTGTAAATGAGAGAACATAAAATGGGATTATATAAATTTAATGAAATTAGCATAACTTGCAGAAATTCCATGGTGAGCTTTTGTAATTACAAAATATAAGGAGAAAAAATTTAGTATTAACAATATAATTGCACTGTTAAGTTGATATTACTTTTATTGATTTCAAGGAATAAGCAATTCTTTTGTATACTTATTTTCTAAGAATACCAGAAAGTAAGCACCAAAAATTGCTTGGATCAACTTTATGCAAAAATTGCAAAATGTGATGGTTAATTTAACAAATTGCACTTTTAATTTTTCTTCCAACATTAGATTTAACAATCAGCTTTAAGAAATGGATTACTGTCCCATTGAAATTTTTTTAAGAGATTGGGTTATATTTTCAAGTTTAATTATAATTTACAAGAAATAACTGAAAATTTCCCACTTTTTCCTTTATGAAGTTGTTGATGAATAATTCTTAATTTAATGATTGAACAAGCTCATAGTGAATTCTGTAACAATAAAATATCTGTAGAAATTTTCCTATTGCACTATTAAATATTTGAGTGTAACAAATTTACCAAAATTTTGCAATGACAATCATATAAGTTTGAATGCAGGTCAATATCTAAAGTAGCAGGTACAAATAAAAAGATTAAAAATTCACAAGGTTTTCCCTTTCCTGAAAGCAGATGTTAAATGTATGAGAGCATTATCCCTTCCACTATCTTCTCTTTCTTTCATTCTTCTTTTCTTTTTATCACTCTTATTATAATGTGTTCTTTCTTTATCTCACTAAAACCAGTGTCTCTGATATATCTTTCTCTTCTATCTTTCCTAACAATCAAAATATAGTGGGCCATCATTTATCATAGGTGATGTCAAGGTGTAATGCACATGCTAATTAATTTACTAACCAACTAAGTAATGGAGGAACACTCCAAGTCCTTATGAGAAAAGAATTATTTTTCATACTCCATCTTCTCTCATAGGTGGGATTTGGAGAGCCTCTCACTGGACTATTGCTACCACCATGGAAAGTGCTCAGACAAACTACATCTCCTGATTCCACCAAATCTAACCTTCATGGCTAGAACCTGCTATGCCACTTACATAGTAGCAAACCACTCACATTCCCTCTGTATTTCATTGGCAAGAAATAAATTCCACTCCTGCTTCTTCCCACAAACCACTGCCCTATGGAACTGACTCCCAAGACAATGTTTCCCCGATCACTACAATATTAAACTATTCAAGTCTAAAGCCAACTGTTATCTTCCCCTCCTATCCATATAAACTACCCCTTATCGTAATCCTCTACCTTGAGTGGCTCCCAGGCTACGTACATGGTAAGCCATACTTTAAAATAAAACAAAAAAATCAAGAAGGCTAATAGACTTGTGAATAAGTTTCACCTTCCCATACTCACCAATTGTGGGCTATTATAAATTCTTTTGTGAGTGGGGCAGTCAAAATCTACTCCCTACTTTCTAGGAATGGCTCTGCAGTAAATATTTTGCCTCATATCCAGCTACTTTGCCATTGTTTTGAATAGACAATAAAGGAAAGGAGATAAAAAAAATCTTTAAAAGAATTCATGTCCTTCCTCTACCATATTTTGGATGTGAAACATCGGAGAAAATTAAACAAAAAATAAACAAAAAGACAAATGATGTGCTAACAGCTCATTGTTTATTTGCTAAGTGAAGATCACTGCATAAAATGATTATCAGTGACACTGTCAAAGGATTAACATTTTCGAGGATAAATCTATTTGTGAGATATTTTAATCCACTGATAAAAGTGAACATCTGAGTAGATTGCCAAGTCTTCATCTATTTTATCTTGTGAAGCAAGTCAGAATAAAAAACCACTGGAAGCAGACACCCAATTAAAGCCAACATTGTTATCATCCATCATTTAAAAAAAGAAATGCCATGAAGTTAAACCAAAAGTTAAAATTAAATATAGCTTATAGAAAACATTAATCAAGAAAGAACAAGAGATAAACTTAGGATCCTAATAGGCAAGGCCTGAGAGATAAGAAAGATCAGCTAGGGGTCATGAGTTCACTCCAGAAGTCAGAAGTAAATAAGTCCAAGAATCTACACAATAGGAGAACAGGACATGATATCAACATGATTCAAAAGCATTCTAGAACACAACAGACATCCCAGTAAGTCTTAGAGCCGGATACAAGGAAATTATACCATTTAATTAAAAGAATACTACTTGATATTATAGCATAAGTACACAGATGGTCACTATTTAAGATTATTAATAAGTATCTTCATTTGTACATCTGTGGAATAAGAAAAGTTGCTTTTCAAAAACTAAGCAAAGTATTAAAAAACAAAAAATTTTTATTAGAAACAACTAAAAAGAATGCTGAACAGCTATAAATATCAGTTCTATATTGACAAGAATTTGATGTATTATGAAAGGTATTTATTTATTTGATTTAGAGTGAGTCCTTTGATATTAGGTGTAGCAAAAAATGTTTCTTTGTAAGGTGGATATTGGCAGCCATCTGCAGAAATATCCATTTCAGCTTAGTAGTGGGTTGTTATGTAGTCAGACCTTACTAGTAATAGTAGTCATCTCAGAAATAGATCAGTGTCAATCTACTGTGTTTTTCTCAGCCCTAAGAAGGACAGATATATCATTACCAGATGACCTTTTAACTACTTGACACATTAAACATGGCTGGTTTCTTTAGCAGTTGTGTCTTTTGTTCTGTGTCTTTCTCTTGCTATCACTCTCTTGGTCTTGCCCAGACCTGTCAGTTTATATCCTTTTCATCAGGCTCCCAAGTCTCTAGTGCAAACTTTGATTTTGGCTAGCATCAAAGTCTCTTTGTGTTAATTTTTTGATTGGTCAAAATTATATTATTTGTGGCATTCCTTTCTTTTTCATTTTTTTTTTTAATAACGGAAATTATGCATGGAGCCTGTCTTATTTTGGTAGATTTATAGTCATAAATAAGTAGGTCCTGGTCCCACGAACTTACAGCATTTTTCAGCCAGGTTCAGTCTTTTCATCTTCCTCTTTTTATTTTCCAGCACTTTTAGTGATGAATTGTATGTATGAGTTCCACTTGAGGTCTGGGTTGAGGTTATGTCTTAATAGGCACTCAAGAAATGGGTCCTCTTTGAGAGAATGCGGTTAGTTGTGTGTCAGAGGGTAATTCTTGGTTTTTTATTTACCAGAAAATTTATAATAAAATTACTTGATCCAGGGTATAAGGTATATAATATATTTTTATTTATTTGATTTAGATTAGAGTGAGTCCTTTGATATTCAGTGTAGCAAAAAGTTTGTTTATAAGGTGGATATTGGTAGCAGTCTGGAGAAAGCCCATTTCAGTTTGGAAGTGGGTAGTTTAAATCAGACCATCCTAGTGGTAGTAGTCATCTTAGAAATAAATCAGTGTCAATCTACACTACTGTGTTTGTCTTGGCTCTAAGCAGGGCAGAAATATCAATAGCAGATGACTTCTTTACTACTTCACACATCATGCATGGCTAGTTTCTCTAGCGATCATGTCTCTTGTCATCGCTCTCCTTGTGTAGCTTAGAGGTGTGAGCTTGTATCTTTTTTGACCAGGCTCCAAGATTCTGGTGCGAACCTTTGTTTTGGCTAACAACAAAAGTCTCTTTGTGTTAATTTTTTTTTTGATTGGTCAAAATTATTTTATTTTATGGTGTTCCTTTCTTTTTCATTTTTTTTTTTTAATAATGGAAATTATGCGTGGAGCCTGTCTTATTTTGGTAGATTTATAGTCATAAATAAGTAGGTCCTGGTCCCACAAACTTACAGCTTTTTTCAGCCAGGTTCAGTCTTTTCATTTTCCTCTTTTTATTTTCCAGCACCTTTAGTGATGAATTGTATGTGTGAGTCCCAACTGAGGTCTTGGTTGAGGTTATGTCTTAATAGGCATTTCAACGCATGGGTCCTCTCTGAGAAAATCTGATTAGTTGTCTGCAGGAGTGTAATTCTTGGTTTTTATATTCTGGAAACTTTGACTTAATCCAGGGTATAAGGTATATAATATATTTTCATTTATTTTATTTAGAATAGAGTGAGTCCTTTGATATTCAGTGTAGCAAAAAGTTTGTTTATAAGGTAGATATTGGTAGCAGTCTGGAGAAAGCCCATTTCAGTTTGGAAGTGGGTAGTTTAAATCAGACCATCCTAGTGGTAGTAGTAATCTTAGAAATAAATCAGTGTCAATCTACACTACTGTGTTTGTCTTGGCTCTAAGCAGGGCAGAAATATCAGTAGCAGATGACTTCTTTACTACATCATGCATGGTTGTTTTCTTTAGTGATCATGTATCTTGTCATCGCTCTCCTTGTGTCGCTTAGAGGTGTGAGCTTATATCTTTTTTGACCAGGCTCCAAGATTCTGGTGTGAACCTTGGTTTTGGCTAACAATAAAAGTCTCTTTGTGTTATTTTTTTTTGATTGGACAAAATTATTTTATTTTCTGGCATTCCTTTCTTTTTCATTATTTTTTTGTAATTGAAGTTGTGTGTGGAGTCTGTCTGATTTTGGTAGATTTATAGTCTTAAATAAGTAGGCTCTGGTCTCACAAACTTCCAGCATTTTTCAACCAGGTTCAGTCTTTTCATCTTCCTCTTTTTATTTGAGGGTTGTCTTCTCATTAGTCGCGAGAGAAGTATATAAAGAGAAGTTTAGAGAGAGAGAGAGAGAGAGAGAGAGAGACAAGGGTTTTAAAGGAAAGCACAAATGTCTTAATTTTAATTTAGATTTTGTTTTTGCTTACATATTTTATTTTACTTTGTATTGGGACTCCTGACAGATACATGAATTGGCTGGTTATAGCTTTTCTGATTAAAGACAGAGGAAAAAAAAATGATACGTTTAAAATCAATTTTAACCATTTACACAAATATTCACATTTCAGATCATTTGCATTGTCAGTTTTCCAATCTTTATTAAATAACTTACTTGGAGTAAGTCGCCTGCATATAGATAAAAAATAAATTCAGTAAATATACAAAAATAGGAAGGAGTATAAGACAAGGATGTATCTACTCACTGGACTTGTTCAGCCTATACAATGAGGCATTTCTGAGAGTATCTACCAGGATTCATTGCCAGTGACAAAAATCTTAACACCATAATATATGCAGATAACACAGTGTTGATAGTAGACATAGAAAGGAAACTGCAAGTACTTGTACAGAAGGTAGTGAAGGAAAGCAAGAAGAAAAGACAAGATCACTTGCAAGAGAGAATTTATGGTTGTCAGTGAATACTGGATAATCTCTTTTTCACAGATGAAGAAGACACTTGAAGCAACAGAAATGTGGTTCTACAGAAGCATACTGAACATGTGAGCAATAACTAAGTTTTTAAGAAAGTGGAAGACACTTATACTTAAACTCAGTAAAAGATAGCTGAAATTTCTAAGGTATGTAATTAGGAAAGAGGGCTTAGAAAATTTGATACTCACAGGTCATACTGAAATCCAGAGGGGCAGAGGAAAGCAGTGCATAACCTACTTAATGAGCTTGTGTAAATGGTTTGCACAGCAGATTTTAGGAGAGATACCAAAAAGATAAAATTTACTTAGAGGTACTATGGACAGGAAGTTGTAGAGAGCCATGAATGCCAATGCCCTGAAGTTATACAGAGTGTATATTTGTCAGTAAAAGGAAGAGCTCAATATGCAAAATATGAATTGCAGACAAAATATTTAAATATCTGGCAAAATACTTTCATGGTAATTGCTCCAAGGAGCTGCATCTGCTGGTTCCCAGACTTCATGAATTCAAGCGCCCTACGAGGCTGGCATCCCGCTCTCACCCTTTCACTGTCGAAACTACTAAATGTAGCCGTCTCTTCTACTCCAATAGCTTCATGTCTCACACCTCTCGCCTGTGGAACTCCCTTCCCTATTTCCAGTTTCCCTGAGAGCTATAATCTCCAACTATTCAAATGTAATGTCAATCGATATCTCCAGTTGCCTTGATCTATCCACTATCCTACTCCTCATCCTTTCTTCTATCACTCCTATCTGCTCTCGCTCCAAATCTTCTGTAACCCCTTGCGTCCTAGTGGCTTCCCACCTTGCTTGGGGTGAAACGCTTAAAAAAAATAAATAAATAAATAAAAGTATTTTAACAGATGACAGAAAATATGGCACTGAAATCTGAAGGGATGTTGAAATAGCAACAGATAACTTCCAAAAGATAAACAGAATATTAAGAAATGAGGAAAGTGAGCTTGGAGAATTTGACATGACATATTGACGGAGCCGTGTTAATGCATGGGCCTTGATGGACACTTGCCTGGGGGCCTCACAAGCATAAAGGCATCATGCTAATCTGTGTATGTTAAGTAACTTGTGTTACAGAAGTCTATTTTTTAGGAAATACTAAACATAGAAATTACTATGACAAGCCATGCATATCGCAATTGGTGAAATATATGTCATAACAGAAAGATCCATTTTATTTAAGTTGGTTTTCAAATAAAAGAAGATAGTGAATGAATATTCTCTTTTAACCTAGGAAACTCCAGAAATGGTGAGGACTTTCTTCAAGGAGCTGGTGCACATATATAAATGGAAGGGCTGGTTTGTCTCACCAGTTCAGTTCATTTACGTTACTCTCATGGAAAAGATCAAAGAACTGACCCTACCTCCTGATGATCCGTCTCTGCACAATCCTACCACAGACTCGATGGTAAAACTCATCTTTTTATATTTTTGACTAAGATTACTGTTAATTTTCTGTTGGAGACAATATTATCTTTTATTTTTCTCTCTGGTTTGATTTAATACTTACATTTCCCATCGACTGAATCAATATTGTCTTGAATGTTTCATTGTAATATGTTTATATTTTTACTTTTGTAAATAAATTATTTTTATTGTTATAAAATTCTAGCATTGATTTTTTATTCTCCTTTATTTTCACCTTCTGTCGCTCCTTTTTTTCTTTTTGTCACAACCATAACAAAATGGGGGCTCGTGCTAAGCTTTGATGTTTATTCCAAAACAGCAATTCTGCCGTCTTAACTAAAACAAATAATTTTCTCATTCAATATTCATTTCACAACAACAACAACAACAAAAGTAATTAATATTTCTATTCAGATATTTCTTTTGATAAAACTTACCTTGTATTTGTGTTTGTGTTTGTTTAAAAATGTTTTCAGTTGAAGAATTTCTTTCTTCATCCAATTTGAATGAAAAATTAACTTATTAAAAAAAATCAGTTATTGCAACTAGCTACATATTTTGATTTAAACATTAATGCAACTATGAAAAAAAGAGAAGTAACATTAGACCTACTGTAGTAGTAGTATTATTAATAGCAATGAGATGTTTATTGAATATATTTATACATTGTATATGAACCTGTTGTATTGAGCAATTTCAGTTGTAAAATAAGACTTAGTTGCTAATAAGATACTACATTTAAGTTCATGATCTCAGGGTATGAAAGAAAAAAACACATCAGAATATGAAAATATTTATAGAAAAGGCTATGTTACAGAGGTGGGATAATGACTGAAGCTGAGATGCCATGTCAGGAACAATAACATTTTAGATCCTCCTTTGAATTTTATCAAGAATCTATAGATACATAGCAGAAGCACCAGATTAGATGCGGCAACAATATACAATACATAGAAGAATGGTAGACAGATACTAGTGAGAAAAAGTGTCTAGTATGACACAATGAATCAAATTTCCTAGCAAGTGTAGTACTTAGATTGTATTAGATATTCTAAGTAATACGGAGATAAAATCTGCTGTAGGATGGGGTGTACGTCATACATTTAGAGAATTGAGTATGGATAGATTTTAGAATAAATATAACATGTACAGAAAGTAGAGATATTTACTAAGATACAAACATCTAATCTATTAGATTTATCAGTACATAAAGTGCACTTAAAAAGCAACAAATCTTTCCCTGCAAATTATATGGTTGGTGGTTACAACACAGACAATGACGTATTCCAGGTGCCTTATCAGTCCCCTGATGCTAACAGGATGAAATATATTATTATAAATTATTAAATTAGGATTACAAATCAAAATAATGTTTAAATATTAAAGACTCCTTTTTGACACCCCGATGACACCAGAATAAAATATATATGATTAAATTTGATTACAAATCAAAATAATTTTAAAATATTAAAAACTCTATTTTACGTACTGATAATCCCAGCAGCATATATATATGATTAAAAATGATTAAATTTGATTACAAATCAAAATAATGTTGAAATATTAAAAATTCCTATTTGACAGCCTGATGATCATAGAATGATTATAAATGATTGAATTAAATTTACAAATCAAAATAACGCTAAAAGATAATATGTTGTTGAATAGAATTATTTTTTTCTTTCAATCTTCTTTGTCAAATCATAGGTGAAGGTTATAGAGTTGTTCATCCTATAAGGCAGGAATATACAGAACATTGAAATTTAGAACCCATTCCATATATAGCTCTTCCAATAATAAATTTACTGTCAAAGATATGGATCAAGTATCTGATGTGATATCAAGAAGCGTCCTTTGTCTGGATAAATAGCATAGAATAAAATTGGTATAATTAAACGAAACGAAAATGGAAATATAGCAAACTATTAACTATAAGAAACGAAGAGCATGAATAGCCAAAAGGGCCGAGTTATGTCTGGATCATTCTCAAGTTGATAACTGGATGAATATTTAAACAGATTTAAAAGATTTGAATAAATCTGATGAATTGTCAAAGCTGAATTCTCCACAAATCAGTCTCATAGTCTCATGGTATTGTTCAGGCAGTGTGATAGATTAATGATAGGATGGGTGGAACCTTAAGCTGGTTGTCAACAGCCTGATTACAGGCTTATTGTACGGTGACATTCTAATCAACCATCAGTCAACTTCAGAACAACCTTACCCCAAAATTCTTATCTTATTTTAGAGAGTGAATGTGAAAGTAGAAAACAAAATGGAAACAATAAAATGAAAAGAGAAATCAAAAATGAGTGGCAACACAAACAAGGAGAGACACAATAAAACAAGAAGGGAAACTTGATAACTTGGACTAAAAAAAAACTGCTAACTGAAAATAGAACTGAAAGAAAAGTGCAATATTGAAAAAATATAGAAAAACTATGAGAAAAATAAGGGATAAGAAAAGAACTGTAGACTGAGAAGTGAATGGCCACGGGTTGACGGGGACTTTGACAAAGCTACTAAACTAAAGAAAATTAGAAAATCAATGAAACTTTAACTGAATGCTGAAAAGCAAAGTGAAAATTCATGGGTTATTTAAAGGAAAATGATACAATGAAGGTTAATTTAGGGAAAATGAAAAAATGAAATTTATTTGAGACAATGATGAAATGAAGCTTATTTGAATAGAAATGATTTCATGATGACTATCTAAGGTGAATATAATGCTATTGGTGATGAGACAGATATAATCAAGGTTAAATGAAAGAATATAATGGAATGGAAAGTATTTGAGGGAAAATAAACAAATTAAATTTAATTGAGAAAATGAGGCAATGAAGGTTATTTGAATAGAAGTGATTCCATCTAAGGTGAATGAATGCTATTTGTGAAGGGAATGGTACAATGATGGTCATTTGAAGGAAACTGATGCAATGGAGGGTATATTTTACTTGAGCAGGGTTCATTATTTGCTCATAGTTGGGACCCTAACAGTTGCTCCCACCTTGGGTCAAAGTGAACCTGGGAATAACAGCAAAAACCTCCATCTCACAATCAGAGGCCTTGCTGCCAGATGTAGTTCATCATCATACACAGGACACTTGAATAGAATGATGCAATGATGCTTATTTGTGATAAAAATGATGCAATGCGATTATTTGCAAGGAACTGATTCCATGTAGTTTATGTGCAAAGAACCGATACAGTTAAGGTTGACAGAAAATCATACATTTTTGGCAGTGTTAATGGTAATATTAGCTGTTTCTGTATAAGGAAACATTTGGCATTCATTGACTGAGCAGCCAATTCTACTTTCAGTTGAAATTATTAAGATCTTTCTGTTAAAACAATTTTTCAGGAATATAGGTTTCTAAGGCTTCTTATTTCCCTTTTTATTATTGATAGTGGTTTCCTTGCTAACCTTTTATTTGAAGTAGTGTGGAATGTCAACATCTTCATTGTGCCATTATTTTCTCTTCAAGTTACATATGATATCCAGTTTAATTGTTGCTGAAAGTCCTCAAATGATTTGTTTTTTGTTATTTGGTACAGTTTGTGATTATGTATTGCCAGACTATGAAGTTCAAAGAAAAATGGGATTTCTCTAAGACCTACAGGCTTTGTCCACTCAAAGTTGCCTTTAACAATTGATCTTAGAAAGTAATTGTAGATAGCTAATAGTTTAGATATTTCTGAATAAGACCCCAGAATGACATTGCAATTCAGAAAAATTTTTCATCCTTTAATAGTTAGTTGTGCTTAGTTTAATTTGTAATGTATATAAATGTAAGTAAATAACAAGCAAAGGTTGAGGGATTTGGGGGTAGTGCGTACCAACCCTGCTAACATATACATCCATGTGTCATTGTTATAAATGCTTTTATGATAATTCTTCTGATGAACTTTCCACTATGATACTTAGACTTTATGAATTTAAATGCAATACTAGATTGGTAGCAAAGTCTCATCATTTTACAGTTGAAATAGCTCAGCGTAAGGTCTATGCTAACAGTTTCTTCCTTCGCACTTCTCACTTGTGGAACTCTCTTCCATCTTCTTTTTTCTCATTCAGCTCTGATTTTCAAAATTTTAAATGCAAATCAATCATTTTCTTCCATCTTAATTCCTGTTTTTTTTTTATTGTTCTCCCCCCATAATAGTGTTTTTCTTATATTCTTTCCTACTCATTAATCTCCTGCATGTTAATGGCTTTCTTTCCTTGATTGGGATGAAAAGATTGAAATAATATATATACATTGCTTCAATAAAAAAAAAAAAAAAAGAACAGATTTTTAAAAAAAAATATTACTTTTCTAGTTGAGCAAATTATTCTAATTAAGCAGAAGACATTTTTATTCATTAAGACAATTCTTTTAAAAAAGATCCAAGTGATAACATATGATGAAAGGAAAAAAAATCACAGGAATACTTGAATAGAAAGTGACATTGCTAAGTGAAAAAATACGCAACTCTAGCAAATGAGTGATTCATAACATTCTTTTTTCTCTCTTTAGCATAATGAAAAATTAATTCATTACACAACCACTTGGATATAAGTCATACTTACAACACTGCCATTGTGTTAAAAATTCATTTGTCTTCAAGATAAATAAATCTCTGTAACACACACGCACACACACACAGAGTCCCTCCTGCATGTAATGGATAATAACAAAAGTCTTGTGGTAAGAGCCAGTTACACTCTTTACTATCATGAATAGATTGATCCATTCATGATAAGTAGTTCTGGGTAATCGTCTACAGAAAAGAAGATAATACTATTGCAGTGATATGTCTAGCTGAGTATTGAATACTACTATAACGACTGACTCTGTCAAGTTAAGTGTCTTGTCTTGCCAGACAACAAAAAGAATGAATCAACTTCATGGCACTCCACAATTTCCTGCGTCTCGAAACTCTTATTTAATTTTTTCTTTTTGTCATCTCTTCCATAGCTTGCATTCACTCAAGTTCATTATGTAGTTTGTGCATTACTTTCTGTTTCTCTTACTTTCAATCTGTCCTTTGAGTATCAAATTTACCAAAACCACTTTCCTCATCAAGTGTCCTTTTTGTTGCCATTGTCTCTATAACTGCATCATTCCTCACAGTTAAGCAGAACTAAGTAGAGAAAAATATTGTAGAAAAAGGGGAATATTTTTAAAATTATTTCATGAAATTCTGAAAAAATGAAAAATAATGCATTTTTTTATTCAAACATCTTTAATAGTGGAAACAGAAGACCCAAAATGGAAAAAAATGACTTTTTTTTTGTATTATTAATAAATATTAATTACTCCATTAGGTTGCAATGAATTGTGGGTGGAGATGCTAAATTAATGATAACCTCAGACTTGATTCTTCATTACATAATATTTTTTTCACTTTAATATTTTGTCAGTTACTCTCATTAAGCCTGACACATGGCCCCTATATTCTCCTGTGATGTCTGAGGACATAGAAGTAAAGATAAACAATTAATTTCTCCACACCAAGTGAGATAAATAAAGGATGATAATGGTGAAGAAACACACGGGTAATTTTAACAAAATATAAGAAATTTATTTATGAATTTGCACACTTGAAGAAATGTCAGTGGTTTGTTTCAGGAAAATAAATCAGAAATTTTTAAAGTCCATAGTTTTAATGAATTGTCATGAAGAGGAAATATTCATACAACAGATTAAATGATCTGACACAAAATAATATTTAAAAGGGTTTAGTACAAAGGTAAGAGAGTTTGTTGCTTATCGAAGGGATATATAGTTGCAAACATTTGAAAGCAGATGAAGAGTTTGAAATACTTTCTTGGATTGTTGAAGGAAAACTCTTTGAAGTTCTACATGCCTGGTTAAAAGCTGATAATATAATTGGTGTGTAATTTGATACTGATGCAATGTTGGATGCAATGAACAGAAACAAAACCTTTCACATCACTTCAGACATTCTTCTGTTATTAATCTAATTTTTTTTCTCATTTTATATCAAAAGGAATTTTGAATAAGCTCGCTATTTTCTTTCTGGCTAATTTCTGTGAAGGCAAGGTTTTCATTGGTCCCAAAACAATTTAATATTGCCTCATGAATTTCCTTCCATCTTTTTCCACAGTCTTCTGAATTTGAAGGGAGTGGGTAAAGGGATTTATTATTATTTCACACTCACTACACTAGTGGTCTGCAAAATTAGCTCACCTTCAATTACTTCATGGCAAAGGTTTGTGTTCTGTTCTTAAATTGCAAGACTTTCATTGAAATGTAATATGCATGTTACTACTATTCTCAGCAGTTTAATTCTTGTAAAATCTAATAGGATCAGAATTATCTAAGCAGAGTCTCCTGAGGTCAAAATGGCTTGCTAGTTGATCAAAATTATCATAATATAATTCTGTTTGCTCCTCTATTAATTATCTAATTAGAAGATGACTTGCCATTAACAAACCATATTTATAGTAAAATTACAGACAATACCTGTTCATAGTATATATTTAGTTGAAGCCATAAAACGGTGTTTAAAATATTTAGATTTCAGCATTAAATAACTCATAAAGGTAGATATGCCACTAAACAAAATCAACCAACCAGACTTTCTAAAAAATATATCAATGAAACATGATCTAATACAAACTGATTTCTTACAAAGAATACATATTCTATTCACATGAAAATATCCTAAAAATCTAGTCAGCATTAAATAACTCACTGAGGTTGATATGCCATAACACAAAATAAACCAAACCAAACAATCAGATGGATAATAGACCATTCATTTTGATTATAAGGAAAGGCAGAAGTAAAAGATATATCAGAGATGCTGTTCAGTTTTAGTGAGATAAAGACATCATAAATTATAATAAGAGTGATGGAAAGAAAGGAAAAATGAAAGAAAGAGAAGATAGTGGAAGGGATAATGCTCTCATACATTTAACATCTGCTTTCAGGAAAGGGAAAATTTTTTAATCTTTTTATTTGTACCTGCTACTTTAGATGTTGACCTGCATTCAAACTTATGATTGTCATTGCAAATTTTGGTAAATTTGTTACACTCAAATATTTAACAATGCAATAGGAAAATTTCTACAGATATTTTATTGTTACAGAACTCACTATGAGCTTATTCAATCATTAAATAAACAATTATGATTCATCAACAAATTCATAAAGGAAAAAGTGGGAAATTTTCAGTTATTTTTTGTAAATTATAATTAAACTTGAAAATATCACCCAATCTTTTAAAAAAATTTCAATGGGACAGTAATCTATTTCTTAAAGCTGATTGTTAAATCTAATGCTGGAAGAAAAATTTAAAAGTGCAATTTGTTAAATTAACCATCACATTTTGCAATTTTTGCATAAAATTGATCCAAGCAATTTTTGGTGCTTACTTTCTGCCATTCTTAGAAAATAAGTATACAAAAGAATTGCTTATTCCTTGAAATCAATAAAAGTAATATCAACTTAACAGTGCAATTATATTGTTAATACTAAATTTTTTCTCCTTATATTTTGTAATTACAAAAGTTCACCATGGAATTTCTGCAAGTTATGCTAATTTCATTAAATTTATATAATCCCATTTTATGTTCTCTCATTTACAGATCAACAGAGGGAATCAATAGCTTTGGAGCTTAACCTGCAATGATTAGGTGAATTTTGATTAATGAACACTCACCAGGCACTTTATTATGTATTTTACCTAGCATCAGTGTAGGCCCTCTTTTGACTATAGAACTGCCTCAATCTCAGTTCTTTTTGACATTTGAGGATGTTCTGAAAGCACTCTTTTGAAATTTGGGTTCATGCTTTTATTATCAATCATCATAATCATCATCATCAATCCTTCAATCCTCAGAGGGGATCTGAGGGCAGAAGAAATAAAGTTTGATTCTTCTTCCTCATGATTGTTTCAGTGGGCTTTCAGATAGAGTCTCAGAGGCCATTTTTTCTCTGATGGCCAAAGATCACAGAATATGGTGTGAGTTGCACTCAGTCCATACATTAGGCACTCAGGTTTTGAATTCAGAGATCACTCAGGCTTTCCTACTATTTGTCCATAGCTTGGTAGGGATTTGATGATGTTCTGATGTTCTCTTAAAATTTGGATCCATGCTGTCATTATCAATCATTAACTTGCACAATTCCATAAACCGAAGTTACTAGGTCCCAGTAAATATCCTGATTTAAGATCACCAAGAATTGGTGCAGTTATCTTAAGGAACCATGTAATAGCCTGAATTCTGATGAACAGAGCATGAAACAGAATGAAACCAGAAATAAGACAAGAACACTATGTCTTTTTCAAGGACAATGAAACATGAAATGCGATATTTATCATCAGAAGGATATCAGAGAGAACAGTTCAAATACACTTGTGTTTTATGCTGTATATTACAAAGTATTTGATAAGGTATATGTAAGTAAAATCAGGAACAAACAATAGGAAGGGAATGGGTTGGCCTGGCACCACCTACTTCTGGAAGAAACAAAACTCCTCAGCTTCAAGACAGGTTGCTCAAAACAATTTAGCTTCAAGACTCAATAACAACGGCGCCTCGTAGTTTGCTACACATGATCTCACGAGTGGTCTCCCACCGTCACATTTATGCCAGCAAACACCAACCAATTTGCATACGGCCAAGTTCACCTCTCGCCAATCCTCGCAGCTACGAGATCGCATTTCCCATAAGACCGACTCACCGTAATGGCAGTGTTTTTTCACTCGGATCAATTACTGCCCTGCACACCAGACACAAACGAACTCTCTTATGTCGAGAGCTAAGGTTAGTCTCACTTTCATGTCCACAGTATAGCACAAAGATCTATCTGAACAGTTATGAAAACTCAGTTTGGTAAAGATGTTAGAATAATCCAGAATATAAATGCACATGGAAATGAACTGAGTACACAAAAATAGAAAGGGGCATAAGACAAGGATATGTCTTCTGACCAGGCTTATTCAGCATCTATTGTGAAGTTATACTAAGGGAGTTGGACACCCTCCCAAGATTTATTATCATTGGGCACAATCTTAACAATATAAGATATGCAGATGATACTGGGATTATTGCAGACCCAAATGGAAAACTACAGGATCTCATTGACAGGCTAGTAAAGGAAAGTAAGAAGAAAACACTAAACATCACTTGTAAAAAGGCAGAATATATAGTTGTCAGAAAAAACAAACAAAAAGTGAACTCTGAATCTAAGTAATCAGAATCAAACAAGTACAGAAATCCAATGATTTGGTGCTGCAATTTGGGCATTGGATTTTGGCATGGCCATTTGGGTACCAGCTGATTTGGCACCAGAATTTTGGATGTTTATAGATTCATCTTCATTCAAAAAGTTTTAAAACTGTAACTTTATTGAAAAATAAAAAGATTAAATCTGCCAATGAGTAAAATCTGTGATGTCACTTTTTGTTTATTTGGTATTTATGAGCAAGGCTGTTCAAATACTCCATATTTTACCCATGTTTTCAAATATAAGAACTGTTTCATGTATTCTTCTATCTGTATCTCGATTTTACAATATCCATGAGAGCGCCTCACTGAACCTTCTTGGTCTCATATTCTCCACTGACCTGAGGTGGACCAACTACATTGAATCAATTGCTGCATCTACCGCAAGGAAAGTTGGTTCTCTGTGCTGTGCCAGAAGATTTTTCTTGTTTGAGTCCATCATTCACATCTACAAATCTATTATTCATCTATACACTGAATAGTGTTGCCATATATGGTCTGGTGCCCCTGCTGTTCATCTTGAGGTTCTCAACAAAATCCAAAGACAGATATGCAATGTGATCAGTCCTCACTTGGGGTCTTGACTCCAGTTACTTTCTCACAGACGTGCTGTGGCTTCCTTCTGTCTTTTCTATAAATATTTTCATGGCATCTACTCAGATGAGCTATTTTTACTGGTGCCCTGACAGCATGAATTTAAGCATGCTACTAGGTTGGCATCTCGGTTCCACCCTTTTACTGTCAAAATAGTTAAATGTAACCACTTCTTCTACTCCAACAGCTTCTTCTCTTACACTTTTCAACAGTGGATCTCCTTTCCTCTTAATTGCTTTCCTGATAACTATAATCTTCAAAAATTTAAATGTAATGTCAATTGACATCTTCTGTTGCCTTGATCCTTGTTCTTCTTTTCCTCAACATCCTCCCCCATACCTAGTCTTTTGCCTTAATTACATTCTCAGTAGTCCCTTGCATACTACTGGTACTCCCACCTTGCTTGGGGTGAATTGCTTAAAAAATAAACATTTTTTTCCTCACATCTAAAATTCTAGTGCCAAATCAGCTGGCACCTAAATGGCTGTGCGAAAACATACCAAACCATACAGAAGTTTATATATCTGGGAATGTATTTTAACAGAGGATGGAAAATACAACAGTGAACTCTGAATGTGCATTGGAATAGCAAAAGTTGCCTTTCAAAAGCTAAGCAAAGTATTAAGAAATAGGAAAATCTCATTAGAAACAAAGAAAAGTGTGCTGAACTGTTATGTAATATCAATCCTCTTGTATGGCAGTGAATGCTGGAGATCTCACAGATGAAGAGAAAACTGGAGGCAGTACAAATGGGGTTCTACAGAAGGATTCTAAGAATACTGTGGATGGAGCATGTAAGCAACAAAAAAAAATGGAAAACAAAAAGGTGGGCACTTATTCTCAGAATCAGAAAGAGAGGGCTGAAATTTCTTGGAAACATCATGAGAAGAGAAGCCTTGGAGAATTTGACACTCAGAGGACATATTGAAGGCAAAAGAGACAGGAACAGGCAGTGGAACACCAAACTGATAATCTTGTGTGAATTGGTGATGGAACAGGTGTTAGGTGGTTTGACAAAGGGTCAAACATTGCTCAGCATTGCAAGTGATAGGAGGGTGTGGAGAGCCATGATCGCCCATGTTCTGTAATGACATGGAACATAGAAGTACGAGGTTTGCCAAACAAATCTTTCTTAGCAATAGTAATTACTATTTTGCTAGCAATCCACATATTTGACTTCTTTTCTCAATCAATGTTGAAGCCTATCCATAAATATATTAAATTATTTTTTATCTATAAATTTAAGTTTAAATGTGAGACAGATTACATAGGAAGGATCACCAAATTGTTCAAGAGAATCTCTCAGCATGTGCTTGTCTGTATTCATAAAGGTCAATTTCAAAATTTACATAAATTTGCTATTACAAGATATTCTGGAATTGCAGATCTGGATGTACCAGAATATCTTCTAATTTTGTGTTTCGTTGATTACATTCAGACATGCATTTGAATCTATTTATCAAATCTGTGCAGCCTTCTTTGTATAAATGAAAAGAATGGTTGTTGGGTCTCAATGTGATCTGTTTATAATATAAATATACACACAGTGAGGGACTAGGTCAGGAGACAAATGAGACCCACCCACAACTACAATGCTATCATTTAATTTTTATAATCAATAAGTAATATTTTTTTTAAATACATATAGAAAGAAGTAATTGCTTTCAGGTTTACTGCACAATTTTCACATTAACAGAGAGTTCAAAATCACAATAGATCATTGCATGCAGTCAGTCCACTATATTAAGAGCAACCATTTGTGTTCACTTGATGATTGTTTGAATCTGCCAATAATTGCTTCTGTATCCAATTCATTTAACAATTGCTTTTCAGTGGATGGCAACATGTATGATTCCAATAGCAATTTCATAACCTTGTCTTTATGATCTTTAGCTTTGAAAATGTCCACTCACATTGGACTTGAGTGACTGATAATGTGCAGACATTTTAAATATTTTTGTTACTAAAACAGTTGCTTGGGTTTGTTTCATTATTACATTTTTATTTGATATTGGGAGCCCACATCATCAGGGGTCCACTTACCATCTGGCAAGCTAGTCTGCCACTGTATCCATATATATATATTATTAATATGTGTAATTCTTATCCTTGCTGGGGAAATGGTGTACAAGCTAAAGAGAAAGGATAGATTGACTTTTTATGGCTTATCAACCTTTTGTGGGTTATTTAAAGCTGAAACATATTTTGATTTGTGAGAGTAATTATTTTTTGGAGTGGAAATATTGCATTAAAATTTTTTTTAGAATAATGATTTTTCCTGGTACAAGTTATACTATTTAACCCATAGCTGGGGGAGGAGATGGATTCATACTTTTCCCTAGTGCATTTACATGTAAGTGAATGTAACAGAATCAATTGGAATTTGAACTCAGCTCTCTGATTTCTCATTCTAAGTGACTATTCATTGCACCACCTGCACATCCTGAAGTGAAAAGAGTGAGAAATGATTTTTTTTCTATTTATTTTCTTTTTCCTCACTTTTTTAATGCTTTAAATTATCATTTACCATGATTATATCTTATTTTCTGTTCATTTTCTTCTCATTTTAATAATTCTGTTTGTTTCTATAGCATTTACTTCAAGAATTGTGATTCACCAGGAATTTCAAATAGGAAAAAATGTTAAATTTTCACTCATACTGCTAGTTCAACAATTTTCTCTTTTGAGACGTTCACTTTTCTTCTTTCTTTTCTTGTCATTTTTTTTTGTTTCTTTTGGTTTAAATGAAGAATATTGAAGTCTCCATTGTACAACTATTTATTTCCTCCTTAAAGTTCTAACATTTCACCATTTCTGTAGAGATCAGCTTCACAGTTTACACAAAGCAAACAACAAAAGTAGTCAATCTTTTTTTTTTTTCAACTTGAGTGACCACAACTTGATAATCAAGAAATTTATGAGTTTCAGGTAAAATGTAATTTTTTTTTTCAGAACATATTTAACTTGCCAGAGAGTTTTGTATAATCAATAAGCTAGAAACACTCTTTGAATATAAGTTGCCTTTTGGCTTCTGTTGTCCTATCACCTGACATATATCAGTCCTGCCTGTCCTGGAGCATCAAGGAGGAGATCGATAGAGAGATAGGAAAACCTTGGGAAAGAGAGAAAATGAGGAGATATTAAGTAAACTTATACAAATGAACAGATTGAAATAAAGAGAAAATTATGAGGAAGAGGCTGATGTAATAAAGATGGGAAGAGACTGAGTTAAGGGGTGTGGAAATAGACAGAAGTTGAGAGTCAGAGAAAAGACTTTAGAGGGTCAGGGAACAGGCTGAGGTTGAGAAAAGTTGGAGGTACGGAGGCAGGAAAAGAGCATTTTAAACAGGAATAATAACAGGTAAAGAAGCAGAATCAGAGAGAGAGAGAGAAAGAGAGAGAGTGAGAGAGAATAGATGAAAATGCAGGATCAGAGAGAGATAGAAAGAGAGAGGAGCAGGTTCAGAGAGAGAGAGAAATGGTGAAAATGCAGGATCAGAGAGAGATAGAAAGAGAGAGAAGCAGGGTCAGAGAGAGAGAGAGGGAGAGAGAGAGAGAAAAGGTGAAAATGCAGGATCAGAGAGAGATAGAAAGATAGAGGAACAGGGTCAGAGAGAGAGAGAAGGTGAAAATGCAGGATCAGAGAGAGATAGAAAGAGAGAGAAGCAGGGTCAGAGAGAGAGAGAAGGTGAAAATGCAGGATCAGAGAGAGATAGAAAGAGAGAGGAGCAGGGTCCGAGAGAGTAAAGGTGAAAATGTAGGATCAGAGAGAGATAGAAAGAGAGAGGAACAGGGTCAGAGAGAGAGAAGGTGATAATGCAGGATCAGGGAGAGATAGGAAGAGAGAGGAGCCGGGTCAGAGAGAGAGAGAGAGAGAGAGAGAAAAGGTGAAAATACAGGATCAGAGAGAGATAGAAAGAGAGAGGAGCAGGGTCAGAGAGAGAGAGAGAAGGTGAAAATGCAGGATCAGAGAGAGATAGAAAGAGTGAGGAGCAGGGTCAGAGAGAGAGAGAGAGAGTAAAGGTGAAAATGCAGGATCAGAGTGAGATAGAAAGTGAGAGGAGCAGAGAGAGAGAGAGAGAAGGTGAAAACGCAGGATCAGAGAGAGATAGAAAGAGAGAGGAGCAGGGTCAGAGAGAGAGAGAGAGAAGATGAAAATGTATGATCAGAGAGAGATAGAAAGAGAGGAGACCAGGGTCAGAGAGAGAGAGAGAGAGAAAAGGTGAAAATGCAGGATCAGAGAGAGATAGAAAGAGAGAAGAGCAGAGTCAGAGAGAGAGAGAGAAGGTGAAAATGCAGGATCAGGGAGAGATAGAAAGATAGAGGAACAGGGTCAGAGAGAGAGAGAAGGTGAAAATGCAGGATCAGAGTGAGATAGAAAGAGAGAGGAGCAGGGGCAGAGAGAGAGAGAAGGTGAAAATGCAGGATCAGAGAGAGATAGAAAGAGAGAGGAGCATGGTCAGAGAGAGAGAGAAAGAGAAAGGGGGAAAATGCAGGATCAGAGTGAGATAGAAAGAGAGAAGCAGAGAGAGAGAAAGAGAGAAGGTGAAAACGCAGGATCAGAGAGAGATAGAAAGAGAGAGGAGCAGGGTGAGAGAGAGAGAGAGAGAGCGTAAAGGTGAAAATGCAGGATCAGAGAGAGATAGAAAGAGAGAGGAGCAGGGTCAGAGAAAGTAAAGGTGAAAATGTAGGATCAGAGAGAGATAGAGAGAGAGAGGAACAGGGTCAGAGAGAGAGAAGGTGATAATGCAGGATCAGAGAGAGATAGAAAGAGAGAGGAGCCGGGTCAGAGAAAGAGAGAGAAGGTGAAAATGCAGGATCAGAGAGAGATAGAAAGAGTGAGGAGCAGGGTCAGAGAGAGAGAGTAAAGGTGAAAATGCAGGATCAGAGTGAGATAGAAAGAGAGAGGAGCAGAGAGAGAGAGAGAGAAGGTGAAAACGCAGGATCAGAGAGAGATAGAAAGAGAGAGGAGCAGGGTCAGAGAGAGAGAGAGAAAGAGAGAGAGAGAGAGAAAGAGAGAGAGAGAGAGAGAAATGGTGAAAATGCAGAATCAGAGAGAGATAGAACGAGAGAGGAGCTGGGTCAGAGAGAGAGAGAAAATGTGAAAATGCAGGATCAGAGAGAGATAGAAAGCGAGAGGAGCAGGGTCAGGGAGAGAGAGAGAGAGTGAGAAAAGATGAAAATGCAGGATCAGAGGGCGATAGAAAGAGGGCGGAGCAGAGTCAGAGAGAGAGAATAGGTGAAAATGCAGGATCAGAGAGCGATAGAAAGAGAGAGGAACCGGGTCAGAGAGAGAGAGAAGGTGAAAATGCAGGATCAGAGAGAGATAGAAAGAGAGAGGAGCAAGTTCAGAGAGAGAGAGAGAGAAAATGTGAAAATGCAGGATCAGAGAGAGATAGAAAGAGAGAGGAGCATGGTCAGAGAGAGAGAGAGAGAGAGAGAGAAGGTGAAATGCATGATCAGAGAGCGATAGAAAGAGAGCGGAGCTGGTTCAGAGAGAGAAGGTGAAAATGCAGGGTCAGAGAGCGATAGAAAGAGAGAGGAGCTGGGTCAGAGAAAGAGAGAAGGTGAAAATGCAGGATCAGAGAGAGATAGAAAGAGGCCGGAGCATGGTCAGAGAGAGAGATAGTAGAGAGAGAAGTGGGATCAGAGAAAAAGAGAGAGAAGCAAGATCTGAGAGAGAAAGAGAGAGAAGCAGGATCAGAGAGAAAGAGAGAGGACTGAGAATGAACTGAGGTAGAGATGAAGGCACATGCAGAGCTAAAGCGAAAAGAAGAGACGTGGAAATGCAAGAACAGTGTTATGAGACTGATGTAAAAAGGAGAGGTAGATAGGCAGAAAAAGAATGGTGAGAAGATAGAAGTAGAGAAGAGAGAGAAATGCATAGCAGGGAGGAAAAAGTAAGAAGTAGAGGGGAGAGAAAAGAAAGGAAAGAAAATGCATAGAGTAGAGGAGAAAGAAAAGAAAGAAAGTAGAGGAAAGAGAAAATGTGTAGAGGGAAGGGAAAAGAAAGAAGCAGAGGGATGAGAAAAAAAGGAAAGAGAAAAATGCATAGTGGGTGGTTGAAGAAAGAAGTAGAGAGGAAGGAAATGTGTAGACAGGAGGTGAAATGAATTAGGAGTGCGGAAAGCAAACAAGCTGAGAGAGGGAAAAAATAAATAGAAGGAAACGTAAGAATGTAGTAGAGGGGAGGGTAAAGAGTGAAGTAGAGAGAAGGGAAAAGAAAGAAAAAGAGCAGTGAGACAAGTAGAATGAGGAAAAAAACACGTATAGGGGAGGAATACTGGAAAGTAGAAGACAAATCATTCATTAGAGGAGAAAGAAAAGAGCAAAGTAGAGAGACAATAAAGATGGCTGACAAGAGGCAAGATTAATGCAAAGAAGTAACGTACTTATGTTGAGAGAAGAATACAGACTGAGGTAGAGACAAGGTCATATTGAAATAGAGATCAGGAGAGAGGCAAATTAGAAGAAACAGACTGAGGTAAAAATGTAGTAATAGAGTGAAAGAGCGTAAAGAGAACAAACTGAGGTCAGCATTTGGCAGATGGGAACTGATGGGCATGTATGATCTGCTATGTATTTAGAGATTATTGATAAAATATGCAAAAGAATCTACAATTCATTCGGTCCTAACCTAACATCTCGGCTTCAATCCCTCCCCCACCATCATGATGTCTTCTTTCTATCTTTTCTACAAATGTTATCTTGGCTATTGTTCTAATGAACTTTCCTCCTTGGAATCTCAACCACATGAATTTAAATGTACTACAAGGGTACATAACAAATTATCTGCATTTTCACAATAACATATCTTTAGGTTTAGTACACTGCCTTCTACTGATGTGTGCTTATAGTTGCTATTATTGTGGTCATATGATCAAAGTTTGAGCCTGATTGTGCCAGTTTTATTGCTGCTGTTACAGTGTAAATATAGCTGCACCACTAGCAGTGTGCACCAAAGAGGAACAAAGAGCTGTGATATAAATCTGTAAAGAATATTCTACCTGACTGATGATAACTTTGCTGGTTCATCATTACAATCTCTCAGAGTTGGTGAATCTTCTAATCATTGGTGGAGGTTGATGGACGTCCTTGTTCCTTCTTTGTGCCTCATGTTTATCTGGCCAATTTTAACATTCTTGATCCATTCATACACACTTCTACACAGTAGTGTATTGTTGCTGTATTGTGTTAAAAGCCTCTGATGAATTTCAGCCACCTTCCAACCAAAGAAATCGGATCACTACTCTTTGTTATCTCTTGGTGCCCACTGTCAGTGGAGTGGCCATGTTTACACTGTAACAGCTGCAAGAAAACTGGTGCAATCAAGCGCAAATTTTGATAGCACCTAACTATAAGTACTCATGAGCAGAAGGCAGTGTGACAAATCTAAAGATATGTTATAGAAAAAGTGGGGATAATTTTTTACTTACTCTTACAGCTGATTGGCAACTGTGTTTCAGTATTTTACTGTTGACATAGATGTAAACATATAGATAAAATAACAGTACAAACTGGGTTCTATGGGGCAACCAGTCTAGGAGAAGGAAACTCTGAATTCAAACCACCTGCTGCCTTGTATTTCTTGCTTCTTTAGGCAAAAGCTAGAAAAAGATAACTTAAAATACAAATCCACCTCCGAGAAGAGGAATGGGGTAATCTCAACATGCCTAGTTCAAAAGGAACTGGCAAGCCATTGCACCATTCAGCCTTGCAATTGTGAGATGGAGGGGAGTGGTAACCACAGTGGTAGGAAAGGCACTAACTGAATAAAATGAATGAATGAACCATAAGTTCTATTCTAATAGTTTCTTTTTTCCCACTTCTTGAGTGTGGGATACTCTTTGGTTTCTTTCTTCTATGCCAACTTACATCATTGTTGGTTTAAATTAATGATAAATAAAAGGCACCATCATTTGCACTAAAGATTGAAGGGGCTGAAACTTCTCAAATTGAACCCCCTTTTATTTACTTTCTGATTGTATCCTTATCTTTATTGTTATTATCCCAACATATTGGCTGCTGCGTCCCAGCAATTTTCAGATGAGACATTCAAAGTAGACCAAGAACAATCTACTGCATAGATTAACCTAAAATCTGTTTCAGCTTTAGAGAACCCACAGAGGGTTGATATGCTGCAAATCAATCCTATAGATTAAATTAAGAAATTCTCTGAAGGTTTCTAGATCAACAGTCACGTGAAGAAAGTTGGAGGGCACAACTGCAGAAATTTAATAAAAAATAAAGATAAGGATACTTGTCTGAATGTAAATTATGTAAATAATAATAATTTGTCATTCAGAAGCTCAGAATAAAATTCCGGCAACCATGGTAATAGGAGACTATAATAGATCAGTAATAAAAATGTATGTATCAAATATGAGGGGGTTCATAAAAAGTTTTGCTTTGATCTATTTCTCAAAATCAGTATTTCAATGAGCAAACATCAGAATTCTGATTTTGTAAAGTGGAGCAGACCAAGAACTTTTCATTACTCTGTACTGTATGTGTACAATGGACTCATCTGTTGACTTTGAAATATGGAGGCCTAACAGTTTATTTGCTCAAGGTTAGAAAAAAATGATTTTTTCGAAGAATGAGCAAGGGATTTGAAATGTTCTATAATTGAAAGCAGATACCTGAGGGAACTCAAAAAAAAAAAAAAAAAAAAAAACTGAGCTTAAAATCTTGTGTAGAAAACAGGGTATGCTTCAATAATGTTGACAAATATTTGAGGGCAGGAAATTCTTAATTGTTACAGTACACCAAATATAGGAAATTCTACAAAAACAAAATATGTCCAAATTTTGAGCAGTGACATCTTTTATACAACACAATAGATAAATAAACCATTATTTTCCCCCTGAAATATACATTAATATATTCTTTTTAACATCTATTCAACTATCAAAATCTTCGACTCCATCATCCTCCACCTTCAGCACAAGAGTTGCTGAAAACCATCAGAATTGGTCGATTTTTTTTTTCCAACAGAACTTAACATATTCAAGATCCATATGATCTTTTTTTACAAAAAAAAAATATGTACATATAGGGTTTTAAAATATGTAAAAATTATGCACTTTTCTGGTGTAGAACCATTAAGAATAGGTTTGTCAGAATCTGTCAAAATCAAAAAAACTCAATTGCAAATATGTCAGATAAACTGCTTTTTTTTCTAATTTTCACAACAAATAATGAAGAGAACACATCTAGAAGAAGAAGAAGAAAATTATTATTATTATTATTATTATTATTATTATTATTATTCAGGACGTGTGTGGTCATAGCTCTCCACAATCTCTAATACTTTATAACTTTCATTAATGTTTATCTTTTTACTATCCCTCATACACCCTGTTCTGCCAACTATTTAAGCAAGCTTGTTAGGTAGGTTACATGCAGTTTCCTTTTGCATTCTTGCCTTCAGTATGGCCTTCCATTTTTAAATTCTCCAAGCCCTCTTTTCTTATTATGCATCCCAGATATTTCAATTCTCCCTTTCTGAGTTTAAGTATTTTATTGTTTCCATTTTTCCTTAAAGCTTTTTTATTGCTCACATACTCTATCCATCAGATTCTCCGAATACTTTACAACCGCACCTATGTTGCCTCAAGTCTCCTCTTTATCACTAAGGAAATTTTCCAACATTCACAGCCATATAGGAGGACCGATGTCCTCATCTTTGTGTTGTTATCATGATGTTTCAGCCATTGTCTTGTAGCCTTCATCAGGTTCCTGCCAATCTGAATAACCTACAGGAGAATCGTCTAGTAGATTAAATCAGTGGTTTATGAATTTGGTGACATAGTAATTTGTGTTCAGTTCCTGGGTCGGGTAATGTGCACCTGGGCTCAATGAAAACAAGGCAATTAATAACTGAGCAGTACTAAATAGGAACTGAACAAGATATCCCTAGACATTGTTAGTGGAATAGAACCAATTTACCCACTTTCTCTCAGGATAGAGGCGATCATGGCTCTCCACAACATTCTGTCCTTTATAGCTCTTAATAAATTTTATCTTTTTATTATTTCTCATAAACCCTGTTCCAACATCCATTTACTCATGCTCGCTAAGTATATTATACATTGTTTTCTTGTCTCTCTTTCTTTCAATCTGTCCTGTGAGTAATACAATATTCTTTGAGGAGATTGTCCAGCATCCAACACCATACAGAAGGATAGATATCACATAACTTTAGTTTAGTACTCTTTTCCTTGTTTCTAGTGAAGTTTTTTTTTTTATTTCTTAGTACTCTGCTTAGCTTTTGAAATGTATCTTTGGCTATTCCAATACACCATATTAAATAAAAGGTTCAGTTCAAAAGTCCTTCTCTATATTATCTAGACTGATAGGCACCTGATGAAGGCTGGAGAGCACAATGTATGAAACAAGAGAATGAGAACAATGATAAAGACAATAGTGTTCAAATTTTCCTTCTCCTAGACTGGCTACCACCCAAGGCAAGAGAGCATCGTGGAGAAGACATTCCAGTATTGCTTCACCATTGCTGCAAAACACAAGCTGAATGAAAATTCCCCTAGTACTGATCTGTGGTCTCTCATGACCGACAGATGGCACACGCTCAAATATGTAGAATATAATAGTACTTTGCCACTTCTATTGCAAAATAGGATTAAAAATACTGGAAACCCTTTACATCAAAAGTTGGCAACAACATAAAAGGTATTTTGTGACTTTCCAGAAAAATGACCAATTATGCACTGGCTAAAAGTATATGGCACATAATTTTGCCAAGGTTTTATTCAAATTTACAGGCTTAACAGAAATTCACTATTTAATCTTTTTAATAGAACATATATAAACAAAGCCTAAATATGCTAGATTTAATAGTTATAGTATGCATCTGTTTATCTTGCAAGATAATAATAGTGCCCAGTTTCGTCAAAATTCAGTCCTTTGATGGTGAGACTGAAATGACCTCTTCAGGGCACAGGGCTTTGGTAATAGCATATGAATATCATACATATGGCCCTTACTCATGGAGATCTAAAGAAATATAGGGCATTACAATTGTGGCTGGTTTTGCTGCAGGAGTTGCTGGCAGTTTGTCAGTGTTTACAGACAACCATTATCAGGGCTAAACCCCAGATTTTCTGTCTGGATTTACTTCCATAGCCTTTTCCATGTTTCAATATTACCACAAGGCAGTGGAGGTTCAAATGAAGGATTTTCCTTCTCCTGCATGTACTGCAGCTGGTTTTATGGCACCAGTGGTCTGCCTTTTCTCATTCTCCAGGTTAGAGCTTAACTTAGGTGTCAGAGGCTATTCCAGATACATGCCATGAGAGCTTTTTGTATATAATAGGATGTTGTCCTTACTACCAACCTTTAACCTTTGGAACATAGATCATGTATAGATATATAAACATTGTGTTTTAGAAGCTTCCTGTTGTATCCTTAAAGAGGTTACAAACAGCCAAAGGTGATACTCAAGTGAAGGAACAGCAACACACATGTAGATGAAAGAAGAGAGGTTTATTGTACAAGAGAATACACTACTGAAAGACAGGGAATCAGGTGGCAGGCTAGTAATTCATGAAGCAAGACCCTAGGTATATCCTGTGCTCACTATACATAGCTACTGATATAGTCAGTCCACATAGGTGATCAGGAGTGTGGGACATTCCATTACAACACTTCCAAAAATTTAAAAAAATGCTTAATATATCTCTATATATATTTAGATAAATCAATAATATTTAGTATAAGAAAGTGAGATACAAAAAGATTTTACAACATAGTCTAATTGCTTCTCCATTAATAATATAGATCAAACATTATACAGTGAAAATTTCAGATAAAAATTCAGCTAATAACTGTATCAGGTTACAGACTTAAAAAATTCACGTTAAAATAGGCAAAAATTACTCTCTCAAATGTACATAGTTGGAACAAAGATGTATGACTCTTTATGCACAAGCTAGATTAATAATTTTGAAATTTCAAACTATTATTCAATAATCAATAACTGAATGATCAATTGGAAGGGTAATCAGGACATTTATTAAACAACCATAAATGTGCCCAGTTCTATAACCAAGACATTCTTGGTACTGAGGAATGCTTACTCTGATTTTTACTTGTAGGTTTTAAGGGTTATTTATATTAAATCCTGCCAGCAAGAAGGTGTCAGAGTCAATTTATACTAATTTCTGGTAAGAGTGTTTTCCACTGACATGAAGTGGAAATATTATATTGAATCAAGTCTGCTTCTAGGAAATTTTTTCCCTGTGTCACTGTGACAATTTTTATATCTTATATATTTGAGGAATCTATCTTACATATTTATGAGTTTACTATTTACCCATGCCTTGAATATTGCTGCCATATCTGATCAGTTGCTCTTGCTATATATTTAGATTCTTGATAAAATCCAAAGAAGAATATGCAATGTTATTGATCATGAGATCACATGTTTCTTTCCCACTGCTGTAACATAGATTCTCTGTGCCATTTCTATAAATACTTTCATGGTAATTGTTCTACAGTACCTAGACTTTATGAATTTAAGTGCAGTACAATATTGGCAGCAAAGTCTCATCATTTTACAGTTGAAATGGCTAGATGTAAATAGAAGTTCTATGCTAACAGTTTCTTCTATAACACTTCTCACTTGTGGAACTGTCTTCCGGCTTCTTGCTTCCCAGTCAATTTTGATCTTGAAAAATTTAAAGGCGATGTCAATTGTTATCTTCAGTCTTTTTAATTCCTGTTTTTTTTTTATTGATATCTCTCTTTAATAGTGTTTTTTTTTTTTTTCATATTCTCTAACATGCAGTAATAAGTTTGCAACTTAGTAGATTTGGCAAACATGGACTTGCATGCCTGCAATAAGATCTAGTGCCAAAAGGACATTTTTTCCCCTGACACCTTTTTTTTTAACTACCTACACTCTTTGTTTATTGTTTTAAAAATTGGACGATTAGAATTGGTATAAAACCTAAACATATGATGAAAGTGAATTTATACATTTTTTGTTCTTAAGAATTTATTAGATTTTTTCTTTACAAGAATAATTTTATATTTACAACATTCTAAAAACTAATACAATTACAACAAATACAATGCGATATTTATCATTTGTGAATTTATAAAGAAATAAATGTGAAAATAATTTTTATTCGCAAATACATAATCATTTACCAAATTATTAATCCTTACTCTTAACCATTTTACAAAGTTCAAATCAAATGGCAATTAACCAATATTTTGCCAACCATTCCAATAAACAATCTAATAAATAAATAGTATTTATTATTTTTGTTTCATAAAATACATCTTTTGGATGCTTTAGTACACATCGTCAGTGATGTTTCTAGCTGAGGTTCATTAAGGGTTTCAGGTCTTTCAATATCATACCCCATCTCCATAGTGACCCAGTTGATACTGATCGGGTATCGATGTGTACTTTCTGTTAGCTACTATTTTTTCCATCTTCCAAAGTACAAACCATATGACTCTTCTTGGCAATTTATTATCGAATCCTGGATGACTTCTGGTTCACCAGTAATGTGCGCTCTTCCATAAAAAAAAGAAAGCAAATGCAGCCACAATTTCTATCTGACCAGGAATATGGTGGCATACTTGACCTGAAGTGGCAAGTACCAGTTTCATTACCCTCATGGAGACATATACAGATATACATGCACATACAGAGAAATGCACTCAAGCACCAAATTCTGCTTACACTTATCCCATTTTCATTCATGTTACTCATCTGCCAAAGGAAAAGGAAAAAAATTTATTTCCTACTTCCCACTTTTTTTCATCCTTGACCCTCCCCCTATATGAGTTACACACATGCACACACACATACATCAATACTGCCACATGCACATACCAACATATACATCTAAAAAAAAAATAAATAGCATAATCCTGGTAGGGGGGGGTGCAAACAGGTGCAAGATCTTAACCAGAGATCACCTGTAGGTACCAAGACCTACTCCCCAAATATATATATACATATATATATATATATATATATATATATATATATATATATATATATATATCAAGCTTAAATTCCTTTTATTTTCTTACTGACTACCAATCACTTGATCTTTTCAACTAAAACCATCTAACTAGAAGCCTCTTCTGCTGCCAATGTTATTGAGTAAATAGCCTTGTTTTTTACCAAACCTGTTACACCTAATTCTGGCAACATCTTACATAGTAACCACCCAGCAAAGCCTCTGCAACCAATTTCAGTTGGTTCACACTGAGCTCACCAACCGTGTCTTTTACATTCCTCTGAAATCAGTAAATATTTCCCAAGCTTCCTTTTCCTTTGTTATCAATTCTCAAGAACAATCAATATCAGAGCCATTGGGTATTGTAGGATTTATAGGATTTTAATTCAGGGACTTTTTATCATTATTATTATTTTTTTTTTTTTTTGTATACACATATATACCTACATACATATACAACCATGCATATGTATATTCATACATGCACACAATACACATATACATCAAGGCTTATACATGTATTAGAGCCCATTTCTATTTTTCATATACATGTATACGTATACAGACCCATTGATATATACACATACACAACCCATATGCACACTGACACACATTATAGAGGCTTTTTATTATTCTTTACCATTTTATAAATTTCAAATTAATCGGCAATTAGCTGATGTTTTGATCTCCATTCCAATAAAAAATATAATAAATAAATAATGTAAATAAACAATCTAATAAATAAATACTGTTTATTATTTTTGTTGTCAATTCTCAAGGACAAAGAAAATGCAAAAGTTCACTTTCATATGTTTTGATTCAATTAAAATTCTAATTATTGCTTTTTAAAACAATAAACATTGCTGAAGAATGAAAGTTGTTAAAATAATAGCAGTGTTAAGGGAAAAACCTTGGTTGGGGTGAAATAATTAAAAAAAAGGGAAAAAAAAACAGTGTACAGTATGTCACAAAGACTCCAAACAGAATTACTTTGAATTTTCCTTCTCCTAGATTGGCTGCCAACTGAGGCAAGAGAACTCCCTGTAAAAGAGATTCCAGTGTTACATCACTATAACATAAACTGAATAAAAATATTATCACCCCATGGAAATTTAAAACATTTTGTTATTCATTCTTCTTGTTCATTTTAATCAATAATTTCAAATTTCCAAATTTTTTGTTTTTACTCCCCAGCTCACAGCTGAACAAAAACATGTTAAAACATGGTAGAATACTGGTTCTTATAAAATATCTACATTGGCAACAGATAATCCTCAAGGTAAGGAACAAAAAATCAAATACTCTTTGATTCAGTCAAATGGAATACATATTGAAGTATAAAAATGAAGATAAAGCATCTTGACTGGCCCATCACCCACCTTCATCAGGTTACAATGTACAAGTTGGCCAATGCCCATAAGTTAACAGCTGTGATCTTTTAAATGTTTTTCACAGTAGGATATTGGATTCTGTTATCTATCCAATGACCTATGCAAGACAAGATGTCAATAAGCTGTGATTGGATGGACATGAGCTGATCTTCCCAGAGGGCAAGTTTCAAAGGATATTACAAATTTGTGAAGATGGTCATGTGATCATTTCCAGATATATGCCAGGTTAACTGAGTAGAAATTCTTCACATAAATGTTGCTAAACTGCTTTGGTACTTATGTTTTTGTTCTAGACAGGCAGTCAAGTATCAATTACAGAGAAACAAAAAGCAACTACTGTATTATCTAACTGTTGGACATCGCATACAGATATGACAAAAGTAAATAGACACATTTGTTTCCAAAAGAAAAGCAAGACCTGTTTATTTTCAGAAAAAAAGCTAGACCTGTCTATTTTCAGAAAAAAACTAGACTTGTCTATTTTCAGAAAAAAAAGTAGATATGTTAATTTTTCAGTAAAAATGTAAATATACATGTCTGTTTTCACATAAAATGCATTTTTTTTCTGAAAAAATGTACAGGCATCTATTTTCAGAAAAAAAAGCAAATATACATGTTTATTTTCAGAAAAATATAAACAAGTCCATTTTTATAAAAAAGTGGATATCTATTTTCAGAAAAACTAACTAGCGATATCTATTTTCAGAAAAGAAAGCAGCATGTCTATTTTCAGAAAAAAAGTAAATAGTCGTGTCTATTTCAGAAAGAAGAAGACATGTCTATTTTCAGAATGTGAGGAAGCCAAAGAAGTTAGATGCTCTTGACAAAACACGTCGTTAATAAATTTCCCACTTTGTCTCACCATCTTCACATCTATTTTCAGTAAAAAGAAACAGACATGTCTATTTTCAGAAAAATTAAACAGAATGTCCAGAACTAGGATAAGAATAGCGTGGGTTCATTAAAGACACTGCAACAAGGAATGTAATATTTATGCTCAGAATGATATCAGAAAGAGCAATACAAATGCAGAAGGATGCATACCTGTGTTTTATAGATAACATATGTCACAAAGAACTAATAGAACTGTTAGGTAACGATAGCCTACTTGGGAAGGATATTAAAATAATCTGCCCTGTATATGGATAGAAAATGAATTAAGTAAATATATAAAAATAGAAAGGGTTGTAAGAGAAGCATGTGTCTTCTCACCAGATTCACAACCTGTACAGTAAGTATTCTGAGAGAATTATAAGTCCTATCAGGATCCCTCATTGGTGGCCATGATCTTAGCATAAGATATGAAAATAATGCAGTGTTGATAGCAGACACAGAAAGGAAACTCATCTCATCTTGCGGCCTCAGCCAAGATTGAACTCACTAATACTTTGATTGGTGTAGTTCATAATCTTATCAAATAGCTGAATTCTTGATGCTTCGCTAGGGCTATCAAGGATGTTTTTATCGTGACACCATCACTAAATGGATTGCCAACCAAGGCTCAGAGAGACTCCATTCACCCTCATCTAAGAGCAGGTTTTGGATTCAGAGTTTTCCTTCTCCTAGACCAGGTGCCATCCAAGGCTATAGAACCCAGTCTGTCCTGCTATTTACCCATAGCTGGAGGGAGAAGAAAGAGGATTCACACCTTTCCCAAGTGTGTTAACACGTAAGTGAATCTAAAGGATTCAACTGGAATTCGAACTCGGCTCTCCGATTCCTCAATCCAAGCCGCTATCCATTACTCCACCATGCCTCCCACTGGAAACTACAAGGACTTCTACAGAAGGTAGTGAAGGAAAACGAGAAGAAAGGGCTAGACCTTAATTGCAAGAAGATAGAATGCATGGTTGTTAGCAAAATGAACAGCCTAATATGCAAATTACAAATTGGTGGTGCCAAAATCCAGCAAGTACAACAATTTAAATCTCTGGGAAGTGCTGTAACAGAGGGTGGAAATCTGAAGGCCCATTGGTATTGTGAAAGATGCCTTCCAAAAACTATGCAAAGTATGAAGTAGTGGAAAAATTTCCTTAGAAACAATGAAAAAGTACTAAACTGTTATGTAATATCAATCCTCCTATATGGTAATGAATACTGGACAATCTTCTCACAGATAAAGAAGAGATATGAACCAACAGAAATGTGTTCCTACAGAAGGATGCTGAGAATACCATAGCCCAACCAAACATGAGAGTAACGGTAAAGTTTTAGAGAAAAATGGAAACAAAAAGACATTTGTACTTAATATCAGAAAGAGAGTTGAAATTTCTTGGGCACCTAATGAGGAAAGAGGCTTGGAAAATATGATACTCACATGGGAGATTGAAGACAAGAGGGATAGAGGAAAACAATGTATAACCTGCCTAGAAAGCTTGAGCAAATGGATGGTGGAACAAGGTCTAGGAGAGATAACAAAAAGACAAAATTTACTAAAAGCTACAAAGGAGAGGAAATTGTGGAGTGCCATGATTGTCAATATCTTGAAGGGACACAGCATATAGAAGAAGATGTATTAGGCATGTCTATTTTCAGAAAAAGTAAATGGATTTACCTATTTTCAACAAAAAAAAGACATGCCTATTTTCAGAAAATGTAAATAAACATCTATTTTCTTTAAAAGGAAACATGTCTATTCTCAGAAAAAAATCTGTCCATTTTCAGAAAAATAAATACACCTATTTTCAGATAGACATATATTTTCAGAGAAAAAAGGAAAATCTATTTTCAGACAAAATTTAAAGAGACATCTATATTCAAACAAGTAAATAGACATGCATATTTTCATAAAATACATTAACACATCTATGAGCAGAAAAAGTCAATAGGCATATCTATTTTTACATAAAATACAGATGTCTATTTCCAGATTAAATGTAAATAGATACATGTGCATGAAAGTAAACAGACACATCTATTTTCAGGCAAAAGCCTTTATTCAAAAGTCTGGACTATTCAAAAATATTCTTTTAGAGAAATAAAAATTTGCTTTCCAAATTCTGGAAAAGTTTTCATCTTACAACATTGAATTTATCAGATCTATCTTTTCTTATCTAACAAGGCTGAATTAAAAATATAAAGCAAATCTTCTTTCAGTTCCCAAATAGGAATTTATGCTGATATTTACCCTTGTATTAAAACTGGCAACTGCTCTCAAAAAGGACTTCTAATCAGGTATAGCGACAAGGAATGGCTTGTAAATTTGAATGCCTCCAAAATAAAACTGCTTTCATTTAATCACTATAGAGAAGCTTCTTCTGCCTGCTATAAGCATGGCTGATGCTAACCTCCAGGAGAGCAACTCTTTGTGCCTTCTTGGGTTCACATTTTCCATCACTGAAATGAAATGGAATGACTATATTGAATCAATTGCTAGGTCTACTGTTAGGAAATTTTTCTCATCAGACTCCATCATGCATATTTATAAATCTACCATATATATATATATATATATGTACATATATTTGACAAATGAAAACCTCTCAGGAAAATAGATTTGATTTAAATGTATTCATGAAATTTTTCCATTTGTCAAATTTAAAACTTTGCTGAGGTTTCTATATCCTAATTTAAAACCATGTACATATAATATGTATTTTAAGACATTTTTTATGTTTATACATTCTTTTTATAGATAAAAATATTTAAGTAAATGCTCTGTTTATAATAAACAGTATTAATGACATTTACTGGCCTGAATGTTCATGAAATTTTCATAGAAAATATGCGTCCACCAACAGGAATCAAACCTGTATCCTATGCAGAACTGTCATATAGCCTGACGTGCTTTACCGATTTAGCCAGAGGAGAGTTTCAGTTAGCAAGGTCGATTTTATATATATATATATATATATATATATATATATATATATATATATATATATATATATACACAGTTTGAAATAGATAAATTATAAATTACACAAAAATGAAGATAACACTGACATCTCATTTTAACAGATAAATTTACCAAAATTACACAAACGTATCTTGAAATACTAAACAGTAAATTTATTCAAAAAAATCACCATTGGCTTCAACCATGGCCTTCAAATAACATCAGAGTTCCTGCAACTCTTCTAGGTGGTCTCTTTGTTTAAGTTGGTGAATGCTGCTATAATCCTTGCCTTCAGTCCTTCTTTGCATTACAAGGAGATTTTTGATCTCTCGTTCAACTGAGCCTCAGTCTGAGAAGTTAAGTAGACAGATGTAAGGGGTGATGTAGTTGTAGAAATTGTCTCACAGCCATGACTGGGTTCTCTTGCTTGTGTGGCATGGTGCAGAGTTCTATTGCCAGATATAGTGTCTTCCAGCAGCTAACTTCTTGACCCAGGGTGCACTACCTCCTCAGGGCACTTGATGTAGGCCTCAGTGTTGAGTCTGAAGCCCCGTGATTAAATGAATAGAAGCATAATGTCGGTATCACTTATGATCACTCCAAAACACTTTTGAAATAACCCATTAAATTCATCCAACTCATTCCGAATCCTCTGCACTGTCCTAAATTTGAAACCCAAACACTTTGAAATATTCATATTGGAGCTTCTGGTGCAAATGCTAAGCAGTACAACATGCTGTTTCCAAATTTCTAGTAGAGTGGATTGCATCATGGTGATCTTTCTCTCACAGACAGTGCCCAACTGATTCAACTATACTGTGCAGTTGATAAAATCAAAAACAAACAATGCACATGCATGAAATTAAGAATATAATTTACCCATTGCACCCATTGCATATATATATATATATATATATATATATATATAGTGCATCTCAAAAGAGTTTGCAAATACTGATATTTTGCATTTTCTCTAATAAAATATGCTTTTATCGACAAAAGTTGAATATTTTAATTCCTTACTGCCTGCCCAACTCCCAAACATTACATCTTAGAATAAATTATGAAAATTAGCTTTATTCCTGATTTTTTTATTAATTAAGGAAATAATCCTGACTGAACTTTAATTTTAATGCAAAAAGTTGGTCCTGTTCAATCAATTGTAAAAAATAATGAAAAGGTGTATTATGTCTTATATACCAATGAAAGTTGGTACGGCTTTGTTTAGAGATCAATGTATGAAAACACAAGGAGCAGATTAATATCTAATTTTTTGACCATCATTATTAAGAAGCTCAATAAGTCATTTATCAACTGATGAAGTGAGTTGCCTAATTTTACTGGCTGTAATTTTAGAACAAACATCCAAAATGCACTTCTACAGGTGATCCTTGTTAGAGAATTGCTGTCCATTTTCATAAACTCAATGTTTACCTTGTCCCAAAGGACTCTGTGGTAGTCATACCATAATCTTGTCCCCTGTAAAACCTTGATTTACCAACCACTCTTTGGTGAAGCAAATTGCATGACTGGGGACATTATCTTGCTGATAAACAAGATTGCTACAGAACTCATCATTTTGTGAATTCAACCAGGGTATGAAATTTTCTGTTAAAAATTGGCAATAATTAGTTGAATTCAGTTTGAGTCCTTCTGGCACAAGAAATGGTCCAATTAATGTCAAGCCACACATTCCAACCCAGAACAGCACTCCACCACTGCCTTGTTGGCATTTAAAATGCAAAGTAGAAGTTCCACCATGAATGATCCAACCTCTTTTCCAACCATCGGGGGCCGTCTAATGTAGCTTGGGCTTCATCCATCCAAATAACTCTTCAGAAATCAATTTTTAATTGTAATTGTTTGCCCATTCTAACCACTTCAGGTGATTCATTTTGCTCAATGGAGTGCATGAAATTGGAGAACATTGTCTTGTCATACTACGAAGGATGTGATTTCATGTTGCTTTCGATACTTCTTCAATACCAGCTTGTTTAAAAATCTCTTTGCTGGTGCTGTGAGAGTTCTGTTTGAGTGCTCTTTTAATTTTTCTTAAATCTCTCTTGTTAACTGCACATGAGCAACCACCCTTGTGCTTCTTCCACTTAACTTTGCCATCATTGATATATTGCTTCATTGTGCGATGATCTTGTTTAATTATTTTTGTTATTTCCAGTGTTGTTTTATCATTTGAGAGTAATTCTGATATTTTGTCTTTTTCATCAGCAGTAAGCATCTTCCCACGAGCCATTATTTTAAAATTTATGATTTCTGCAAACACTTTGGATTCACCTGAAATATATAGAAATCCTTAAATAAATAATATGGAGATTTTCCTTAATTAAACCTTTATGTCACGTTGGACATGTCATTTTAAATTATATATATTTATTCTAATATTTACACAAGCCATTACAATTGTTTAAATTCGTATATTCTAGAAATGTTATAGGTACAAACACTTTTGAGTTGCATTGTATATATAAATATATATATATATATATACACATATTTCATTAAAAACGACAGACAAGGTACTATGAGTAAGCTTTTTATTTAATTTTTCTTGTGTTCGAACAAGTTTTCTTTTTTGAACACAGAGAGTGTAGAAACTGTCCAAATGTTCTATAATTCAGAGCATTTTTGGCTATACTTTTAGCCATTATCTAGGATGATTTTTTTTCAATTTAATTGGGTGTGTGCATTGTGTGTATGTTTTTAGTGTTATAGAGATGTTTTATTTTCTGAACACAGTACATTGTGGCCGTGTTTGTAGTTAATATTAAGTGTTGGCTTTTTCTTTTTTTAATATTTAATAATTTTTAATAATGTGCATTGGATTAGTTGTTACAAACACCCAATCAAATGCACGGAAAATGTGGTCTATGTTTGTCAATTTAATATAAGGGCCAGAGTATGTGCTAGATATCAAAATGATGGAAAGATAAGGGCTTAATCTTTCTTGATTAGAGTCAACCTGGAATGATGTTGAAAGACCCAAGTCAATTTACATCACTGACGACAACCTCCAGCACCCTAGATAGGAGCATATATTCAAAATAATCATAAGCATGAGCTTGTTTTTTTTTTTTATATATTATTTGTCATTCTTTTCTTTTTTTTATTGGTGGTGTAATGGATAGTAGCTTTGAATGAGAAACCAAAGAGCCAAGTTCAAATTCCAATCTGGTCCATTATATGTACTTAGTCACCAATACCCTCAAGAAAGATATGAAGTAGAGTGACTATATTGAATCAAATGCTAGAATGACTGCTAGGAAAGTTGTCAGAATCCATCTTGCACATTTATAAAATCTAGCATTCATCTGTGCATTGAATATTGCTGTGAAATCTAGAGTGGTGCTCCTGTTATATATTCTTGATAAAAATCAAAGGAATCCTGGCTTCAGTCATTTTTCCCATTACCATGATGTGGCCTCCCTGTATCTTTTCTATAAACATCTTCATTGTCCTGATGAGCTTTCACCTAAGTGACTTGACTACATGAATTTAAGTGTATTACATGATTGGCTATGAGGTCTCACTATTTATCTGTTGAATTAGCTAGATGTAACCATAAGTTCTAGTCTAATAGTTTCCCTTTTGGAATTGCCTTTCAATTTCTTGCTTCCTTGCCACATACACTCTTAGAAAATTTAAATACAATGCCAATTGCCACCTGCTGCTTTCCTGAAACTTGTTCTTTTATTGTCCTTTCTCTTCTCATTTTCTTTTACTCTCGGTAACCTCTTGCATCTCAATGGTATTATTACCTTGCTTAGGGTGAAATGATTAAAAAAAATGAATTCATCCAGATTATTGAGGAAACTTACTTAGTATATCGCTTGGTGATTTTCTCATGAGCTATTCTCAAGTTTTTTTTCACTGCATAACAATAAATTCTATCATCTATCTTTTTTATTAAATTGTAAATACTGATACAAGCCCATCCTGCAGACTGGATTTTTATTTTACAGAATTGACATTTGCAGTATTGTAAATTGTTATCTATAACATAACAAGAAATATGTCATATTAGATAGAAGGCTGTAAGCAATTCAAACAAAATTTTATCTTAGCAATCTCCAAACAAATACAGTGATGTTCAAAAACTGAGCAAATGTATATTTATCTGAAAATATAACAGTATAGTAAATTTTTGACAGTCTTACTACTATTTCACTTACCTACCTTAGCTAGAGTTAAGCTTTAATTAGAATAGATAAGGTTAGTTTATTATGTTGAAATCACAATTATTACTCCATGATAGAATTTTTCTTCAATACTTTGGTAAATAGAAATGGGGAGATTTTGATCATGACCCCATGTTTGTAATTCTGAGTGTTATAAATAAGTTTTGCAAGTCCTGTGTTGGAAAATACTGTATGTGTAAATCAAAAGGGTCAATCCACATCCACAAATCACAATTTGCAACAACCTTCTTCACTCATAAAGAGCAAAGAGTCTTTCCTGTCATTCAAACTAGTGTTCTTTTATTGGGGTAAGCAACATTGTGAGTAGTAGAGACTAGTAGGGAAGCATAAACATTTACCATATTTTGAGGCTTACTAAAACCAATCCAATCTTGATTCTGATTTTCTTTTTTGATAGCACAGAAAACAAATTCTTTTTCATGGTAAAACTTAGTTTTGTTCTTCATCACCACAAGTACAGAATATAAAAACCCTGCTGAGAAAAATCAGTATTTTGAACATATACTGAGTGAATTAGTGTTTTTCTTAATAAAGGGGGTTAAATTTCTTTCAGAATGACTCCTGATTTGTTTCTGTCTGCAAGAGAATTTTTAGGTGGTTTTAAGCCATCTTGAAACAGAAACAGGGAAGTATTTTAACAGACTACAGAAATCTGAAGGTGCATTATAATACTATTATAAAAGGCATCTTCCACTATTATTAATAGTGTAAGATGCCTTTCAAAAGGTAAACAAAGTATTAAGAAACAGGAAAATTCAATTATATAAAAGGGAAAAAAATGCTGAGATTTTAAGTAATATCAATTCTCCTACATGGTAGTGAATGCTGAACAATTTCCTCAGAGATGAAGAAGAGATCTGAGGTATTAGAAATATAGTTCTACAGAAGAAAGCTGAGAATACCATGGCAAAGACATGTGAACAATGTGGAAGTTTTAAGTAAAATGGAAACAAAAAGGACACTTAGATATGTGAGGAAATCTGAAAAAAACATTTTATCAACATACAATATAAACAGAGATAAGGATATTAGTCTGAATAACTAATGGAATAATAATGATATCTCCTCATCTCAGAAATCCAGAAAATATTATGGAACCTGATGTCATATAAGCTCACTTTTCTATTCATCTTGTTGTGGTGTCTTCCCTCGGGGGGGGGGGGAACAGTGACTGAACGCTGGTCAACCGACACACACTCCCAAGTCGTGTAACACACTTCTGTTGTATTTACTGTTCAATACACTATTTATCTGCAACCTCTTGTTTTGTTATTTCTTAACCATTACTTGGTCACAACAATTTACAGACATTATTACACAGAAATGGCAGAAGAGGGTTTAAGAGAGAGAACAGAAAGACAAAATTTACTAAGAGCACAAAAGGACAGGAAATTGTAGAGGACAATGATTGCCAACATAGAAGGAGAAGAGTTATGCATATTATTTCTCCTTCTCCTCCTCCTCCTCTCCTACTTCAGTTCTGGAGACTCCATTTAGAGTTATGGGACAATAGAGTTTCTACTGTGGTTTCCATAACAATTAAGTTTTTATGGGATGAAGTTGATATTTATAAGTAAGAAGTGCATAGAACTTACAGTTACATCTAGCCATTTCAAGTGCAGAATAGTGGGACATTGCCACCAATCTAGTACTGCAGTTAAATTCTCACCAGGCTTGACATTACTTAACTTTGGTGATCAAACGAGAACCGGTGATTATAAATTTAGCTTTTTCCATGAAGTAGATATTTGGTATTCATTGTCCAAACAGTGTTACTAGTAGTTGAAGTTTGTAAAATATTTTTCTTAAAATAGTAGTTCAGGAAATTTGACTTTGCCAAGTTCACTAAATGTTTTTACTCTTTCTAATATTGATGGGCAGCATAAAAAGTTAATATCTTCATTATATCATTATTTTCTCTTCTACCCCATCTGAGTAAACTTTAATGTAGCAGATATTTCAGCCTCTCATGTAAGACCCAACATTATTTTTCATTGTTATTTCAGTTAGAGTAATTTATATCAGGCTTGTATTGATTCTATTAAACATTATATATATATATATATATATATATATATATATATATATATATATATATATATATATATATATATATATATATATATATATATATATATATATATATATATATATATATATATATATATATATATATATATATATATATATATATATATATATATATATATATATATATATATATATATATATATATATATATATATATATATATATATATATATATATATATATATATATATATATATACATACATATATATATATATATATACATATATATATATATATATATATATATATATATATATATATATATATACATACATATATATATATATACATATATATATATATACATATATATATATATATATATACATACATATATATATATATACATATATATATATATATATACATACATACATACATACATATATATATATACATATATATATATATATATATATATATATATATATATATATATACATACATATATATATATATATATATATATATATATATATATATATATATATATATATATATGAAGAAAAATATACCGAAAAAACAAACAAAAATCCTAATATGCAATTATGCTGTTTTAATGTTAATATAATGTCAACGTTGGACGTTTCGGTGTCATAGACCATCTTCAGGACATATTCATAAAACATAATTAACATTAGACTATATTTAATTCAACATGAAAAGACGATGGACATAAGAGTAAGACTGATCAAAACAGACAACTGAAATTTTTCAAGATTTCCTCTTTTCTAGCAAGATTAATGCTCAACAAACGTACATATAAGTTTTAGATTAAAATAAAATTCTTTTCCTTTTTCATTCAAAATGCTCTATTTTAGGAATACGTTTTCACAACATCACCCATGTGATGCCGACGTGATCATATTGTGAAACGGAACGCTGATCTTGAAGATGGTCTACTAGACCGAAACGTCCGACATTGACATTATATTAACATTAAAACAGCATAATTGCATATTAGGATTTTTGTTTGTTTTTTTCTGTATATTTTTCTTCATACTGTCAGATCTATATCCATATATTTGCTTACATATATATATATATATATATATATATATATATATATATATATATATATATGTATATATATATAAAAAAGAGCACATAGCTGGGTGGTTAGAACAAGAATATTCATTTTTCAACCATGAGCTTAAGATTCTATGGTTGATTTGTCAGAAAGGTGACTTTTTTATGTTATTGGCCCATAGAGACAATCCCAGCATGCTTAAAAACCATACAGTCGCTTGACCCAAGCCTTGATAATGAAATTGAGTAGTTGAAACTCTTCCTTGGGAGCTATTGAAGGTTGAGCTTGCATGAAGTCGCAAATCATTGTTACTAAGGGTTTGAGTGTACTGGCTTTTGTTCAGACTGTCGATCATGGCAAATAATGCAATCTTTCTGTGGGTATTGAATAAACACAAATGTGCCTGAGCAGGCGTCTGAAATAGGGATTGCCCTATCAGACAAACATACTTGGATATGAGCACCAAGCCATTACTTTATATATATATATATATATATATATACAGTGGGTAGCAAAAGTATCTAACACATTGGCTTTTCTTACATATCTGAAAAAATAACAGATCAATTTCAACGAAACTTATAGGAAATATTTAAATGAACATTGTCGATCAAAACATAGCCTCCAGTCGTTTCCCGTATGTTGTGGGGTTGTTTTTCCTCAAATGGAGTAGGAAAAATGAAAATCATCAAAGGAACAATGAATGCTGCAAAATACACTCAAATTTTGTCAACTCAACTCTTGAACAGTGCCTCATCTTTGGGACATGTATTTCAGCAAGACAATGACCCGAAGCATACTTCTAAAACAACTAAGAATTGGTTTAATAATAATGACATTAATGTCCTGGAACGGCCAAGCCAGTCACCGGATTTAAATCCAATTGAAAATTTGTGGAAACTATTGAAGTTACGAGTTCATAAAAGAAATCCATTGAATTTAAACAAATTGAAGAAAATTTGTGAAGAAGAATGGGTCAAAATACCAACAAGTACCTGCAAGAAACTAGTTGAAGACTACGGGAAATGACTGGAGGCTGTGAAGCAGAACAGAGGCCACTGTACTAAATATTAGTAAAGTGTGTTAAATGCTTTTGCATATGGGTTATTTTATTTATTGTTAATAAATGTTTCTCAAAACAGTGGTTTTAAATTTTCCTTCTATGTTTTGATCGACAATGTTCATTTAAATATTTCCTATAAGTTTCATTGAAATTGATCTGTTATTTTTTGAGATATGTAAGAAAAAATAATGTGTTAGATACTTTTGCTACCCACTATATATATATATATATATATATATATATATATATATATAGTGTCCATAAAGTTCATGTGCACTTTTTAAGTTATAAATTCTAAAGTGCACACGAACTTTATAGACACCCTATATATATATATATATATATATATATATATATATATATATATATATATATATATATAAGTAGCATACAATAAAGATTTAGTAATCAAAATATTGCAAAATTCAGCTTAACTTTCAAAGAAAAACTAGTCTAAAAGAAAAACCAGCTTTCTTCACAATGTCTAGCCCTAACACATAATCTCCACCAATTTTTCCCATAATGCATCATCAGAAACAGCTGGTGAATCAATGACAAGTATTCTTAGATATGTCTGTTACAGTGTGGTGAACATGAACAAAATTTGTGTAGTTATTTGAAGAAAAATGGAAATTTGCCAATAGAAAGTGTTGTAAATTTCATATTAGGGGTGTATGTTTTGTCTGAAGAAATTTTTTCAGTTTTATTTTATTTTATTTTACAAAAGTCTGGGGATCCATGACTATACTTTGTAAAAATTATACCCATGATTTGTTTGGATAATTCTCAAGAAGCAGTTAATGAACCTTAATAGGCTGGAATGATCATTGTATATAGTTCTTTTGAGTGTTTTATATATATATATATATATATATATATATATAAATATATTTTTTATTTATATATATATATATTTAAGCAAATGCTCTGTTTATATAAACAGTATTAAATAACAAATGTCGAGAAATTTTCAGAAAATATTCGTTCATATTTCGAACCTGCATCCCATGAACCGTTTTACCGTGCCTTACCTCTGATTATATGGTAGACAAGGTCGAATTTACTGTTTATAAACACAATATAATCTCGTACATTCATAATGCTCTGGCGTATCGACAAACAAATGACGTCATACAAGAAATGGACATATATATACATATATTTAAGCTCGGACAACCGGTTGTTATTTAATACTGAGGTTTGCAAATACTTGTATCTATGAAATAACAACGTTAAACATAAAAATGTCTTTAATAAATATATATATATATATATATATATATATATATATATATACATATATTGATGTTTCCCATGATTATAGCATTGTTTCATATATATATATATATATATATATATATATATATATATATATATATATATATATATATATATATATATATATATATATAAATATAAAATGATGTTTCCACTCATGTTACTACTGAATAAAACATTGCTTTACACACACACACATATATATATACAGACATGTATAGTTTGATAGATTTAGATATAAAACAAATGAAATTTCAATTGTACCATTTTATATATATATATATGTGTGTTTGTGTTTGTGTATGTATAAAATGATATTTCTGCAGATTATAAGATACATACATAGATATGTGTGTGTGTTAGTAGTTTTATAAAGAGAAATGTCATTTGCCAGAAGAAATAAAGTTTTCTTTACTAAGTACAATTGATATTATCAGAGCTGGTTCCAATCACAAAACAACGATTCTTTTTTTCATGCCATGACAAAGAGGAGAAGGTTAAGGAAAAGGTTCCTAATGAAATGTTTGTGAAGTTCCCAAGAAATACAAAATCCTCTTAAGGAAAAAGAAATTACTAATACAAACTCGCTGGTATGCCAGATAACATCAACAAATATAAAAGAAAAAGACAAAATAATTTAACACAAAAGGGACAAATAAAATGAAATAGATTTTTTTCCTTCTGAATTAGATGACACTTATTTCAGACAGGAATGTCATTAAATCTCTTCTTTTTTTTTTGGAGAATCAAATTTATATCGATTGATAGATAGATAGATAGATAGATAGATAGATAGATAGATAGATAGATAGATAGATAGATAGATAGAATATGGCTTGGATAAATAGATAGATATGAGCATAGCAAGATAGGACATGAACAAACTATAATTGAGAAATAGAATGAAAAATAGATAATGACCAAGGTTAGCAAGACAGAAACAGCCTTTGATAGATAGATAGATAGATAGATAGATAGATAGATAGATAGAATATGGCTTGGATAAATAGATAGATATGAGCATAGCAAGATAGGACATGAACAGACTATAATTGATAAATAGATTGAAAAATAGATAATGACCATGCTTAGCAAGACAGAAACAGCCTTTGATAGATAGATGGGAACAAGCTTAAACAAATAGACATGTACAGGCTTCAATTGATAGAGAGATTGATATGAACAGACTTTGATAGATTGGATAGATATGAATAATCTTTGAAATGACAGTGGATCTTAAATGCATTTAACAAAAAGTTTAATTTTGGGTAACTACATGTGAAGCAAATTTCATTCTTTTCTATTTGATTTTCTGATTGATGGAAAATGTTATAAGCAAGTTTAAATTACATTGTTAATATTTCAATGTTTATTGATATCACCTTCACTAAATTAATGTATTTAGGTTAATACGGATTATTAAAAAAATCGTCCACTTTTCTTGTATATTAATCAAATATTCATGTGTATTTGCTCTTTCACTCCTTGTAGTGCAAAAGACTGCAACTGCACTGCCTGGACTTTAATAACAAGTGGCTGAATAAAGCATCACATCCAAGATTTTATTTTTGAATTAATTCTCTTAGACTGGTTACCAACCAAGGCTAAAGAATTCAAACTGCCATAATAATTTACTTATAGCTAGAAAAAGAAAATGAATGAGATAAGGATTCAGGCCTTCTTCGAGAGCATTCTTCATTTTTATGTCCAAAATTCTTTATAGATGTTGTCGATCAAGGATTTCCACAACTTCCTTTTGTTGCAGTAAGTAATTTTTTGCTCTTTACCATCCCTTTATAGTCCTTGTTCTGTTATACATTCACAGAAACTCATTAAATGGGTTACTTACTGTTTCCTCCTGACCCTCCTGCCTTAGATATCTCTTGAGGGTATTAAATTCTCTAAACCCTCTTTCCTCACTATATATCCCAGAAATTTCAACTGTCTCTTAATGATTGTTTCCTTGATGTTCCCATTTTCCTTAAAACTTCTTTGTCACTCAGATAAGTCAATGGATCTATTCTTTCAACAGGTAGACCTAATAAATAAGTTCTTATCTCTCTCTAAACTCAGTCTTTTCATAAAGTGGACAGTCATGGCTCTCCAAATCTTCCAGTATTTTTACCCTTTACCATTCAACTTGATAAATAGGGGATTCACAGTTTCCTCTTGTCTGTCTTGTCTTCAGTATGTCCCATAAGCATCAAATTCTAGAGTCCTGCTACTTATTATAATCATTGAAGAAGCAAAAGCAATAAAGCCCCTAAGACACAATGGGTTTGTAAGTGTGAAAGAATATGAGGAAAAAAATATTATTAATGATAGAAAACAATAAAAGAACAGGAATTAGGAAGACAAGAATTGACATTGCATTCAAATCTTTGAACATCAATGTTGATTGGAATGTAAGAGTGTTCCATAAGTGAGAAATGCAAGAGAAGAAACTGTGAGCATAGAACTTACATTTACATCTAGCTATTTTAATTGTCTAGTCTATCCACCAATCTAAATAAATTTAACTGCATTTAAATTCATAAAGTTGAGGAACCAATGAGGAAAGCTCATCAGAACAGTGACTATGAAAATATTTATAGAAGAGGCACAGAGAAGGTACATTACAGTGTTGGATATAGGTTGAGGAAAGACCTTTGGCCTTATTTCCACTGCATTAGTGTGTGAGTGGAAATTGGAACTGGTGATAACATGAACAGGAAATGCATCCAGTGGCTAAAATAAACAGGATGTACATGTGTCCTAAGTCTTGAATAAACAGGGTGCACAGGTGTCCTGAGTGGAAGGAAATGTGTGCTTACATGGGCACCAACCTGGAAGAGGCATGGCCACACGAAGTTGTGTAGGCAACATACCAGAAGAAGGCATAGCCATGTGGAGTTGCATAGGTGACCAAATGTTATATAACTGGTCCAATTCTTGATCTGGACAGAGAGGCTGGCTAGAGCTTCACCGAATATTTGTCGCCATTAATTCCTGTGTGTGCAGTCTTAACCTCTTTGATTTTCCCTCACTCTACTCATTTGCCACAACTTGAACAATGAAGATAATTATATATTTTTATATATAAGTGTTCATTGCCTTATTTGAGCCCAGCAGCAATATACAACAACAGCAGTGGAAAAGTAACTGAAGTCAAGATCTCAGCTTAGTACTGATAACATTGCAAATTCTTCTTTGTATTTATAAAGAATCTCTAAATACATAGCAGAAGCACCAGACCAGATGTGACAACATCATTCAATGCATGAACAAATGCTAGAGTTATATATGTATAAGAAAAACTCTGGAGAGAAAACCTGTCTAGAATGATACAGTGAACCATCACTGCTAGGAGTAAACTGAGAAATTGATTCAATATATAATCTTTTCACTTCATGTCAGTAGAAAATGTTAGCCCTATTAGCTTTCCTTATTGTGTATTTTATAAATTTTGACTGTCTCTTTATGGTTGTAAGTATACATTTCTCTGTTGTTCACACTTTTTTAAAAAATTGTTCATTGCTCATTTTCTCTGCAGTTTATTCTCAGCATTTGCTGGTAGAACACATCTCTGTTGTTTCAAGTCTCTTCTTCATCAGAAATCTCTTCTTCAGGAATTTAAACTTTTCTCATTGGATGTTTAAGTTTTTTCATTATTCCCATTTTCTTTCGTATTTTTTTATCATGTGACTATTAGTATGAAGAATTAAATAGCATTTGGGATTTTCAGACCAAAAAAATCTTGTCCAAGATCATAATCCGAAGGATCTCGAAAGAACAATGTCAGATAATACTGGAGCCATAAATGGAGCAGGTAAGAAATTCACATCACAACTCACAACACTCAATTGCCTCTTCAAGTGAAAAACTCTCATGTCATCCAAAGTAGCATTCTTTTATTGAAGTAAGAAAGGTGGGTGAGACCTATATTTCCTATATTTCAAGGTTTACTAAAGTTGACCATAATCTTGATTCTGATTTTCTTTTTCAGCAGATAGCATAAATAACACAAATCTCTTTCTGAGACATCTGTTGTTCTAGTATTTAAGAACTCAGATCAACCATTCAACTCGTCCAGCTATTAGACTATTAGCCTTCTACCTCTTTTTGGCAATCTACTAAAGACCCTAATCAATTATGAATTAGTTAAGTGCCTCATAATACAGGTCTTTCTTTCAGACAAACAACATGGCTTTCACTTCTCTAGGTCAACTGCTGATGTACTAATGATTATTGCAGAAATAATCAAAATTTAGGTAAGATTGGTGAAGCTTGGGCTGTTGCTATGGACAACTCAAAAGTGTTCAGTGGAGTTTGTCATATGTGTCTTCTTCACAATTTGTAAAGTTATGGTAATTTTTTTTTTTTTTAAGCATTGTGCCCCAAGCAAGGCGTGAAGCCACTAGGATGCAGGGGGTTGTGGAAGATTTGGAGTGAGAGCAGATAGGAGTGATAGGAGAAAGGAAGAGGAGAAGGATAGTGGG
>CAHIKZ030000446.1:3395000-3457500 GCA_903632075.3 Acanthosepion pharaonis | reverse complement strand
GAAAGGAAAAAATATTATTTATGTTGCCCATACCACAACCACATTGTTTCAGTAGTTGATCTTTCATTTGAATGACATGTCTAACATCTCTAAACATTTACAACATGTTTGTCCACAATTGCAATTTAGAAAAATTCTTGTTGAAAATACATCCATACTTTGTCATGAAAATAAGACATAAACTAAAAATCCTTGAAACCAAACATAGCAATTTTGTCTTGGGAAATAATGAACACTATATATTTTCTTAAAAATACACCCTGAGGATGACATTGTATTAATATAAAAGTACTCATAATAAAATATGTATCAACACAATAATTTCCTCTCTTCTTTTAATACCAACAAGAGAAAGCTTATCTGAGAATATTAATGGATCCTGTTGAAAATAAACAAATAAGACGTGTCTAAACTATTCAATGAAATTTATCTCAATATATATATATATAATTATATATGTATATATATAGTTGTTTCTTGCAGACATTTGTCAATGCCAGAAGAATATATACAAATATATTCAAGCGCACATATATATATATATATATATATATATATATATATATATATATATATATATATATATATATATGTGTTTATGCATGTGTTTGTGTTGGCAGGATGTATAAAACTATTCAAACCAAAAGTGAAGATAATGAGGCAAAGTGGAAAAATTCATTAACAACGTATTTCAATGGAGAGTACATATTAGTGTGTACAGGTATATATATATATATATATATATATATATATATAAGAAATAGTTTTATGTGTGTATATGTGTGTACAAGTATACATTCAAAAAAGATTCTTTACTCATGACCCACCAATGAGACACAGTGAATGAAGAATGTTCTTCTTCTGTCTGCCCATGTCAGTTGATGAAGCCTGATATGTAGAGCTTCTAAAAAATGTTTAGAGATGAATATGCAAGATGATATGTCCTGATCTGGCGTCTTGTTTACAATCGCTATCCCACAGACATGCCATGGCCTCCCTCTGTCTTTTCTACAAGTATTTTCACAGCAACTTTTTCGATAAGCTACTTTCACTGGTTCCTGGACTACTGGAATTTAAGCAAGTTACCAGGCTGGCATCTCGGTCCCACCCTTTCACTGTCAAAATGGTTAAATGTAACTATCTCTCCTACTCAAACAGCTTCTTCTCCCACACTTCCCATCTGGGGAACTCCCTTCCCCTTACTTGCTTCCCTGATGACTATAATCTTCAAATATTCAAGTGTAATGTCAATCGACATCTGACTCCCTGAGCTTGTTCCCCGTCCTTCTCTGTATCTTTTCCCTAAACACTCCTCTTTACTCTTATTCTCAATCCTCTGTAACCCCTTGCATGCTAGTGGCACTCCTGCCTTGCTTGGGGTGAATTTCCTGAAAAAAAACCCAAAAAACTTTGTACACTACCCTGAATGCATCATCAGAATATTTCCAAGTGTAATCCTTTATTGTTTTAGTAATAAATTTTTTTTTAGTCATGGTTCCTTATCCCCACCACCTGCATATTTTTCACACTCACTATTTATGATAATTTCTTTTTGTATGTTTGTTTTTTTGTTCCAATTTCTGAAGAAGTGTTGAACAAAGAAGGTTCATTTTAAAGAATGCGCAATCATTATTAAAACAATATATATATATATATATATATATATATATATATATATATATATATTTGGTTGGATAGATGTGAGTTTGTGACCCTGGGTTTCACACTTTAGCGATCGTCAGAGGTCTAATGATTGCTAAAGCGTGAAACCCAGGTCACAAACTCACATCTATCCAACCAAATATGTTAGCTCTATCTCTGATATTGAATGCTTTCTAATAAGTACCGCACATATAATATATAAATAATTATATATACTTATATTTATTTATATTTATATACACTTTTCACACACACACACATATATATATATATATATATATATATATATATATATATATATATTTAGTGTATTGGGGCAGCAGATCATTATTCAAGCATATATTGCTAAATGTAACAGACAGCAAAGGTCTATTATGTTTGATCATGAGCTGTTCTAAGCTGAGTATAGTTATATCCAACATCCTTTTATGTTTACATAGAAGTTTGCTATGCAACAATAATGGCTGCAGAATGGCAGATGCAGGTTGTAAATTTGTAATGTGGTTCTATGACGTTATACATGACCATGTTGATAACATTTCTTTCTCTCACATGGTCATGTACAATGACAGAGAACAGCATTATGAATTTAAGACCTGCATCTTCTATTCCATGACCATTATTGTTGCACAGCAAACTTCTATGTAAATACACCAGGATGTCATCTTTGATGGTGAACATCTCTGTGTAATGTCCCTATAACCACTCTGAGGATAGCTCACATGAGCTGAAAGCTTAGATTGAGCAACAGCATACTAAAAAATATCCAAATGTTGGACAGATTTTGTCTTTATTTTCTCCTTAAAGTAAAGCCACTATAAGAAGCTTAGAATGGCACATGATCAAACATAATATACATTTGCTGTCTGTATATATGAAGTAATGGATAGTGACTCAGATCGAGAAATCAGAGAGCTGAGTTCGAATTCCAGTTGATATTCATTACATTCAATTATGTCCTATTACCCTTGGGAAAGATATTAATCCTCTTCTTCTCTCTCCAGCTATGGGCAAATAGAAGGACAGGTTCTAGGTTTTATAACCTTGGTTGGCAACTGGTCTATGAGAATGAAAATTCTGAATTCAAAACCTGCGGAGAGTTGTTTGGGGACCTTGTGGCACGTAGTGCACCAGGTCTCTGTATTCGGCCCTTCAAAAAGTGTGAATGGTTCTGCACAAAGTCTTCATCACAATAATCAAATCTCATGTGCTGGTGTCTGGCTGTCGATTCCTAGTTACTGAACTGTTTGACCCTCATAGGTAGAATATAATGAGAAAATAATTGTAGGACTTTGTCCATTTCATAATGTGTGACGTCATTTGTTTACATTTGATACGCCATGAGCAGATATGAATATACGTGAGACATTCATGGAAGATTGAAGTTTAAATACAGTAAATTTGACCTTGCTAACCGAACGCACCTCTGTGGTCAAACTGGTAAAGGCACGTCAAGCTAAGTGACAGTTCCGTATAGGATACAGGTTTGAATCCTGTCGGAGGACGAATATTTTCTGTGAAATTTTGTTGGACATTCAGGCCGGTAAATGTTGTTTAATACTGTTTATTATAAACAGTGCATTTACTTAAATATTTGTATCTATAAAAAATATATATATATATATATATATATATATATATATATATATATATATATATATGGTGTTCTGAAAGCTCTCATCTCAGCTGGAAGCACTTTCCAAAATCTGACCAAATGTCCAAACAAAGGGTGGAGGGAAAGGCTTCTTATCAAGTCAAGAATTTTTCAGCACCTCCTTTTTTCGTCCACATTAAAAAGCATATACATATATCAGGCAGGTTTTGTCTGAACACATTTTTATGCACATATACACATTTTTAATTATGAATAATGATACCTTCACACCAAAATGCTGTGAGTATAATCTGAATATGTCTCTACAGTCAAAATATATAGATTCATAAACATATAAATGCACTTACAGTGACATGCAGATGATTGTACAAAGAATTGAATATACATGTTAGGTAACTATGTCCTGCGGCTTCTGATGTGACAAAACCACCCGTTCTCCTTCACAGGCAGGCCTTTCCTAATTGAGAATGCTCACAGAAAACTGGTTTCATTGCAGGCTTCAGTGGCCACAAATTATCCAGATGTAAAGTTAACAGATCAAAATAACCTTTCAGCAATTGTCTAGCACCCACTTTACAGGCATGGGATCAATTTCAAGAAGGCGTTTGATTTGTTTTCTACTCTCCACAGCACAGAATCATACCATTTTCACTTTGTCAAAGAGATTTTGGAAAAGGTTTACATGTAATTGCTTTCCAAGAACTGATCTTTCAAGAATATTACTAATTGTAGACAATTACAAGGAAACAATAAGTATGTAGTTTTGGACCAGAAACTTGGTTTTGACATATATGTACATAAAAAATAAATTTCCTCTTACACACACACACACACACACACACACACACACACACACACACACACACACACATACATATATATATATATATTATTTATGCTCATTTCTTTCATACTTCTCTTGAACTGTTGTAATGTAGAAAAAACTCCTGAGGGAATGCTTCTCTGGTTACTAAAATTATGTAACCTTCTGCTTAGGCCTTGTTTTGGGTGAACAACATATATATATATATATATATATATATATATATATATATATATATATTTGTATATTTGTATATTTAGGCAGCAAATTCTCTTTTAGGCATGTCTGACTGAATAAATAACAGACATTATGTCTGCTAATTTTTAGCAAAATCAATTCATATCCATGAATAACCTTCTGTCTATTGTATATCTCATCCTTTAATATCAATAAATGGAAGGTTATTCATGAGTATAAACAGATTTTGCTAAAATTAACAGACATAATTTAATTTATTCAATATATATATATATATATATATATATATATATATATATATATATATATATATATAATTATTTTTATAAAAAAATTATAACATAAGTATGTTATAAAATCACTACAAAATAGCCATTTTGTTTCAACACACTCTGTGTCTTATCAAGTGATGATGTTAAAAGAAAATAAATGGTTTTAAAAGTTTCAGATTAATTAACGATCCTACACTAGGGGGGGAAACATTGTTACAAAAGCTAGAATAACCAATCAAAAAACGAAGTATAGAAAGATTCAAAAGCTTGACAACGAAATCCTACTCTAATAGCTATTCAGATCTTTAAATACGTGTCATATCAAAAATAATTTATACTAACTAATAATTATAAATTTACATGATAAAATTTAATATTAAAATTAAAAACTGGCAATTTTTAAAAACCAAATTTAATCACTATTAAGTTTAAAAACTACAAAATTATTGAGAAAAGAAAAATATATATGTTTATTCAATTCATTTCTTCATTGAAATTACGTTCGACAAGACAAGACGCTACAATACATCCGGTCATTTGATAATACATGTATATATATTTTTTCTTTTTTTTCCCTTTCTTTTCCGTTTTTATTTTAAAGTTTGTGAATATGGTCTTAAACTCACGCGTGACACAACAAAAATACAATCAGATTATAATACATAAGCATCCAGACATAATTAGATACACACACACACACACACACAAACATACACACACACTAAAAAAAAAAAAAAAAAAAAAAGGAGAGGTGGCGGGAATACATGAACATCTCTACAGCCCTTTATGAAAAAAGGAGACGTGGAATCTAACACTTATACACATACAGATAAATGTGAATACACTCTACATACACATAGACACCGATATATACACATACATACATCCACAGACAATGTCATAGGCATTGAGAAATCACAACCAGTAAATATTTCAGACTTAAATAAATGCTAACCACTTATTGAATTATAACTTAAGGGAGCAAATATACAAAGATAAAAATGTTTAAAATAATATTATTTAATATATTAAAACGAAAATTCTAAAACCATAAATATCAATAAAAATATATATATTATTAATCATATAAGTTGATAATAGTTTCATTATATATTTGGCAAAGAAAAACAGGATAAAGAAATCCACAAATATATACATATATATATATATACACGGCAGCAAAAACAAATTAACACACATAAATATATACTCATACATACATATACATACATACAGAAATACATACAAATAAATATATAAACATAAACATATACGTACATATACATATCTATGATAACAAGTACACATGTACGCACATATACATATAAACCTAAATACACACACATATATACACATAGACTTTTATGCACACATACACATATAAAAATATAAAAAAAAAAAAAAACCGTCATGATATACCAAAGTTTCCATACCCACACATACACATAAACAAATTCATACATAATAGGTGCCAACACACACACATATATATATACATACACAAACAGACATAAATATATATACACACATACATACATATCTACAAATAAACATATATATATAAATAAATATATCTATCTACAATAACAACCACCCATATATACATGCATACATAAAAATACAACAACATTCAACCAAATACATATATAAACGAACTAACATATAGATACATAAATATACCTTCAAACACCAACACACAGCAATATACATATAGTCTAACATACAAATATATAAACACATTCATACAAATAGAAATATACTTAAATATAAATACACATACACAATAAAATAGGACATACAGATATATATATATATATATATATACATACACACATATATATATACAAATATATCGTGGCACAAAGCCGAAATTAGGGGGTACCCAGTGAGGAACGAACTCATTCCTCAATCGCACCTAATCTAGCGAACCATGCTGGCCAACCATTATACTGCCGTGATTTTATCATACATATACATGTACATACTCATACATATACACATACACACACATACATACACATACATACATATATATATGCATATATATATATATATATATATATATATATATATATATATATATATATATATATATATATCAACCACATACACACACATACATATATATATATATACAAACATATATATATATATTTACATACATACATACATACATACATATACACACATACACACACAAATACATACATATACACACACATACACACATACATATATAGGCACACACATACACATATACAGCAACAATTATTAACCTTTTCTCTTATAATCTACCTTACCTTCCCACATAATATATATATACACACACACTCACATATATATACATACATACACACCCCACACATACACCCACACATAAAAAAAAAAAAAAAACCATAAATACATTTATACACCAACCTACACATTCCTCAGTGCAAATACTCTAACCAACACATAAATAAATATATACACATTTACACCAACACTAATAACACTATGCCGGTAAACAATACACACTTATATCGTAAGTATGACCATCATGCAATAAAAATACTAATCTATTAAAAAAAATACAGCGACATATCATTATCATTTAAAAGTATACGACCCTACACTAAGTTAAATTTATAACAGTGTTTACAATTTACTGTAAGTTCATATCTTTGATTTAAGAGATCAGCCTTGTTTTAAATCTAATAATTTCAAATTTTTCATTAAGGCATAGGTAACATGGGGTATATAGGGAGTTACATGTACGAGCTTTCTTAACCAAACTCCATTTAATCGTAGGTGTTTTGTTCTTATCTTTTAGATTCCAAAAATACTTGGATAATGAAGTCATGTACCTATATTCACTGTGATTAAAGGATTGCATATGCCCCGCCAGCGTTCCTTGAATGTTTTCATAGTAGAACCAATGTAAAACTTCTTTATATTTGGATTTTCAATTGTTGAAATAGTACCAAGATAGACTACAGAAGTAATCCCACAGTTATTTTGTAGTGGACAACTATTCGGATTCCTACAATTACATAAGTTGTTATTTGTATTCTTATAATTAGTATTGCAGTTAGTAACCTGTTGATTAGTCAAGCCTTTTGAATTCCTATACTTGTTAAAGACGATGTTGTTATGTTTTTTAATTATCTGCTCTAGGTTATCAGCACAACTATAGCTTAATTTAAGGGTATTAGGATTAAATATTTTACTAAGTGGGTTAGTTTCAGGGTTGGGGAAATGTTTTTTGATTAGGTTTATAAATATACGCCCTAACTTAGTTTTGACCATCACATTGAAAGGGGGAGTGAACCAAATAATCTTTCTAGATCTTCTTTTCTTATTATGGTTGCAATTAACAGGGTTTTTATATTGAATAGTGGTATTTTTGTATCCACTATTTTTTAGTGCAGAATTATAAAAATCACTATGTTTATTGAAAACCTCCTTATTATAAGAGTTAGCGCTAATTCTAAATTCAATGGAAGAGGTATATGTTTGATAACCGAAGGGGATGGTTGGAATTAGGATGCACATATAATGGGTTGGAATTAACTTTCACATATGGTTGGAAAATATTGTTAGCAAGATCTAGGGTGACATCTAGAAAATCTACTTGTCTAACATTAGTAGTAACTATTGTCCTAAGACCTAAATCCTTAAATACCCTATAGATCATTTTCCTAATATGGACTACCTTAATTTTATTTGAGTTTTTAACAACTAATAATCCATCATCTCTATATAATCCTACACTATCTGAATCTAGACAATCGAAGGCACTTAAATTATATAAAAGAAATAATCCAACCAAGTCCGAAGCTTCAGCAGAATCCAACGAACCCATGGAAATGTCAAAATTGTTGTTGGAAAATTGTTGTTCTGCTTGCTGTTAGCAGTGAACTACACTGTAGTTCACTGCTAACAGCAAGCAGAAATATTTAATTTCTCCTCCCGATGATGGCCATTTCGGTCGAAACTAGTCGAGGAATCTAAATGGAATAATAATAATAAAAAAACGAAAGAATATTAATCTACAACCCAGTGTGTCTAATGATTTTAATTTTTTAATTTTTTATTTTCTTACTGTTCAAAATATAATCATGAATAATGGACACGGGACTGAACCAAATTCCGAGGACATAACACCAACAGAACCAATAAACACAGAATTATTGGCTATCCGCATGAATAGAGCAACCAACAAATTAGCCAGGTATGAATCACACCGGGAATATATTGGGATATGCCTGAAGGATCGATTAGTACCTACATACATACATATATATATATATATATATAAATATTTAATGAAAAACAGACCACTTTAAGATACCATTACAATAATTTATTTCACCAAAATCCTTTTTAAATGATTTCGGATCATCAGGTAAACACTTCCAACAATGAAATGAGAGGAAAAATATGATTAGAAATTAGATTCTAATTAAATTTAATTACAAAAATTACACTACCCATCAATTTCTAATCTCATTTTTGGTATGAAAGTGACTGAAGCAGAGATGCCAGATCAGAACCAATAATATTGCTGATTCTAAAGTCTCTGCTTTCATTATTATTATTCTGCACTGCCCTCTCTGGAATTATTCATCTGGATTACTGTTATGATGTTGATTTGGGGTTAGTAGAGACAAACGCCAAATAACACGTAACAATAAAAAGGGTTTTAATAGGTTGGTAAAAAGGTACAGAAATCGCCTGAATAGTCAATAACTAGCTCAGCTAAGAACTTCTCGGTCTATCTATCTTTCCCCATGTCAACTGACATGCCACTATTTAAAGTCTTTGTTCACAGATGCAGACAAGTTCATCTTCAAGAGGGGTGGTAGGTTTCCGACACAACAATTACCAAATAATATTATCATCTATATATATATATATATATATATATATATATATATATATATATATATAAATATAAATGAGCAATCATAGATGCATGTGATGACATTCATATACTGATTTGCAAATAAATATTTATTTAATTTTAGGTCTAATCAAGAGAATTTAAAAATTTTTTTGAAAACACCCATATTGAAAAGATCATAAATATTATGACAATTGTACACACATGAAGCTCTCCATCATACATAGGTAATATGTAGTTATTAAGATATTATATATATATATATATATATATATATATATATATATATATATATATATATCATTTCACCACAACCAAGGCAATAAAGACACTAAGATGCAAGGAATTAATGGGTGTGAGTGAATACAAGAAAAAAAAAAAATTATTAAGTCAAGAGAACAATAAAAGAACAGGAATAAAAAAGACAGAAGATAATTGACTAGAAAACAAAGAAGCCTGGAAGAAAGTTCCATAAACAAGATGTGTGAGAGAAGAAACTGTTAGCATAGAACTTCATTAGCTGAAAATATGAACAACAAATTAATCATATACAAAACTCTAAATATGTAGAATTTTTTTTTTATAGAGGACAGAAAATGTGACACTGTAATCCAAAGGTGCATTAGGATAGAAAAAAATTGCCTTCGAAAAAATATATCAAAGTATTAAGAAACAAAAATAGCATTAGAAAACAGTACTGAACTAATATGAGTTGTCCTTTATGGCAGTCAGTGCAGGTCAATCTCTTCACAGATGAAGAAGAAATTTGAGGCAACAGACAGGTAGTTCTACAGGTTACCAAGAATACTGAGGACTAAAAATATGAGCAATCATAAAGTTTTAGAGAAAAATGGAAGCAGAAAGAACATGTAACATCAGAAAGAGAAAGTTAAAATATTTCTAGGGCACATACTGAGGAAAGAAGGTTTGGAGAACTTGACAACCAGATATATTAAAAGCAACAGAGACACAGAAAAGCGGCATATAACTTACCTAACAAGATTCTGAATAAGGCTGGAAGAACAGGAATTAGAAGTGATATTAAAAACACAAAAATTACAAAGAGCTACAAAGGATAGGAAGCTGTGAAAAGCTATGATCACCCATATCATGAAGGGACACAGTGCATAAAAGATAATAGGTCTGATAATTAAGCCCACTTTGCATAAATTCGTATCATGTTTCATCTATTGTACCTTTCAACTTTCATCATCAAAGTCTAATAATCCAGGCTTAAAATTCATTTCTTTTGCTTACAGAGGGAAGGAATAATCTTGTCATATTCTATCTATTTATCTTTATTTTAGTCCTCTCAAATTCTTGGATCAGCTTCTTAATGTTGTTATTAAACTCATTAAGTAGTTATTTTCATTTCTTTTATTTTCCCAAGTACCTTCAATCCAAGATTATCTTCAGGAGTGAATTGCTAAGACAAAAAATTAATGTAATCACCATTTGTGATTGTTTTTGTAAATGCGCATGAAACACGCTCTGACAATAATGGAGTTGGTTTATGAACGCATATGAACGTGCTCCATTATAGTCAATTTAAAAAATTAAATTAACTGTTAAGAATAATATGCATCTATAGGCATTTATATAGATATATGATATATGATATATATATATATATATGAATATAATTTTATATATATATATATCCAAATGTAAAACAATGAAGAGTAAGATTTCAGTGTTCAAAACATTAATTTAAAACAGGTCTCAATACAAAAGTAGAGCTGTAAATATTTATTTATTATGAAGTGTTACATTAGACAAATCTTGTTTCAATGCTAAAATTTGTTTTTTTACGTTTCATCAGGTGGGAAATCACAATGCCACTAAAAAAGTTTTAGTTGCATCATGATTTCCCACCTGATAAAATGTTAAAAAAAAATATTAACGTTGAAACAAGATGTGAAACAAGATATGTGCATGTTCTAATTAACACTGCATAATATATATATATATATATATATATATATATATATATATATATATGGATATAAGATATCGTGCATTGTTCTCAATGTAATATAAATAGATCTATTAAGTATAATTAATAAATATATATTTTTCCTCATATATGTTCTAATGTAACACTATAATATATATATATATATATATATATATATATATATATATATATATGGATATAAGATATCGTGCATTGAGTGCTGGTGTTAATAAAATAGTGCTCAATGTAATATAACAGATCTATTAAGTATAGATTAATAAATATACATATTTTTCCTCACAGGTAGCACAGCTCAGAGTTTCAGGCACAATACAATCTTCAGGTGCTGAGTAGAGACTGACTATTACATAATTTAAATTTTAATAAGAAATATCTGGTTTACACAATTTTGGCACAGTACATATATTATACAGGGATAATTAACTGCACTAACATTACATTAACCAGATATTTTTATTAAAATTTCAATTACATAACAGTCTCAACTCAGCACCTTAAGATTGCATTCTGTATAAAATGCTAAGTCATGCTAACAGTAAGGAAAAAAAAATATATATATATATATATATATATGTATATTAATCATTTCATCACAAGCAAGGTGATGAATTCACTAAGATACAACATTATTAGGGAGAGAGGACTACAAAGATGAAAATATTTAGAAAGTGCTTTAATTGCCGATTCACTCACAGTATATTTGCATCCAGATTCTTACAATGTTTCACCATTCTTGGCAGATCTTCTGTTATCACAATGTGCCATATTTAATAACAAAGATGATGGAAACAAAATAAGAATCTAAATGAAACTGTCTAGATTATAAACATAAAACACATAAAAAAATTATATTTTTTAAATTTAAAAATTTCCAGTATCTCTTGTCTATGCACATGTGTAGTCACATCAACATAAACAAATCTAGTCTAATGAAGTTCTAAATGTTAGAACACATCATACAAAAACTTTTCACACTTTGTGATATATATTCACACACACACACACACACACACACATGCCAGGCCTATATATATATATATATATATATATATATATATATATATATATATATATATATATATATATACAGAGCTGGTGTGTACTAACCCCTGAGCCACCTGACCAGGGGTAGGGGAGTCTAATCAGGGGATGCGTGTAGTGCTTTGTGACCCTCACAATCTTATCAACATTTGTGTTTTGCTGCTTATATATATATATATATATATATATATATATACATTACAAAGTAAACTAAGAGCTACTATTATTAACGGATGATTTTGATGTCATTTTTTTTGTCTAAATCCATAAATTTGTTTTGTTCATGCTAAGTCTTGAAAAAAAAACTATACAAAATTCACATAATGTTGAATGTGTTAAATTATTTAACTTTTTAGAAAGAGAAATCACAAGTTGATGTTAAAAATTACCGCAAAACATTGTTGATTTATTTAAGATGGAATCATCTATTATATTATGCCTCTATTTTGTATTTAAATGCATTGTATTTATTTTCAATATTTTTAGTTGAATTGTCCACCTATATTGCATATGATCTATTATTCTGCATAATTAGGGGACAATAAAATTTGTATTTTATATGAATTCTGTCAGATATGCACAAATCAAAAACATGTTTCACAAGCTGAACTTCTTGCATAAGGCAGTAAACATAATTTGCAAAAAAAGGTAGCTCTCTGGGATTATGAGAAATTCAATGTTTTTAAGAAACTAATATCCTTATGAGGAGAATCTGCGCTAAGATAAAATCAGCAAAACTGCACAAACTTGCTAATATTAATTGACAAAGTTCAGATTTGAATAAACAACAATTTTACATATGAAATTAATTAAATTTTCCTTGTCTGCCATATTTAATGAAAGATTTTTAAAAGAAAGTTTGCTGCACAAATATACATTAATATATATATATATATATATATATATATATATATATGTGTGTGTGTGTGTATATATATATATACATATATATGTATATATATATATATATATATATATATATATATATATATATATATATATATATATATATATATATATATATATATATATATATATATATATATATATATATATACATATATATATATATATATATATATATACATATATATATATATATATATATATATATATATATATATATATATATATATATATAATAACAATAATAATAATGATAATCAACTCGCCCGTCGGTTTCGACGTATGTGGATCTGACAGCTTTTTGATTCAGTTATGAAAGTTTGTGCGATAATCTTAAGTTGCATTTAAGACCCACTAGTGATTTACAAAGGAGGCCACATATGGCACAAGTGTGAGGATTGTGAGATGAGATCACTGTTAGATTGGCTGATCTTTTAGATCTTACTCTCTCTTCTTGAAGATGATTCAGACAAGCAGATTGAAAATTGCTGAGTCCACTAAAACATGTTGATCTCCATTCTACCTGCTCCAAAGCTAAGTGCTCAAGGGTGTTATGTGGTATATTGACTGCTTACAAGTTGCTTTTCAGCTTCTTTGTATCTTAGCCATGGGCGTCCTACATTTCTGTAGCCCTGATCTAACTGGCTGTACATTAGTATCTTGGGTATCCTGTCATCAGACATTCTCAAGACATGACCAGTCCACCATAATATATATATATATATATTTTAAAATTGGTGTCACTCCAAGCAAGGTAGTACAGCTACTAACATACAAGGGGTTACAGGGTGTGGAGGAATTAGGAACAGTAATGGGTAGAAAGAGAAATGAGCAATTAGGATGACATTAGATAGAGAGTGATATTGTATTTAAATTTTTGGTTGTGAAGGACAAAAATTGTTGTGGTCATCCAAAGATTACCATTTTTATATGTGGTGTCACAAGCACTGTGTCATGGCTGGTTGACAGACACTGTTTAAGGGGAGGTAACTAGGTATGCTGTAGAAAAAAACCAGGCTTGAGTAGTTGCTAGATAAAGCCATGAACTATGAACACTAAATACTTACTCTATATTTAACAATACCTTGATGATAACATTATGCTATGTCAAATGTACTCAGAATAAATACAATATGAGCCAACACAATGTTTTCCTCTTTTAACAACTACATAAAAAAGCTTAGTTGTGAATATAAAAGGATCTTATGAAAAATAAGTAGACAGAATGTGTCTAAATTATTTAACGAAACATGTCAGAATGAAAACATGCTGCTGAAATATATGACCATGTATATATATATATATATATATACATATGAAAATTTCTCCAATTTAACCATATATATATATATATATATATATATATATATATATAAGATAAATAACAGATGGAGTAAAAATTCACGGTTTGTAGCATTTACTTTTTTTTTAAAAAGTGTTCAATGCAAAGTAGAGCAAAATATTATTATAATATCTTTATTATAATAGATTATAATAAAAACTTTTCTGTAGCGATGTAAAATATTTTTATTATAATCAAAATATAATATAATATATATATACATATGTATGTATATATGTATATATATATGTAATATAATTATAAAGAAAAACCTTTCATTGTATATGATAAATGACTAATGAAAAACAGTTGGTTTTAAAATATAGAAAACAAAACATATCTTAATTAATTTGCTTGTAATGGCTTTTCATTTTTTGCAAAGTGACAATACATTAAAAAATAATCGAAAATTTATCTGCATTTCAAAATAGAAAAAGTACAAAATACACTGCTGTTTACAAATAGGAAGAGTATTTATTATGAGACATAATAAATCTATGTTTTTAGAGGGTGACAAATAAATAAAACCAAAAATACAAAATACACAAAAGATAAAAAATAATAAATAATATAGACAATCACAATCGTCATCATGGAATTTTCTTGTTTTCAGAATATCATTCATTATAAATTTTTTAATTTAAATTTTTTTTTATTGGCTAATACAGAACATCGAATGACCAGTCTTCTGTGGAATGAGTGCTTTTATTAAGATAATATCTACCATGAAAGGCTAAACAATTTCTATCTGCCCAAGGGAAACAGTTGGTGATCATAAAGTGTTTTTGTCTGCTCATTAGGTAAGGACAAGGGATGCTAAAGTGGTTATGTCTGCTCATGAGGTAAGGATTTGGGATACTAAAGTCATTACCGAAGGACTTGAGATGCTAATATGTTTATGTGTGCTCATCAGGTAAAGACTTGGGATGCTAACGTGCTTATGTCTGCTCACGAGTTAAGGATTTGAGATACTAAAGTATTTGTTTACTCACTAGGTAAGCATTTGTGAGGGTAACTTGTTTCTATCTGCCCATTAGCTAAGGACCTGGGATGCTTACGTGTTTATGTCTGCTCATTAGGTAAGGACTTTGGATGTTAAAGAGTTTCTAAATGCTCATTAGGTTAGAACTTATGATGTTAATGTGTTTCTATCTGCTCATTAGGTAAGGACTTAGAATGCCAAAGTGTTTATATCTGCTCATTAGGAAAGGAATTGGGATACTAAAATATGTCTGCCCATTAGATACATACTTGGGATGCTAGCTCATTAAGTAAAGACTTGGAATGCTAAAGTTTCTATATTTGCTTATTATGTAAGGATTTTGGGATGTCAATGTGTTTATGTATGCTCATTAGATAAGTGCTTGTGATGCTAATATTTGTATGTCTGCTCATTTTGTAAGGACTTGTTATGCTAACATTTTTATATCTGCTCATTAGCTAAGGACCTGGTATGTTAATGTGTTTCTACCTGCTAATTAGGTAAGGATTTGAGATGTTAAAGTGCTTATGTCTGCTCATTTGTTAAGAATTTGGGATACTAGCATGTTTATGCCTTCGCATTAGGTAAGCACTGGCTAAGCTAAATTTTCCATGTCTGCTCATTAAGTAAGGACTTGGGATGCTAATGTGTTTGTATCTTCTCATTAGATAAGGACTTATGATACTAAAATGTTTATGTCTGCTCATTAGTTAAAGACTTGGAATACTAAAGTGTTTATGTCAGCTCATTAGGTAAGGACTTGGGATGTGAAAGAGTTTCTGCCCAATAGATATTGACTTTTGATAGTAAAATGTTTATGTCTGCTCATTAGGTAATGATCTGGGATGCTAAAAACTCCAAATTCCCCTGAATATATTAGGATACAGCAGTCTGTGAACATTCAGTCCTTCTGTGTCTTACTCAATAATGTTACAGTAAGTTTGTCTTTGTAATTTACCCTGAAAATGATCTTGGAAAAGATCAAAAACACTTGTCAAAAAGTACACCGCCTTCCTTGATGAATTTCATCTTAACATCAAGAAACTGATTAGACAACTGGAAAGGATCAGCATGAAAATAGACACTATATATATATATATATATATATATATAGGCAGCATATCTTCATTCAAACATGTTTCATTGAATACTATAGACATATTGTGTCTATTTTTATATATATATATATATATATAAAAGCAAATATATGGATATAGATCCGACAGTATGAAGAAAAATATATATGGAAAAAACAAACAAAAAATCCTTATATACATTAAAACAGTATAATTGTATATAATTTTTTGTTTTTTTTTTATATATTTTTTTCTTCATATATATATATATATATATATATATATATATATATATATATATATATATACTCACATTGTGTAACAAATTATTAATAAGTTGACATTTTTTCATTTTGTCCAGAAACTACATGTTGGAATTTAACAAAATTTTCACAGAATGATGTCAACAGTTATATGCATGTACCTGTAAAAGTGTAAAGTTCCTCAAATGTACACAGAAACTATTGTCATTTACCTAATTTACTTAAATTATAACTTCCAAATTATTAGCGAGATGTAATTAAAACACATATAAACAGGAAAATAATGCTTTAATTGCTTCATATACAGATTGCTATGGATACAACCAGTAACTGACATGAAATAAATAGGAATCAACAAGTACACAAAGTTCAAAATTAATAATGGAGCTGGTTAATAAGTGATATGTGATTCTCTTCTTGAAATGACATAGATAAGGTAATGATCCATGGAACACGTTAATTTCTGGATCTACTCTGATGTAATTCCATGTGATACATTCCTTATTGCCTGCCACAAGTCCTCCTTGTTTCTAAATTGGCATCCATTCTAGTAAAACCGTCACTTCAGAATGCCCCACAAGTTTTCGACTGGCTTTAAGTCTGGAGAATTGGCCAGTCAGTTCATTTTCTGTGTTGTGCCCACTCAGGATGTAGACGATCATGGCTCTCCATAATTTCTTATCTTTTGAAACACTTATTAAATTTTGTTTTTCCACTATTTCTCCTAAACTCTGTTCCCCAGCCATTTATTCAAGCTTATTGCATTCTATCTTTTTGCAGTTAGTCCTTTCTTCTTGCTTTCATTCACTACCTTCTGTAGGAGTTCTTCTAGTTTCCTTTCTATGTCTGCTATCAACACTGTGTCATCTGCATATCTTATGGTGTTAAGATTGTAGCCACCAATAATAAATCCTGGTAGGACTTCTAATTCTATCAGAATTGTCTCACTGTATAGGTTGAATAAGTCCATCCATTTATTCAAGCTCATTAAGTAGGTTATGCATTTCTTTCTTCTCTTCTTCTTTCCCTCAGTCTTGTGAGTATCAAATTTTCTAAGCCCACCTTTCTCATTATGCGCCCAAAAAATTTCAACTGTCTCTTCCGGATGTTAAGTATAAATTTCTGTTTTGTTCCCATTTGCTCTAGAACCTCGTCGTTGCTCATATGTTTGGTCCAAGATATTTTCAGCATTCTTCTGTAGAACAACATTTCTGTTGCTTCAAGTCTCTTCTTCATCTTTGAAGATATTATCCAGTATTCACTACCACAAATATATATATATATATATATATATATATATATATATATATATATATATATATATATACGAGGATAGATATTTAACAATTCAATATTCTTTTTCTAATGAAGTTTTTATGCCTCTTAATACTCTGCTTGGCCTTTGAAACACACCTTTGCCCAACCCCATACATCTTTGGATCTCAGTATCACACTTTCCATCATCTGTTAGAACACTTACCAGGTATTTAAGTAATTGTGCTTGTTTGATTTTGGTATCCCTGATTTGTAATTTACATTTCAGGCTCATCCTTTTGCGAACAACCATGCATTCTGTCTTGCAATTAGTCCTTTCTTCTTGCTTTTCTTCACTACCTGCTGTAGAAGCTTTTGTAGTTTTCTTTCCATGTCTTCTTTCAACACTGTCTCATCTGCATATCTTATGTTGTACATGTTTGATTTTGGCATCACCAATTTATAATTTCCATGGACAGTTGCTTTTGCTAACAACCATGCATTCTACCTTCTATAATTAGTCCTTCCTTCTTGCTTTCTTTCATCACCTTCTGTAGGACATTTGTAGTTTTCTTTCTGTATCTGCTATCAACAATGTGTCATCTGCATATCTTATGTTGTTAAAATTGTGGCCACCAAGAGTGAATCCTGGGAGGACTTCTAATTCACTCAGAATGGCCTCACTATATAGGTTGAATAAGTCCAGTGAGAAGACACATCCTTGCCTAATAATCCTTTCTATTTATGTCTGTTAAACATTTTCTATCCATATGAAGGCAGTAGTATCTGTCTGTATTTCTGAAATGAGGTATTATGTACACTATTTACATTTTTCAGACTATTGTCCTCATTTTTTTGCCATATTTATCACAACATTTCAGCCATTGTATGCTTCGGCCTAACTTCAGGTGGTTGGAATGTCAAACTGAACCCTTTATTTTGCTCGCTGGGGTAGATTGTTCTAGCTCCACATGCCATGTCTAATGGATGTCAGTTATCTCCTGTTAATTCACCTCTCCAAGTTCTCCACTGCCTTAACCAGGTATTGAACTCACACTGTCACTGGATCTAATTAACACCTTTATCCACAGTTCTACAGTAGATAAAGGCATTGGATGACTTGGAGAGGTAAATTAACAGGAGATAACTGATAACTGACATCCATTAGACATGGCATGTGGAACTAGAACAGTCTACCCCAGTGAGCAAAATAAAGAAGATGACTGGAGTGTACAATGGCTGAAACATTGTGATAAATATGGCAACAAAGATGACAATAATAGTCTGAATAATGTAAATAGAGGTTCATGATTATTCTAATATCCTTCCCAAATATGTCAAGGTTGTTAAGCAGTTATAACATTTCTTTGTGGTGCACTTTATTGAACACATTCATGTAATCTATAAAATACAGGTAAATGTCCTTCTGGATTTGTATTATTGCTCTTTGTTAAAGAGTAAATTACGATTACAAATCAAAATAATGATAAGATATAAAATAAAATCTGTTTGGTACACTCATGCTCTGGTGACCCTAGAATTAAATATAAATGATTATTAATTTTTAAATCATAATTAAAAATCAAATTAATGTCAAAATATAAAAAAAAACTCCTGTTTGACACACTAATCTCCTGATGATCCCAGAATGAAATATATATGATTATCAATGATTAAATTATGATTGAAAATCAAAATAATGTTAAATTAGAATAAAACTTTATTTAATAACTACTAGAGAGGGAGGGGGAGGAGAGAGAGAAAAGTGAGAGAGATAGGGGGGAGTGACAGAAAAAGAGAGGGAGAGAGAAAAAAGGCAGATGGAAAGATTTTTTCCACTTCACCCCTTCCAATTATTAATAGAGTTATGTGTTCTAAGTACACTTGTGACAATAACATCAATGTGTTTCAACTACTGTTAAAAGTGTTACACATGTTACAAGAAATGTTAGAATAAATATATAAATGTACCATTCAAAAATATTTTATTGAAAAGTTATTTGATTTTTCTTTCCTTTTTGCAGTTTGCATATAAGCCATCACATTTTTACAAATTTCATGTTTACATTTGAGTACTTTTGAATATCGCTGGGCATTATCAAATTATCAGGAAGGATGTTTCTGTCTGAGGAGAGGAAAAGATAAAGCAGGAGTGTAGCAATGGATTTCAGCATCTGGAAGTGAATACAATTTTGCCACACTTGAGTCACCCTTGAAATGTTTTAATATATGTTTTTCAATTCTATTAATGATAGTAAGAAAGAATCAATTGCCACTTTCCTTCAAGGACAAAAATTAAAAAAAAACCTAATATGATAATTCTAAAACCGGAACTGAATGAATTAGAACTGTATACTAGAAGTATTTACTTGACTTCCTACCAAATCAGGATGTGACACAAACTCAGTTATTTAACATGAGGAACCTAAGCATGTACACTCAGGCCACTGGTCAAATATTGGTCTATTTGTGGCCCATCCCCTCCTTATGCAGGATTGGGCACCAACTGCCAGAACAGATACTACATATACTTCCATAATTTGAAAATCATTTTGAAATTCATGTCATCCACTGATGTTATTTTTCAATGAAAAATAAAATCAATGTTATATCTTAAATTTCAGACTTTTGAAAAACACTTGGATTGCCAATGATTTGTGGTAGTTTTCTTGATTTATAAAATGGGGGAAAAATACTATATCTTATTTAATTTTGTTTTAAAATGTATGGGCAGGTGTTGTATGGTTAGTAGCTCAAACAAGAAACCAGGAAACCAAGTTTGAATTCCACCCAAGTTCATTTGTAGAGTAGTTGGCCATTGTTAAATGTAATTGGCACAAATTCCCAACAAACAGAAATGGACAAAGTTTTCAATAAACAATAATGAAAGAAAGAAAGAAAGAAAGAAAAGGAGAGGGCAAAAATAATACTAAGCAAACAATATATACGAGACAAAAATAGGCAAAGCAATACAAATAAGGCAAAAATTTCACCGACTAAGACCAGTGTTAACACACAAAAGGGATACAGTCATGTGATTGCAGCATTCTACCTTCAAGATAAGAATGAACAGAAATTTGTGGATGAAATCAAGAAGTGGTCTATCTTATTGGCTAGGAATAAATCCCAGCATGCATCTGTATGTTTTGTCTATAAATTTGGGTTGGGGATGTTTTTGTAGTCTTTCTTGCAAGGAGTGGAACCAAGATCATTACATTCACTTTTGGACAAATACCCTTGGGAAAGGTATGAATTCATTTCTTCTCCCAACTTCCCCCACCACCTCTCAGGTATGGGTTTTTCAGTCTTTTCCCAGACTCTTTTTACTTCTAAAAAGTTCACATTTGGATTTGCCTGTCCGCAAAATATTTTGCTAAATTAGGAATATTTTGTATCAGAAACATTATATTTTTTCACCCTAAACAAGGTGAAAATGCCACTGGGAATGAAACAGAATAAAAAGATTTTAGAAGGAACCTAATCCTAAACAAGAAACAATTGATAAACCTCTACTCTGGGAAGATAGTGAATCAGGCATTGAATTTTTGAGATTACCAAAATTCTCAACAAAGTTAAATATTACTACAGGTTCTAAACATTAACTCAGCACTGACTAATGTTAGAAACAAAACATATGCAACTGTCTCTGTTTAAAGAAAAGAAAGATTTTGCTATCGTGACAGTATTTTAATAGTTATTTTTTATTTTTTTTTTTACGTAGATGGCAAAATCAAAGCACCTAAGCATTAAGATGAAGCTAAAAATGGAAATTTTTTTCAAAGAAGGCTACTCTCAAAAACAAATTGCCAAAAGTTGAAATTTCTAGACATGGTGCACAATATTCATTACAAAGGCAACTAGAAACTGGAGCAAATGTTGACAGAAAAGGAGCTTGAGCACTAAAAGTGACAACTGCTACTGAAGAGAAACACCTGATTACTGAGAGTAAAAGAAATAAAAGGAAAACTGCTCAAAAGTTGACAACTGAACTTAATTCCTCTCATTAGCAACCAGCATCAATCTCAGCTGTGAGAAATTGAGTTATATGACTAAGGCTCAGGGATGCATAGCCATCAAGAAATGTGTGCGGCAGAAGGTGAATAAGCTGAAAAGACTTATGAGCCAAAAAACATGTAAGAACTGGACATTGAAAGAATGGCAAAATGTACTGTGGATAAATGAGTCCAAAATTTTTGGTTGTAAGAGAAGAGTTTATGTGAGAAGAAAACCAAGAGAAAGACTGAATAATGAATATGTGGTTCCAACAGGTCAGCATGGTGGGGTGTCTTTTATGGTGTGAAGGTGTTTTGGGAGAGAGAGGCCTAGAGATTTGATTCAGATCAAGGGAATCACGAAAAAAGAACAAAATATCATACAATTTTTCAAAAAACATGCTATACCATTTGCTTTATGCATAATTGGAAAAAAACTTCACCTTTTGACAAGACAATGATCCAAAACACTCTTCTAAATTATGTCAAAAAAAAAAAAAGCAACTAAACTTTGGAAAATAATGACTTCGCCACTTCAATCATCTTTCACTGAATTAGAATGGAAGGAATTGATAAGAAATTTCAGAGAATACACAAAAAGTGAAAATGAGATTTTTCAGTGCTTGAAGAATGCTTGGAAAGAACAGCCATCTATTTTTTTCAAAGACTATTAGAAAGAATTTCAAGAATTTGCAAAGCAATGCAGGTAGTGATTTTATTGACAAAAGCAAAATATGATGCTATTTTTGATAATTTTTCATAGGTAAGTGAGTAATTTTCGTCAAAATAAAAGCAAATACACTATAGTTACAGAAATTTCATTTTAAGGTGTTTCTTAAAGAAACACAGGATTGCCACAAACTTTTTAACTGAAGTGTATATTTATATTTACTTTTAAATTTTAGCTCAGAGAATACTAAATATTATCACAATAGAAAACAAAATAACAAATAAATTGAACAAAGAAAAATATTTGATTTTTCATTTTGGGTGGCCATTTTAATTCCCTCACAAATATTGAGTAACCAAAAATGTTAATTGGGTCAATTAATTCAAAGTAATTTTTTTTTGAGAAACTTTATTGAATAAAAATTATACCTGTCTATATTTCTGAGATAAGGTATTGTAATTATTTACAATATTTACATTCTTCGGACTGTTTTCCTCATCTTTGTTGCCATATTTTCGATGTTGACAGATTCACAATGTTTCGGCTGTTGTATGCTCCTGCTTTCTTCAGGTTATTCACCTGAAGAAGGCTGGATTGTACAATGGCTGAAACATTATGAATATGGCAACGAAGATGACGACAACAGTCTAAACAATGTAAAAAGTGTAAAAAATCTATAGCATTTTCTCCCCTATCTTTTGTCAATTCATAATTCCATTTCCTAGATTTTATTTTTTTATCTTTCTCAGTTAAGTGCATTTTGCTACCTCAGGGGTTTGAATTGAAGCAGTTTTCTTTTCATTAAGACCAGAACAAATGTTATATGCTGTATCAAAATACATGAATACTAATTTTATCATAATGAGATAGCACAGCCTTTATCTTTGATAATGAAGGATTCTTTTCATTAATTGCTGTCTTCATTTGATCTCATTTGAAATTAGAAATGTGCAGGTCTTATTGGCAAAGAAATTATAATCAACAATCAAAATTCAACTTCTTGCATAGTCAGTTGCATTTACTTTTAAACTAATACTCTTGAAAAAGCCATTAATTCATCTATTCTTCGCATTTTAGTTATGTATTAAATTGCACAGTAAACTGGGTTTTCTAGCCTTGCATGGCAGTCAGTCTGGGAAAAGGACATCTATGAATGCAAAAAAACATAGAGAAGACAATGGGAAGTCACTTCACAATCTTTCCTAAAGTTCATGGTAATTCAGAGATGCTAAAGAAAAGGAAATTGTGGAGTACAATACCTACTCATGTCCTAAAGAACTTGAGGAATCAACTCTTCAGTTTTTACTAGGGTCTCATAGTAGGGTTCTTTCTTCCAATCTCTTCATATTCAAAGTATCACCTACTTCAGATGAAGACAACCTTTGTGTATTGTAGTAGGGATTCGTTTTGCTTGTCGGATGGTTTTTCTTATTGTGTGCTATGCTGTTGTAAAGTAGTCACTTTTCATTCCCTGTCATAATTTGTTTACAAAAATAGAAGATTCAAATATGGTTCTCACAGTTTTTTTTCCAGTAACTTATGTGGAAGCTATACATCAAAAAGACTAACATAATCAAGCTTGTGCAAATCATTTTAGTGGATTTATTTAGATTTTTTTAGAATATTGGCTTTCTCCCATGCTGTAAAACATTGATTTTTATCAAGTAATGTCTTTATTTGATCGCTATCAACCTCAACTGATTTCATTTAAAATGGAATATTGTTCAATGAGAAATCTCTAGTATAAAACTTAGCAAACCACTTTTGGCATAATGTATAAATTTTTACCTTGCTTAGAAAAATCACAACATGAAATAACAAAAGTTATTTATTTAATTCCATTTTTAATGTGATTTTCAATAAACAAATATTTACCAATTTTCACAAAACACTGATATGCCAGTTGATGCAATATAAGCAAAAGAAATTTTTTGAAAGAAGTTAAAACTAAACACTTATAATGCCATTTAAAATCAACAAAACAATATCTTTGGCCAAGCCACTTAAACATTGGATTAGTGTTTCTCAACAAGTTTTTATTTCAGGATGCACTTGTAGGATAAGTGAAAACTCTGGGGCACACTTCAAATTTTAATAAGGAAAACTTATTTATGAAGACTTTTAAAGGCTTGACTTGACTTGACATATGCTATAATAGGCTTAAGAAGAAAATTATCTTTAATAGTTGCCATTTTTGATTTAGCATTCCTAAAGATTAGTGGTACCTTTTTCATTCAAAGGGATATATAAAGAATAACTCATTTAAAACCTTGAGGAAGGAAAAAAGGGAAAGGATTATCCACTCCTTCTTAAAGATTAAGGAACTTAGCATCCAGTTTAAAATATCAAATCACAAAGCCTTGACTAAGACATGGAAGCTATGTGCTTGGTGTTTTGAGCTTTTAAAAATTAAAATTCTTTTAAATACAAAAATAATTCATAAATTACTCTTCTGTTAACACATGGTTACATTTCAGGGTGCACCAGTTGAGAATTGCAGCTATAGGAAATAGTCATGTTGACACAAATAATAAATTCTTTTGAGATCACAGTTCATAAGAAAAGCATTATTGTCACAGCAGATCATGCCAGAATATAATTTACACTCTTGTCTCATATCAGACCATTAAGGGAATTAGGTGCAGGGTGAACTCACAGCCACAAAATGCAGAATCCTATTATCTCACAGCAGTGGCATAGTTAGTTCATGTGCTACCTGGGACAGCCCTTGAGTTTGCTGCCCCCACAAAAACATTGCACAGTGACTCACTGTAGTTTGGATACTGTAATGGGACCTTACCCATAATAACATAATGGGCTATTCCATACGTAATAAATACTGCACCTCAAGAGGAAGCAGAGAGTTCAGTCTGAAGTCTGGAGTGAAGTCCGTCAGAAGTCTGTCAGTCAGTCAGTCAGAGCGAGTGAGTGAGTCAGTCAAGTCAGAGGCAATCCGAAACAGAGTTGCGTTCAGACAATTACTACTAAACCTGATTATTCATATTAACACTTTCTACTTCTCTGTATATATTCCTGCTTGTAATATATCTGTGTTATTCCATATCTGTGTTCAAGTTCTTCTTTATTGGTTCTACCTTGGACTATCACCGTGGTACAAGGAACCGGACCATCACACATACTGTTATAATATTACTCTCACATAGTCAAATATAGTATGCTTTAAATGCATACCAAACATAATTTAATCAGTAACAGTTAAAAAGCAAAAACAAAATATAGAGAAAGAAGTGTAAAAAAAAAAATGAAACCCATCTTTATTTCTGAAATGAAAAATTCAACTTTCTACAAAGTAACTTTTTTGGCTTTTTTTTATCAAATTCTTCAGTAATATCATCAAAAACTATTTCATCTGTCAATTGTCGCTCTATAGAGAGTAGATAGACCAATGTATATGCCATAGTTTAAGTTACTCAAAATTGAAAAGATCCTTTAACTGTGACTACTGTCCCAACATTAAATCCACTTTTATTTCAATAGAGCCTATTCAGACTTATATCCTACAGCAGACACAAAAGTGCTACCTCCATAAATGTGCTGCCCATAGCAGACTACCCCCACTAGCTACACCACTGCCTCACAGCTACACCACTGCCTCACAGCTGCACCACTGCCTCACAGTTGCACCACTGTCTCACAGCTGCACCTGGGTTGTAAGTGTGCTAAAGAATCATATTACATATATTAACAACCACATTAAGAGAAGGAAAGAGCAGTGACTCAGATATTGCAGATGAGAATATGTAGTGAGTGCCGATAAAAATAAAATAAATATAAAAATAATATTTATAAAGAAAAAAAAGAATGAATTAAAATTAAAATAAGGCAGTAAGGCATTTGCGTTTTCCTGTAAAACTCTTATCTTTTCCGTTCTCTCTCTCTCTCTCTCTCTCTCTCTCTCTCTAAACTTCTCTCTATATACTTCTTTCTCATCTAATCAGAAAGAAACCCTCAAATAAAAAAGACTGAGCCTAGCCGCAAAACAGTGGATATTTGTGAGACCAGTGTCTACTAATTTGTGACTGAAAAATACCAAAAATCAGAGAGGCTCCACACAAAATTTCCAATATAAAAAAATGAAAAAGAAAGGAAGGATGGAAAATAAAATAATTTTGTTTAATCAACAAACATTAACACCAAGAGACTTTTGATGTTGCACCAGTAGTGTGGGAGCCTGGTCTTAGCTATATGAGGAGAAGGGACCACCAGAGAAACATGAGGATCAGAGAAACCAGTCCGGCACGACATGTGAAGTAGTTAAGAGATTATCTGCTAATGGTATTTTCTGCACTTCTTAGGGCCAAGAAAAACACATTATATTGATCCTGACCTTTTTCTAAGATGACTACTACTACTAGCAAGGTTTGACTTCAAAACTACCCACTATTAAGCCAAAATGGAATTTCTCTAGACTTCGACCAATATCCACCTCATAAACAAACATTTTACTACACCAAATATCAAAAGACTCACTCTAAATCAAATAAATAAAAATATATTATTTGTTTATAACCCTTGTGTCAGTTCATTATATTTCTGAATTTCTAATACATAAAAGACTTTCTAGAAAAAAGATGTGAATGCAGAAAAGAAAACAAGAATTGGATGAAAAAATCTGGGCATGAAAAAAATTAAAGCTCCTCATAAAGTATTTAAAAGACAAAAAAAAAAAACAAAAAACAACTTTCATTAGATCTGTAAGGAAGCACCTTATTGTTTTATTAGCTCCAGGTGTTCAACTTGCTACACAGTAAAGTATTTAATGGATTTCCTATACATTTTTATAAGCAGAGTACTTTTTTTAATATATTCCTTTTATAATATCTTCATTTGTCTAGGTTTTTTTTCTTCTTTAATTCTAAGTTTTAGGTATGACAATAAACTGCATCTGGCAGCAAGGCCTCTAATCAGGAGATGAAGGTTCTGAGGCAAATAGAACCACTTCTTAATTGTTCCCAGGTCCACCCTGACTCAGGGTGGTAGCAGCTGTTAGATGTATTCCCATATAGACAATAAAGATCAGAAATAAAGGATGAGTTGTTGGTGAGTTTTGAACTCACATCCATTTTGTTTCAAGAGAAACTGTTTAAAAGCACCAGTTTGCTTAACAAAAAATATGGCTTGTTTCAAATCAAGCAAAAATCCAAGTGGTCAGTTTTCTGATAAAATCTTCAAGCAAATAAACATCTACCTACCTTGAAATATTCTGCTTTAGAAAAAAAATCCCAGAATCTAAATTCTTCAATGAAAACCATTTAGCTAAATGCACAAGGTCAACAGCATTTTAACTGCACCTACTGAATATTTCTTTTGTCAGGACAAAAACAGATCATTTGACCTGACTCACTTGTCCATCACGAGCAGCAGTCTTTATGACTAAAATGACATTCAAGAACAGAGATATCTGGCACAGTGGTATAGAAGTAAACACAAGCATTAGCTGCCTTTCCTATAAACCTGCATAAAAATGTCATTGGTACACACTTCAACCTTGATTTAAAAGGTCAGAAGTCACTTAGATTTAAAGTACTGGTTTGTCAATTAGGTTGAAGGATATGCCTAGAATTTTCTTTGATTTAGCGAACTCAATGAACAAGGGAGGACTTGATTATAGATTATATAGATAATGACATAGAATATAAAGAGCCTTATTAACTGAAATCATTAATGATGTACTGCTAGAGATTTTGAGATTGACTATATAGCTAATGACATAGAACAGTTTTTCTTAAAAAGAAGCAAGGGCAAACCTAGGTGCAAATGAAAATATCATGGCACACAAAAACTTAGCAAAACTTTTAAAAGGTATACATTTAAATGCTATGAAATAAAACCATAGATTTAAAAAAAATTACAAACACAAATATGAACTTAATTTATATCAATGTTTCCTTTCAACTGTTTGTGCAGCTTATTTAGTCTGAAACCTGGTGCCTTCTGTGTTTTTTATTTCGTAGTGATTTCTTCAATATTTCATTAAAGGAAGGACTTATTAGAAGAGGGATTACATGACATACTAAATAGAAGGAGCGTTATTAACTGAAATCATTAAAGGAAGGACTTATTAGAGATAGTGAAGTAGATTACATAGATAATGACCTTAAATAGAAGGAGCGTTATTAACTGAAATCATTGAAGGAAGAAAGACTTGCTAGAGATAGTGAGGAAGATTATATAGATAATGACCTTAAATAGAAGGAGTGTTATTAACTGAAACCATTAAAGTACCTGTTAGAGATTTTGAGATAGATTATTGTTGTAGAATACCTATGGACAATAATGGATATGTCCCCATTCACATAAATACAGTAGTAAATACTATATGTTGGTATGCAGTTAGAGATTCATTATGGAATTCAGTTTACTCACTTCTAGCAGTCGACTACTTCTTCTACACACTGCTGGCAAATCTTAAGTGTTGTTCATGTTCTAAGTATTATCGTACATTACCAACCTTTGTGTGATTATTCTATTCATTTACCTTTCCTAGATTACAATAATTTTATAGATAACCAAAAATATAAAGTGTCTTATTAACTGAAATCATCTTCCTAAGATCAACGGTGAAAAAAGGCTTTGAGCGATTGAAGCTTGACTGTCTTGGCAAAGATCATCCTTCTTTGAACATTGTGGACTGGTTCTGCAGAATCACAAAGAACTGTACCAAATAACAGAAACCACATCACTTGTAGCCTACCAACAGCATCAACAACTAACTGAAGTAAGAAGTAACCTGTTAGAGATAGGGAGAAAGTTTATATAAATAATGCCCTACAGTGTGACCCACAAAAAAACAGGAGATTTACAATATGATGAAAACAAATTAACTAACATATAATTTTTTTTAACCATTTGTTGTTCCAGGAATGCCACAGTTATCAGATTTTCAATGCAAAATGATTCTTCTCTTTAAGAAAGAATATCCAACATGGGGGCTAAAAAAATGCCAAGAAATTTTGTTAATGTTCTTTAGTTTCAACAGCACATCTAACATTTGTTTTAAGCTACTAAATTTCTATCCTTTGCTTTTATTTCAAGTAACTGAAATGAAATTCTAACAAATATACTGTACCAAATTTCATGTAGAATATAATGAGAAGGTTTTATTTAGAGACAGGCAAAGAGAAGAATAGTGATCTAAATTGTATTCAAAGATACTTATTAATGTTAATCTTAGAATTAGAAATGTCTTCTGTATCCTTGGAAAAATAAGTACTATTTTATGTTTATGTCTGTATTTGAGTATATATATATATATATATATATATATATATATATATATATATATATATATATATATATATATATATATATATATATATATGGATAAATCAGTATGCTAATGCCATTTTGAAATTATGCAGGAGAAACAAGAGAGAGGTGCTGATGTGCAAGACCATGCATGCACATGGGTATATAGCTGCATGCAACATTTCATTGTTCAGTCAAGTGGCAAGAAATAATGCATGCAATTATAGATTGCTCTCTTCCTGAAAGTTGCACAGTCATTTACAAAAAGGGGATTCTACAGCAGTAGTCCAGCATAAAATGCCTTGTAAGGGTCTTAATACCATCAAAACGCCAAACTTTGTAGAGAAGGTGCAAAAAATTAAACCCAATATCAAAATATGAACCCAAAGAAGTCAATTAATGCTGTTGCTAAAGAGCTCCCGATTTCAAGGCACTTTTTCAAAAGAATTGTGCATGAGGATGAAGTAGTCATTGATGTTAATTGCAGATCCATTAAATAGATGCATCAAGAAGAGTCTCAAGATTGCCAATTTTTTTTTTCTCAATTTCTCAATTTCTTTTACTAAATTCTCTCAACCATTGACTATATATATATATCTTTTATTAAATTATAAAGAACTATATATATATATATATATATATATATGAAATATATATATATATATAATATATATATATATATATATATATATAGAGATAGATATATAGAGAGAGATATATAATATAGATAGATATCTATATATATAGATATATAGATAGATATATATATTTTTTAAAATATAAGTTCATCTCAATTTTTTAAATATATTAGATAGATAGAACTTGTTCACTCAATTTTTTTTAAATAACCCATTAAAAAGTTGATATGCTATTAAAAAAAAAAACAAACAGGAAAGCAATGAATAACCTACTTGATGAGCTTATATAAATGGTTGGCAGAACAGGGATTAGAAGAAAAAGCAAAAAGATAAATATTACTAAGATTTAAAAAAGACAAGAAATTGTGGAGAGCCATGATCGCTCACTTCCTGTTACATCTTCAGAAAATTAGCAAAGCCCGAGAAAAGAAGAAATTCTAAAAAAAAATGATTGCACTATTTTAATTTTTTTTTCATCCAATATAAGGTTGAGTGCCACTCAAGGTAGAAGGCTGAAATAGTAATGCCAAATGTGATATGTGATACAAATGGAAGAGGAAGTGATAGGAAGTAGAGATTATGAGGATAAGATGGATAGAAAATGAGTGACCCTTGCTTGAAAAGGTCAAAGTATAATGTTTAGGGAAGCAACCATATGGGAGTCTATTCCACAAATTGGAACATTTATTGATAAAAATCTATCTGACTGGAACTTACTTTTTACATTTGGAATACAGAAGAAATGAGAGTGATTTGACTCTGTGGAAATGGCATGCCTTGTCCTAGCATTAAATGTCTGAACAGGTGGAACTAAAGAAAGAAGGTCTTCTGAACATTTATCATGAAAATAGTGATAGGGTAGCCTTGCCTTATTGCATGTGTAGGAAAGAGGTTTGAAGAGTTAAAAATATGCCATCCACCCACAAGACTGCATGAAGAATGTTGAGCTTTCTCAAGGCTGGAATGTGAAGACTGGGTAGCTCCAGTGATACTCCATTTTTGGTCCACCCTGATATCTGTATAGATGAAACAGATACTTACTGGAACAGTTGACTTATTTTTCCTGCATCTTCAGTAATGATATAAGTTCCATTTTAAATTGCTGTTGTTCCCAGGTCCACCCTAACCACGGGTGGGAGCACCTGTTAGAATCACAGTCAAGGGCAAATAATGAACCCCCAAGCAAAAACAAAATTGGTATGAAAATATAAAAATACATTCTTATAATAAAAATACCAGCAATATATATTTATAATAAAAATAACAACAATAGAATTTTAAAGTAAAATGACAACCAATATATTTTATTGTTAGTTCAAGCCATAAAATTGTGTTCAAAATATTTCAATTAAATTTCAGCATTAAATGAACCATATAATTTCCAAAGAAGACAAGAGCTGATCAAAAACATCAAATTTGTGGAAACATAACAGGAAGCTCAAACTTGGACTAAATATTTAAAAGTTCATGATTCCAATCACAAACAATAAGCTGAATGACTGGTTGGGGATGATCATAATGATGAAGTCTCAATACACTTGAATTTCAAATAAACAGGGTGGTTTGAATAAAAGGTGTGTCTGAAATTTTTTTAATAATTTTCAATAATTTTGCAGTGTAAATTAAGGCATGGGAAAAAAAAAATGTCCTGAATATTTAATAAAAAAGCTGAGTGAAATAAATGTGTCCAGGATGAATCTTTTTTCCAAAACAAAGATAATCATTGCTTATAAATAAAACAAAGTTTTTCTTTTTACAATAACATTTACCCTGTACAAGGCTCAAGTGCCTTTCAAGGTAAAAGCTAACAGAGTAAGAGGTAAGAGGTACAGTTTATGTGGATATATGGAGAAGATAACACTTAACCTGAGACTTTTGCGACAATTTACACATCACACCCTGTATGTGGTTCTCCAGAAGGATGCTGAGAATACCATGAATGAAACATGCCAGCTTTCAGGAAAATATAAACAAAAAAGACACTTCTAGTTAGAATCATAAAAAAAGGCAGTTGAAATGTCTGGGACACATAATGAGGAAAGAAGGCTTGGAATATTTGAAACTTATAAGACAGAGGAAAATAGAAAGTACCTTACTTAAAGAGCTCATGTAAAATGAATGGCAGAACATGAAATGCAAGGGATATTAAGAAAACCAAAATCACAAAAAAATTTGGAGTCAAATTTACAACCTAAAAGCATTTTGCCTATCTTTAGCTTTTGTTCTCATTAAGAACTGCTACATACCTTTTTGTTTCTAAGATTTCCATAAAATATTCCTATTCTCACCCAGATATAAATATTTATTGGCTCTGAGGACAAATAAGCTTAGTTTAATTGCATATGATCATTGTGTAGTGGTTAATGTTCAATTTTTTGTTGTAGCCATTGCTGAGGAGTTCCTCTAATGTTTGTGTGTATGTGTGTGAGTGTATACACATCAGTGTATTCAACTAACCAAAATTGACAGAATGAATATGATAAAAACAAAACAAAGAGTAATTTCAATTGCAATTTAAAATCTTATAAAAATGTCTCCAGTGACCAAATTCAATTATTTTCGGTTATTGAAATCCTTACATGGCCACGAAGATTTGATAAAAATTCATCATATTGAATACAAGCATATTTACTAACAGAATTACAGTTTTAATAGATGTTGTTATTATCATGCAGGAGAGTAACACATCAACAGAGGAATGCTTGGGCATAAATAAGTGAAGCACAATATACATATCATGAGAGCCAATCTGATAAATATATACCAAGCGCATGCATCACAGCCAAATGTGGCAAAAGGTTTTGGTAAAAGCAGTATGTAATCTTGATGGTGGGTCCTAGTTATAAATATTTTCATATCAGCTAACCCAGTTTGCTCAGATGTTCATCAATTGAAGGTGGATCTAATTATCTCAATGACTGATTCCTAAATCTCCTTGGCTGCCCTATCTTCAAACTTAAAAAAAAATCCCTCTCAAAACCAGCCCATAATGTTGCACACTCTTGATTAAGAACAGTCGTGCATAATGCATCAGCCCTGAGGAGACATGACCAACAGGTTATGATCAGGCAACAGCCAAGACAAAAATGTATATCTTAACCCCTCAAATTAATTAAGATCAAAAGCCATGGGAGTCATGCCAGATGTAGCACCAGTGTATTTATTATTATTATTAATCAAATTGCATGACACTCTTCCAATATTTTTCAACACTTAGAGAAGAATGCAATTTAAGAAAAGAAAAATAAAAGAATAAAAGACAATTTTCAACAATATTTCAATTGTAAAGTTATGTATACAAGTATAAAAATATAAAAAATCTACAAAAAATGATGTCTTTGTACAATCATATTATTATTATTATTATTATTGTGGTGTGTAACTCAACAATTCAACTGATGATAGCAGGTAGGCACAAAGAAAACCGGTGTCGCACGTCCAACCTTCTCACGAGCCGAAAGCCTTCTGATCTGAAACAGCAAAACAAGCCTGCTTTATACAGCCGCGGACCGACCACAATTTGCATGCGAATGACAAGACAATGAGATTTCGTGTTAACTAACCGAGACCGCCTGGCATAAAACGTGGGCGCCGCCATTTTGGTTTTCTTTTACAGTTGGAAGGACAAGAGTTTGCATACTGCGCAGATTCGAATGCGTTTCCGAGGTAAGCCATTTTCACAATTTTCCCCACAATTATTATTATTATTATTTCCTTTGATCTGTTGTATACACATTTCCTTCCGGGTCCCAAACAGAGACTTAAGGTAAAAAATAGCTTCATATTTTCCACTGATCATTTTTATAAAAAACAAAAAAAAACAAAGTAATATCACAGACATTTTACATAAATAATGTGTAGACAGTACTTGTGAGTACAATTTTTTGTATTTCTTTAAGGCATGGGCTACCAGGAATCCCTTCAATGCATTGACAGTGTTCATCTTTCCTTCATATTGATAATTCTCTCCTGAGTAGGTGAACAGTTCTAAACAGTAAACGTTTTTAGTTTAACAGTTTTTTAAACTACCAGATTTTTTTTTATTTCAGTTACCTTCCACCATGAAATTAATTCTGATTTGAAATCTTGACTTCAGTTAATTTCTCATAGCCATGACATAACTTTCCTCTGTCTTTTCTACAAATTTTCATGGCAATTGCTCTGATGAACTTTCTCCCTTCGTGCTTTGTCTGCATGAATTTAAGCCTGCTACTAGATTAGCAATGAGTTCTCCTCTTTTTACTGTTGAATTAACTAAATGTAATTGGATGTTCTATTCTTATAGTCTCTTTCCACACACTACTTCCCTGTGGAACTCTCTTCCAGATTCTTGCTTCTCTGACATCTTCAAAAATTTAAATGCAATGCCAATCCCTATTTTCTGTTCCTGAATCCTGTTCTTCTCATTCCCTTCCACTTCTAGTAACACCATATGTGTCATTATTTCTTTGCTTGGGGTGAAATGATTAAAAAAATGTCCTTATTTTGTCATATTCTTTACAGATACATTTATATCTGATGGCACTGTCATATGAGAAGGAATTTTTGTTTGTAAATCTTTAATCGCAATGTCTGTTTTTTTGTGGTTTTTTAACCATTTCACCCCAGGCAAGGCAGTAAAGCCATTGACTCACAAACAGGGTTACTAAGTGTGACAGAATATGAGAAAGAAAATCATTATTAAAGAGCAATAACACTAAAAGAAGAGGAATCAATAAGACAGAAGTTAACTGCATCTATTTTTTTGAAAATCAAAATTGACAGGACTTTAAAAAGCGAGAACAGAGTTTCACAAGTGAGATGTGCAAGAAAAGAAACTGTTAGCATAGTACTTATAGTTATATATTTATTTTGGAATTCAAGAAATTTTCTCCAACCACCTTTACTCTCTCTCTCTCTCTCTCACACACACAATATATATATATATATATATATATATATATATATATATAATGGAAGCTCCACTTAAATAAACTCTTAAAAAGAAAATTGCCTTATAAATAAATACTTATTTTGCCAACTAATTAATAAATAAATAAATAGGTAAACAAATAAATAAATTAACAAAAATAAATAAACAAATAAACAAAAATAAATAAGCAAATAAACAAATAGATAAACTAATAAAAACAAATAAATAAGAAAATAAATAAATAAATAAATGAATAAATAAAATGATTATAACATAAACTTAAAAAATAGAATAAAATAAATATAAAACAAATAAAATATAATAGAAGCATAGAATAAAAGAAAAGTAAATAAAAAAATACAAATATAAATAAATAAACAAAATCAAACAAAGTAAAGATAAATATAAAATTACATATATTATATATGTATGTGCATGTGTGTGTAATAGTATATATTGTATACACTATATACATATAATCAAACAACTATGAAAATACTCCATAAAACTAACCACCCATAATTAATACCTTAAAAATATGGGGAAAAAATAAAATCACTTTATCATTTAAGCACTAGTTTATATATTAATAACAAAGCACAGACACAACTGTGCATGTGTTTATGTGAACACCTTTATTTGTATATATATATATATATATATATATATATATATATATAGAGAGAGAGAGAGAGAGGGAGAGATAGATATAGATAGATATAAGTGTGTGTGTGTGTACATGTATGTGTGTATATCTAAATAATTATATGTATGTATATGTGTGTGTAGACAGATGAATATAAGCATATGTATACAAATTCAAACATAAATAAATAAAAATCTAATTATAAACCTAACCTCCTTACCCTAATAGTACTTAAGATACCACCAAATCAGATAATGAAAAATTAACAATGACAACATGTCTAGAAAACTGGAAGTCAAAATGGTAACAAGTGAAAGAAAAGAGCAAAAAGAGAGAAAAGGTTAAGGAGCGAGAGTGGAGTGAAAAATAAAATGACAAAAAGGAAAAAGAATCATGACATTCTACATGTATGCACATGTGTGTAGATGTGTGTGTATGTGATACACTATGAAAAAAACAAAATTTGCACCAATTAAAAGTGCATATAAAAAAGAAAAATTAAGAGGTATAAGCAGCCATAACTGATACCGCATGACAAATTGACTGTAATAACCAGAGGGTCTGTCTATGAAACCTTTGAGTTGGGATGGTGACAGTAATATCAATCAGTTAAGTGACATACCTTTTACTTATATTAATTTTATCTATCTATCTATCTATCTATCTATCTATCTATCTATCTATCTATCTCTCTCTCTCTCTCTTTCCCTCTCTCTCTCTCTCTATATATATATATATTAGGGTTATGACATTTTGTAATGATTTCCTTTATGCTAATTCAATGAACTTTTGTTAAAAAAACAATGAAGACAGGTCTAATTCAGTTTATTTATCAAAAAATGTCACCTACAACACAAAATTTCTAAAACTGTACATAAGTATAGTAGTACTATGACTTTCTGGAACTAGTTTTTATTTTTACTACAAGCTTTCGTCTGTTCCTACAGACATCTTCAGGTATAGAATAGATGTTGTTCTTGTTTTTTCTCTTAGTAATAAGAGGACAACGAAAAGCTTGTAGTAAAAATAAGAACTAATGCGGCAGAAATTTATAGAAACAAGGATCTTTTCATTCATAACGGATTCGGAGGTTTTTGTATATTATTTGAATTGTTTGCGACGATGGATTTCTCGCCAATTAAATCATTAACCTTTGCATTTGTTTTTGTGTGAATAATTCATGAATTTGTAAATTGATTGCACGTTTATCGAAATTAAAATAACTGATCCAAGTGCGACTTTTGGATAATAAGTGCGACATTACTGTAATTATTGAACAATATAGTTCATGCCACTTTGACAGAAAATTTACCAGTAAAAAATTCGTTTATCACCATATTTGTACATGAACGCACAACTGTAAAAAATTTAAAATCAAACTCAGCGTTGCTATTGCATGCTCCAAAAACAATAACTCATTTCCAAAAGCATTTTCGGATACAACAATACATATATTTTCGTTGTCCTCTTATTACTAAGAGAAAAACAAGAACAACATCTATTCCATACCTGAAGATGTTTGTAGGAACAGACGAAAGCTTGTAGTAAAAAAATAAGAACTAATGCGGCAGAAATTTATAGAAACAAGGATCTTTTCATTCATAACGGATTCGGAGGTTTTTGTATATTATTTGAATTGTTTTGCGACAATGGATTTCTCATAATTAAATCATTAACCTTTGCATTTGTTTTTGTGTGAATAATTCATGAATTTGTAAATTGATTGCACGTTTATCGAAATATATATATATATATATATATAAATATATATATATATATATAAACTAAGCTTTCTTATAATGATGTGACAACTGCAAAAGATATAAGTCTTCAAAATTATTTGGTAAAGAGTAACATAACTTGTATTTACACTGCCCTATTCAAAGCTCATTTGGTCTCATGACAAAGGAAACTTTTTGGTGAATATGCCTGAAACTTGAAGACCTATCTATCTTTTGTGACTAAGACCACCCCACCACCTACAGAGAGGGGAGGAGGTCAAGTAGTAATAGTAGTGGTAGTAGTTAAGAAACAATATTTCAAACCAAAAGTACTGGCATGTTCAAGAACAGGCTTCTAATTTGTCGATATTTTTTTACTATTCTCATTTTTCCCCTTCAGGAAGGATGGAGCATGAATAGACTTCCACCAGGTATTAGCCTTTTATATATCTGTCAGTATGAATGGTAAAATCTTAATAAATGATGACCTCAGGGTTTTCTATGATAGGCTCAGAATGATGTCCATACCATTTTTCAGCATGTGGCATGCTATAATACTGACATATCTTCCAATAAATATACTATCCAATCTTATTATATTTCAACATGTGGTTCACATACTCTGCATATTGTGTTATGCACCATTCTTTATTATGTCTGCCTGGTAATTCTGGGTAAAAAGGCTTTCATCTTTGCCTCATTTTCTGTTTTTAGCTTTGCACTCTTCAGACATTGGTGTTTTTTGTGTTTATCTACATCAGCAATGCTTTTTTTCATTTTTATTGTTTTAACCAATTCACCCATGGAAGCTGATAAAGACACTATGAGGCAAGAGGATACTGAATGTGAAAGGATCTGAGAATAGAGAGAGAGAAAACAATAAAAGATCTGGATTCCAAGATCTAGAAGATGATGTTGGATTTAAATTTTTAAAGATCGTAGCTGACAGAAAAGCAAGTGGCCAGAAGATAGTTCCACAAATGAGAAATGCAAGAGAAGAAATTATTAACATAGAACTTACATTTAGTCAATTCAACAGTATGATGAGACCTAATTGCCAATCTAGTAGTGTGCTTAAATTCATGAAGTTGAGGTACCAAAGAAGAAACGTTATGAAAACAATTACCATCAAAATATTGATAGAAAAGCTACAGTGAAACTATGTTATGGTGCTGGGAAGGTAACTGAAGCTAAGATGCCAAGCCAGGATCAATAAAATTGCAGATTATTTTTTGGATTATCTCAAGAGTTTTTAGATACAGAGAAGCATGAGACCAGATGTGACAGTAATATCTAATATGTGTACAAATGTTAGACTTATAAATGTGCAAGATAGATTTTGGCAAGAGAAATTGTCTAGCAGAAAATAGTGAACCAACTTTCCTATCAGCAAATCTAGCAATTGATTCAATATAATAGTTCTATTTCATGTCAATGAAAAACATGAAACCAAGAAGATGCAATGAGTTGGTCTTCTGGAGGTTAGCATCAGCCATATAGATGGAAGGCAAAAATGGTTCTCTATGATGATTGAAAGATATCAGTTTTGTTTTATAGGCTTTTGAATTTACAAGCTATTTCTTGCCTCAGTAAACAACTGATTGGAGGTCATATTTCAAGAGCAGCTGTCAGTATTACCTTGCTGGGTACATCATTAGACTTAGACAGAGCAATGAGTTACTCTCCTGAAGGTTAGCATCAGCCATGTTGATGGAAGGCAAAAAAGGTTTTCTAATCAATCCTGACCTGGTATCTTGACTTCAGTCAATTTCTCACCAAGTGATATGGCTTCCCTCTACCTTTTCTACAAATATTTTCATGGCAATTGTTCTGATGAGCTTTTCTCCTTTGTGACTTGATTGCATCAATTTAAGCATACTACTAGATTGGCAAATTCTTGCCTGCAGAATTCCCTTTTGACTTCTTGCTTCTCTGAGACCTACAATCTTCAAAAATTTAAATCCAATAGCATTTTCCATATTCTGTCTTCTCGAATCCTGTTTTTTTATTGTCCTTTCTCCTCTTTTCTTCTCAATAAAATCTTTTCATTCTCTTTCACTCTCAGCATCCCTTTGCATTCGAGTGACATTATCGCCTTGCTTGAGTTGAAATGATTTAAAAAGAAGCTGATTAAAAGAGAGCTTTTTTGTTTTGTAGGCATTAAAATTAAGGGTATAATTAAAAATGTAAGGGTTTTGTTTCAAGGTGTTTTTTTTTAAAGTTGTTTAAACACATCTGTCAATGCTGGACAATCTCCTCACAGATTGTTCTACAGAAGGATGCTGAGAACATGTGAGCAACAATGAAGCTTTAGAGAAAATGGAAACAAAAAGGAAACACACTTAACATCAGAAAGAGTTTAGTTGAAAATAAATAAGGCAGATAATGAGGAAAGAGGGCTTAGAAAATTTGATACTCACAAGACAGATTGAAGTCAAGAGAGAAAGAGGAAAACAACACATAACTTACCTAGTGAGCTTGAGTAAATGGATGGCAGATCAGGGTTTAGGAGAAATAACAAAATGACAAAATTTATTACAAAATACACAGAACAAGAAATTGTGGAGAGCCATGATCACCAATGTTCTGAAGAGACAGCACATAGAAGATGACGAGAAGAAGAAACCTTGTGTCCTCATACCTTTTTGTCTAAGTTTTACTGCATCTGTCAGTTATATACTTTTATTCATTTTCTTCTTCTTCTTCATTATTATTATTATTATTATTAACAACAATCAGTATTGTTACGATGGATAGTTATACCAATAATGTCATTACAAACTATTAACTAGTCCTGGATATGATGATAAACTACATCTGGCAATAATACTTTTGATAGGGAGACTGGATGTTTTGAGGTGCACAAACCCACCTCTTTGCTGTTGTTCCCAGGTCTGCCCCTATCCATTATCTGTTAGGGTCGCAGCTATGGGCAGGTAGTGAACCCTTAAACAAAATAAAATGAAAGTATAAAAAATAATTTTTTGTAGTAAAAATACCAGCAATACATTTTTATATAAAATAAATTACCAGCAATACATCAATGAACATAAAAGAATTCTTTTATGACATCAATCCATATAATATCCTACCATTTCTTAAAGAAATCAAACCATATTTCAAAACAAAACTGCAACATAAAACACATATTGCTGCCTCTAGTATATATGCATACACCTGGGTTCCCCCTCACAGTAATATGATTGGCTGGTGTCAGCCATAAATACAGACTGATCTGGAGTTACAGGAGGATGCCTATTGGCTATGCCTATAGTCTTCACCTATTGCCTATGCCTATTGACTACCACTACGATGAGCACCAGTCCATTATGGTTATCTGCTAGATTGTTTTACTCGGTTACAATAGTCCAAAACCACTTTGCTACTTCAAACAAATATATCCCTTTCTGGGACATATCATATAGTAAAATACATTTTTAAAGTAAAATGACCAGCAATACATTTTATCTGTAGTTGATGTGATCAAATTGTGTTCAAAATATTTATATTTCGGCATTGAATAATGCCATAGTGGTTGATATGCTGCTAAACTATAAACAAAAATTCTAGCTGAGTACAGAATATCTCTTCACTTCAACAAATACATGTTTTTATGCATTGGTCTTAAACTTTTCTGAATGGAAATGATACTGATCTGAAAAAGACTGAGAGAAAAAAATCAATAATGTCTAAACAGTTAAATACCTGATTAGTTTGCTGGTTGAAGGTGATAACAAGCCTGGAATTGTTTTTAAAGTTCCTCAGATATTCTGCTACTGAGCTAAGATATTTCTGAAGAAAAAAAAATTCCCATTAGCTGTTAGGGAACATAAATTGATTTAAAAGAAAAAGCAATCAATACATAATCCTCGTTTTCTGAGCATAATTGTCTAAACTTCGATTCTCTTGATATCAGTAAAAATACAACCCTGGGGAATGGGAGATAAACACTAATTATAAAGGGACCAGTTTTTAAACTCAGGTGAACCAAGCAGCAAAATAATTACTACTACTACTACAACCACCAGAATCATCATCATCATCATCATCATCATTATTATTTAATTATAGACACGTATTTGTATGCACAGATAGCTGATTCAGCTTGGCCAGTTCAAGTTCTGGACAAATATTCCTGCGAAAAGAATGATTCTATCTCTTCTTCCTCTCCTAGCTATGGGTTAATTAGCAAGGCTAAGGCTGACTGGTCTCTCTAAACTTGGTTAGCAACAAATCTAAATGGATAACTTCTGAAAACCTGAATTTAAAACCAACCCGAAGAGTGATGGTCACTGTTCTTCTTCTTCTATGTGCCATGTCCCTTCAGGACATAGATGATCATGCCTCTCAACAACTTTCTCTCCCTTATAGCACTTAATAAATTTTGTCTTCTTGTTATTTCTCCTAAACCTTGTTCTGCCATTCATTTACTCAAGTTGTATGTTATGTGTTGCTTTCATCTGTCTTGACTTCAATCTGTCCTGTGAGTATCAGATTTTCCAAGCTCTCTTTCCTCGTTAGATACACTAGAATTTCAACTGCTTCTTCTTGATCTTCCTTTTGTTTCTATTTTCTCTAAAACTTTGTTGTTTCACCCATATTTGGCCCATAGTATCCTCATCATCTTCGTCTTTGACGAGAGTGTTCAGCATTCAGTGCCATATAGGTGGGCAGATATCACCTAACAGTTCAGTACACATTTCTTTTTTTCTAACAAAGATTTTCTGTCTCTTAATTCTCTGCTTAGGTTTTGGAATGCATCTTTGACCATCCCCAATGCATCTCTCAGCTCTCGTTCTCTTTGGAGATAGCCATATCCCCTTTAAGTGCTATGTTGAACACTTTAGGAAACTCTGATCTAAGCATGGATTTGATTCTTCCTAAAATCTCCAATTTTGTTTACTAGGCTCATTGTTCTTCAAAGTGCTTCAAAAATTACGGATACAACTGCCACCTTAATTTTTTAGTCTTTTAATTTCTTTCAGTTTCACTCTGTGATTTACCAGAATAACAAAATCCATGATTTGTAAAAAAATTTCCCATTGTTTAAGATAAATAGATTGGATCTTCTGGCTTGGATTTGGCAAACTATTTTTATGTTTCTTTTTATTCGCTAAGACAAATTCTCATCTGAACTGAAGAAAGAACATTTCTCTCTCTCTCTCTCTCTCTCTCTCTATATATATATATATATATATATATATATATTCTTCACTGATCCCAGTAAAAAATAAAACTAATTATATACTATACTAAATTTAACACAACCAGCTTAATCATATGCAAGAATTCTTTCCTGTCAACTAGTGTTTTGGAAAATACCAACATTGTATAGCAGTTTAAATGTCCTTTGGGAGATTGTTTGTCTGACAAAAAATTAGGTACATATGTTGGCTTGGCAACCACATTATCAAGACGTTTTACACTCCATTTGTCAGATACAAGTTCTATTGCACAGCATTTAAAGTCACATTCCAGTCAACCTTCACAATACAGGAAAATACTTGCTGACAACACTAAAATACTACACCATGAAAATAATAAACAAAAACTTCAAATTCTCGAGGCTCTCTATATCCAAAGCAACAAACCAACACTGAACAAAATTTATTATGAGTATAGTAGCAATGTTTTAAAATGCATTTGAGTTGACTAACATTTAACATCATGTTGCATTTTTACCAACTCTGGTTAGCTCCTTTAGATTGTGGATGCATGTTTACAAAAAACATTGTAGCTGAAATGGTTAATTTTAAAATAATTATAACAGAGTGCATTCACACATGTTTCCAAAAATCACCGTCACAACAATCACAGTTACATTGTCTTCGCAATTTACCCCTGTGAAGGATCTTAAAGATGACTGAAAGTACATGGGCTAACAAGAACTATGGTGCCTCCCTTGATGAATTTCAACTTAACATCAAGAAAATAATGAGAGAACTAGAAAGGATTATTATAAAAATAAATAGACATATGTTTATATTATTCAATGAAACATGCTTAAATGAACATATGCTGCCTATATATATATATATCACAGCTGTTTGATGTTTCCTGTAGCCTCACTGAACTTAAATAAAGTCAATTCAGGTTTGCTATGGTAAAAATTTGCTATCCCAAGTAAAAATCATCACAAAAATGACAAAAGTGATTTTGTCACAGATTATGAAAATCTATTTTTTGAGAGAAAATACTTTTATAGGGGTAAAATATTGAAAAATGACTGTTTTATCATCATCTAAACTAATATCAAGGAAATTTTTGATCTGAACCCCATGAAACCAGGTATTTTCTGAAAGCAAAGGTTATATTCTGTAAATTACTCCAATTTTTTTTCAAGGAGTAAAAAGTGAAAAAATAGTGAAAATTTTGTATTTTTTCTAGTTCTAAACAAAAATTTTCCCCACTAAATGGGAAATTAACCCTTTTTTTTGAAAATCAGAAAGCTTAAATCATAATCAAACTATTTCAGGCATAAAATTGAGAGTTTTGAAGGAAATCAACATTCCTAGGGGGTCAAAATGTGACAAAGTCCATTAGTAATTTTCAATTATATGACTGCCAAGGGTTAAAAAAATTGACACCCAGCCATGGAAATCTTTAGTAAAAGGCGAAAGATTTATCTGCAATTCCTGACCACCAGAAAACAAAAGTTTGGGGTTTTTTTTTTCCAAAAATGGCAGCGATAAGGAAAATTAAGTGAAATTGACTTTGAGATGATTGGGTCAAAGGTCAGTCCACCAGTCAGCAATAAACATTCAGAACAAGTTGTCGTCAGCTTGTAATAAAACCCACCACTTCCAGATAAGAGCAAAGAGTGAAAAAAAGGGTCAATATTGATAGGGCTTGATATAAGGTTTTCTTTTTTTTTCAAACCTATGTTTGAACAATGGCTTGATGTGTTTTGTTTTGTTTTTAACACTCTGTGACCCAGTGAGGACAACAACACTTAGTAGACGACATTGTTTTTATTGCCACATGTCTTTCGTATTTCCCATCGCCGGGCCATTTAGCCATTCCTTTTATTCAATGATGTTCATGCCAAATTAAGGAGAAAGAGATGAAGTTTGAATGATATTATTTTGAAGTGAAAATAAATATTTTTTCATAAAAAAAAATTTTCTCAGAAAAATGGGCATAATTTCTTAATGCTAACCGCTGAGTTACATTTTCCACAGCCAAATTGAACTTTAATTACCAGTGAATAATTCTATGTGCAAACAATAGCCATCTGAATCCTATAATGTCACCCGAAAATGTCCAGAGGTTTACTGATTGATCAAAAATTTATTGTGCATAATTGTGTTTTTCATGGTCACTTTCCATTATTTCATCTTGATATTGTCATTTTTGGACAGGCAAGTCATCAAGGACTCAGGAAAACAGTTTGGCACAGGTTTGCTTTAAGAACTTTACATTCTATGAGTTGTTTAAAATGTTTCTGACGAATGGGATTTTTCACCGAATATTTCATTTATGTTGGATTTTCCTATATGACAGAAACAAGGGTTTTAAACAACCATGATATATATATATATATATATATATACTTACCACTTAGTGATTTTCTTTAAATACTACCTACGTTATTTCTTATTATTATAAATTTTATATTTATTAGGTATTTGTGCTTGAGTAGACATACCTGTATCTTTTATTTTTTTAATGACTACTTGCCTTGAGACTGATAGTCTTACACAAGAAAATGTACCTCCAGACATTTTCATATTTTTTTCTTTTTTTTTACAATGAGTTTCACCCTGTACAAAGGCTGGGGTGGGGGGTCACTCAAGGTAGAGGCTTACTGTGTAAGAAGTACAGTTTATGCAGATAGGTGGGGAAAATAACAGTTAATCCTAGATTGAACAAAGTTGTTGTGATCAGGGAAACATTACCTTGAGAGTTGATTCCACAGAGCAGTGGCTCATGGGAAGAAGCTGTTTGAGTGGAACTTACCAATGGAATACAGAAGGAATGAGGGTGGTTTTCTACAACGTAAGTGGTATGGCATAACCAATGAAAGTAGTTGGTCCAGGCACTTTTGTTGGAAAGAGGGATAGAGCAGTGAGAGATTTGCCATATCCTGTCTTTGAGAGGGGTCTGCAGGATGGGAAATAATTTGTCGGAGAGGCTTTTGGACTCTATCAAGACTGGCAAGTGAGGACTAGGAATCTCCTCTAAGACTTTCAATCTCTATTAGTACTAATTATTCAATCTTTAGTATTAAAAGGTCTGCAGGATGGAAAATAATTTGTCGGAGAGGCTTTTGGACTCTATCAAGACTGGCAGTGTGAGGACTAGGAATCTCCTCTAAGACTTTCAATCTCTATTAGTACTAATTATTCAATCTTTAGTATTAAAAAAATCAGATATGGCTACTCAGACATGGGTACCTAATAAATACAAAGTTTATAGTAATGAAGTATTTTTAATAATTCAAACATTATTATAGGGGATTCACATATTTGAAATATAATGATGTTTGAATAAAAATGTTGAACTAAAAATAAAATCACATTGGCTTTATCCTGTCATTTTTTGGAATCTTACTGTAGTGATATGTAGATTAACTAACATATCCAGAATATTCAGGCTATATAATGACTCCAATTAGGAGGGGGAGGAACTATGTATGGTCATTAAATAGGAACACGAAGGACTTAGGACTTCACAACAGTTACATTTCAAATTTATATATAAGTATCACATGACAGCATAAAATGGTTTCACCTGCTGTGCAACAAATTATGAGAAAATTGGAAAAATATAAAAATTAAACTAACACAATTAAATCTCTTAAGATAATTTAAATAATTTTTTGCTGTCTAAGATTATTGGCTCTCATCTGGTGTTTTGGGTTCAGTCACTTTTCCCACTTTGCTTTCTTGTGCATTTTCCATAAATATTTTCATGGTAATTCAGATGAGCTCTTCGCCATGGTACCTAGACTTTATGAATTTAAGCGCAGTACTAGATTAGCAATAATCAAGTTACAGTTAATTTAGCTAGATGTAACTGTAATTTTCTTTTCACACACTTCTCACCTGTGGATCTCTCTTCAGGCTCCTTGTTTCCAGTCAAATTTGATCTACAAAAATTAAAATGCAATATCAACTATTATCCACTGTCTTTCTGATTACTCTTCTATTGTTCTCACTCCTTCATAATGTTTCTGTTTTCTAATTCTTCTATACTCAGTAACCCTCTTGTGTCTTAGTGACTTTACTGCCTTCCTTGCTTGGGGTGATCTTGATTTATATATATATATATATATATATATATATATATATATATATATATATATATATATATATATATATATATATATATATATATATGTATATATGTGTGTGTGTGTGTGTGTGTGTGTGTGTGTGAGTAATGAGGTTGTAGAAAAGTTCTTGAATTTCAAAATAAATATAGTTTGGTTGCTTGGTTAGATCTTGGAAACTTTATAATTGGACTGAAAGCTTCCTTTTTCTAAAGAGAATCTTCTTTCTTTTATGTGCTGTGCCAACTTCAGGACATAGGCGATCATGGCCCTCCACATCTTCCTGTCCCTTGTAGCTCTTAATAAGTTTTGCAGTTTTGTTATTTCTCCCAAACCCTGTTCCGCCATCCATTTTCTCACGTCCATCAAGTATGTCACAAATTGCATTATTCTACATTGCCCCTATCTGTCCTGTCAGTATTGGATTTTCCAATCCTTCCTTCGGCATGATGTGCCCCAGAAATTTCAACTGCCTCTTCCTGATTGTTGAGTATAAATTTCCTTTTTGTTTCCATTCTCTCCAAAACCTCATTGTTGCTCATATGCTAGTTCCATGGAATCCTCAGCAACCTTCTCCAGAACCACATTTCTGTTGAGTCTCTTCTTCATATTTGAGGAGATTATCCAGCATTCACTGCCATACAGGAGGACAAATATCATGTAACAATTCAATACTGTTTTCTTTGTTTCCAACGAAATTTTTCTGTCTCTTGATACTATGCTTAGCTTTTAGAATGCATTTTGGCCATTCCTGTATATCTTTGGATTTTACATCCTCTGTTAGAATACTTCCCAGATATTTAAACTTTCTTGATTTTAGTATCCCTGACCTGTAATTTGCATTTTGGGCTTATCCTTTTGATGATAACCATGAATTCTGTCGTCTTGTAGTTTATGTTTTGTCCTTTCCTGTTTTATAGTTTCCTTTCCATTTCTGCTATCAGCAGACATCTGCATAATATTACATTGAATAAATCCAGTGAGAAGACACATTCTTGTCTTAAACCCCTTTCTATTTTTGAAAATCTGCTGAACTCATTTTCTGTCTGTATGTCGGTGGTTTGCTGACCATATAGATTCTTGATTATTCTAATATCTTTCCAGAATCTGTCAAGGTTGCTGAGCAGCTTTAACATATCTTTGTGGCATCCTTTGTCGAATGACTTTGCATAGTCTATAAAACTTAGGTACACATACTTCAGCATTTGTATTACTCTTTCTGATAACATTCCGAGCATAAATATTACATTCCTTGTTCCAGTGTCTTTGACAAACTCACACTGTTCTCGTCCTATCTCTGGCTTAATTCTGCTGCATGCTCTATTCATCCAAATTCAGATGATGAGTTTTGTTATGAGGTTCAATAGGCTGATTCTTTGGTGGAGTTCACATTTGTTCACACCTGGTTTCTTAGGCAGTGCAATGAAAATAGATCTGCTTAGGTTTTCTGGTATATTATCAATGTTGTAGATTTCACTTATTATTTCTGTAATTTCCTTTATGCCCAAATCATCTGAGGCTGTCAGCATATCTATTACAATTCTGTCTGGCCCTGCCATTTTGTTTTTGTTCAATTTGGCCAGTGCAACTTTCAGTTTGGTTTTTAATATTTTCAGTTTGTTCGTATGTTGAAAAGATGTTTTTGAAGATATACAGCACAAACATCCATCCCAAATTATAATGAGCTGATCATAATTTAAACAATATTCATTTACTAAAAAAAAAAATTCTTGAATATTACTCACTTACTTTTTTGCCTTACCAGACTTTAAATAATGTCACTTTGTGTTTTCCACATGTTTTGATTGACCTGCAAACCACCTGATGAATATTCATGATTGTTTACAAATTTAATAGCCTTGATAAACTAATGACATCCCTGCTTTTGTATGTAAACATGTGAAACAAAATAAATCCTACATTTGCCTTGATAAAGTCTTTCAGAGGACAAAATTCATTGACTAAGAATAGTGTTTCCTTTTGTTTTAATATTCATATATATATATATATATATATATATATATAAAGTTTGGACCACTAATTTAGTAGGAGTCTGAACTTTTTCTTTTTCTGTCTTGTGATGCTGGGAATTGTACTTGCTCTGTCTTTGTAATAGAACACTCTTTGGAGCTGTTTTTGGTAGGCGATTTTGGTCTCTTTTGTTAGTTTATGTTTTATTTTCACATTTTCTATTGTTTTCTCTTGGATTTTGTTTCCTTAGTTGTTAGTTTTTCTTTTTATTAAATTTTCTTTTGGTCACATGGTAGGCTTTTGGTTGGTTTCAAAAATACATTAATTTTTGTGTGTGTGTGAAAATATATATATATATATATATATATATATATTTATATATATATATATCTTTCCTTTTTGGATATTTTTGTCCATAAGATTGCTGACAAGTTTGAGACTTCTGTATTTAGGAAGGCCACTTTCTCGGGACTTTACACGCGTTGGGACTCTTTTTGTCCCAGACAACATAAGATTAATTTAATTAAGTCCTTAATTCACAGGGCACTTAAGTTATGTTCTGAGGGTTTTCTCTGCAGGGAAATTGACCTCGTTAGAATGACACTATCAAAAAAATGGATATCCATTGGAAGACTCTGTTGTTCAAGATGTCATCAGTAAATTCCATAGGGTGAAGCTCCAATTGGCTGATAAATGCCCAGTTTATTTGCATCTTCCCTATATTGGTACAGAGGGTGAGAGTTTATCGAAACATATTTTACATTTAATTAATAGTTGCTATTTTTCGGCAAATGTTAGGGTAATATTTGGTACCCGTCCTGCTTTCTCTTCCATTCATAAGGATGTCCTACCTCCCCACCATGTTAATTCAGTGATTTACCAATACAAGTGTAGTTGTGGACATGACTACATAGGTAGGATGTCCCAGCGTTTGGATTCGAGAATAAAACAGCATTTGCCCTCCAGGATTTTGAATCCGTCCTCTAGGAATAGCCAACTGACTAACAGTTCTGGTTCTGCTATTGCTGAACATTTAATAAATAGAAGGGAATGTGTGGAAAATTTTAGTGGTGACCGATTTATTATTTTAAGAAGGTCCCACTCCACATTCCACCTCAAGGTCCTGGAGTCCTTGTATATCAGATCTTGTGAGCCTTCCCTTTGCAAACAGAGGGAATGCTTGCTGGGTCTGAATATTATTGAACTCTAGTCTCTTGAAATTCATAATTTTTTTTTTCTTTTTTTCCTCTCCCCATTTAATTACATTCGTCAGTTAATTTACACGCTTTTAAATTCCCAGAATAAATAACTTGATAAGTCCTGGGATGAAACCGGTAGTTTTATTTTGACTTTTGCTTTTAAAAATGCCTTCTTATTATCTTTTCCTATCTATTATTAAATTCTGTACCACGAAAAACTTATTCAAATATATATATATATATATATATATATATATATATATATATATATATATATATGTGTGTGTGTGTGTGTGTAAAATGTGTATATATATATATATATATATATATTTATATGGAATTTTTATATATATATTATTTATATATTATATATATTATATATGCATGGTACTTATTGGAAAGTGCTGAATATCAGTGATAGAGCTTAATATATGCAGTTGGATTGATGTGAGTTTGTGACCCTGGGTTTCATACTATTTGTGATCATCAGACAAACTCTTTGTCTTGTCTTGTCTTGTTTGTCTGACGATTGAAATTATATGTATATAGAGAGAGATTGAGAGAGAGAAATAATATGCCAGTGAAAGAAATTTGAGAGATAAAAACAACAAAAATAATAATATTGATCATAAAATTAATAATATTTAATGTATATTAGTAGGCCTCTTGACCAAATGGAAGCATGATGAGAAAGATTTTAAAAATCAGAATTTTCAGACACACATGTGTCCTTTCTCAATGAGATGAGAGATAAAAAATGAAAAATGGCATAGACTCTGTTTTCTGTGTGAATTTTTTCCCATGTCTTATATTACCAAAAATATTTGACAGTTTTGGGCTAGTTGTTTGCCACAATTAGTTTTGTAAAGGGTTTTCAGAAGGCTTATATATATATATATATATATATATATAATTTGTTGGGTATTATCATCACAAGTTATCACTGTAAGGTGTCGTGTTTTAAACAAATATGGCTGAACAAACTTTTAAAACATCTGGAAAACTGTTGGTAGACATGACATACATACATTTTGTTGATATTTGTTTTATTTTTTATGAATGTCTGCAAGTCTACCATAAACTGGGGAATGAAATATTACTGCCACGGTCTGGTACTTTTTATATGTAACTAGAGATTCTTAACAGAATTTAAAGAAGAATGTGCAATATCATCAGTCCTGACCTGGCATCTTGGCTTCAGTCACTTTCCCACTGCTGTGATGTAGCTTCCCTATGTTTTTCCTATATATAATTTCATAGTAATTGTTCTGACAAGCTTTCTTCTTTGGTAGCTTGACTTCAAGGACACTAGTAGATTAGCAGTGTGACTATAGAGGAAACGCATACATGTAGGAAGTAGCTGACAACTAATGATCGTTATTTCTATTCTATCCTCTATTACTATTCGAAATTTCTACTCTATCCTCTATTACTATACAAACTGCTATTCTCTATACTATATCACTATACGGATTGCTATAAGATGGAGTATTATTGAGCAAGTATTATTAATGTGAGTGATATTTGAAGGCGTCTGACATAAGTTTTGTTCAACAGTGTGTTGTAGAGGAGTTTCACAGTGGAGGCTTGTAGTTGTACTAAGTCGGTCCTAAAATAGGTTCAACGTACAAAACATTAGGAACTTGATATGATAGGTAATGACGCAGAGAAGTCTAGTGGTTGGTCACTGATACTTTTAGTATTCGACTAACGGTCATCCGGCATCAACTGTGTGACTCCTACTACTCCTACTTATTATAGCTGGGAGAGTCTATTAACTATAGAATAGGTGTATTCCACTATAGCACAGTGTTACTATAGTTGTATCTGTGATTACAAAGTCTACTACAATGAGCATTATGAAAGTGACAACCAGTATTCGCTGACATCACAAGAGTGGCAACGAGTGTTTGTTGACATCACAAAACTTTCAATATCAGTAAACCCTTGCATCTTAGTAGCTTTATTGCCTTGATTTTTTTTAAGTTACCAGCTGGTTTGCACACCTTTCAACAAATGCTAAAAGAATTGTTAATATTTAATTCTATTTTGTAGTTGGCCGGTGCTCTGGCAAAATTCCTTTGCATATGACACAATATTCCTGCTTCACCCAAACAGACGTACATTTAACTTTTGAATCAGCTACTATCCATTATTTTAACACAATATGGAAGAAGTAGTGGGTGCTGATTAAAGTCAGTTGAACAACTTAGCTGAAAGAATACCTGAATGTGATAAAAGTGATGGCTCTAGGGTTGCTGGAACCCTGAGAAAGATGAACTTAGGTACTCTTATAAGTATAATTTTTAAAATTTTCGCAAGGAGAAAAATTGAAAATGTAGACTAACAAGTTTATTACAATATAAAACTTAATACAAGCTAAAGAAAACATTTATTATTCTACCTAAAACATTTTTCTAGTCTTTAAATCTGCAAATCTTTCATGAACTTTCTACACCTATATTCTTTAATAGCCAATTAATCTAATCTGTTCTGTAAGTATGTTTTTATAAGTTTTAGTTTTGGAAGATACCAAACACATGACATTGCATCATGCCCGAGTTGCCACTACCTTGAGCCGGTCCTGACTATAAACCATATTACTGAAAAAAATGCAAAAAAAAATTAATTCAAAGTGAGGCTTTGATCCCATTCACTTGATCAATGAGCAACCATCAAAATAAAGCAAGTATATTCAGCTTATTTAAAATTTCATAATATGCTTGTGTGTCTAACTTTTCTCAAATTCTATTTAGACAGCAAATTAGAAATAATATACCTATGTTCTAATCACTTGAATTATATTTATTGAGGCAAATAGAATATTCAATAGGCATTTACACTGTTCATATAAATAGACAAAAAAAAAGACATTCATTTTATTGGGCAAAAACTGAGAGAAAATGACGGGAGTCTAGACACCCAGGGGAAATACAAGTCTTAAATTATGTTTATCCTATTTTTTTAATTTGTGTTGTATAATAATAATAATAATAATAATAATAATAATAATAATAATAATAATAATGTTGATGTTTATGATGATGAGGAGGAAGAAGAAAAAGAAGAAGGTTCAGCAATATTCTTGTCTTTTGTAATTGTTGATAAGGAAAGAAAAATATCACACTTCTGCACTGTTATTTAAAAAAAAATTCTAACATTCACAGCATGATAAGAAATGAACAAATATTCTTTTTTAGAAATATTCTCTTGTGCCAAATAAGTCAAGGGAGTTCTATTTTTATTTTTTGTAATTTTTTTTTTATCAACTATATCCCCTTATCATGATGCCTGAATGATTTTTTTCTACACTATATCAACTCCCACAACTTATTTGTGAAAGCAGAAAGCACTAGCATTATCAATTTATTTTGACTCTGTACAAATTAAGAATTCACAAAAAGTACCTAACCCAGATCAATTATTAAACCTCACTACCCTGATTTATTAGGCACAGGAGACTATCTTAATTTCCTTTGAGTGACTTTTTTATATTACTACTTCTGTCCCATAAGAGTTATTACATATACAGTTAATATACTAAATGTAAGAAATATTATGGGACAAACATATTGTTATTTATTGATTAGTACTTCTGTTCCATAAGAGTTATTACATTTTTATATACAGTTAATATACTAAATGTAAGAAATATGTGGCAGACATATTGTTACTTATTAATTAGTACTTCTGTTCCATATTAGTTGTTACATTTTCATACACAGTTAATATACTAAATGTAAGAAATATTATGGGACAGACACATTGTTATTTATTGATTAGTACTTTGGTCTCATAATAGTTGTTACATTTGCATATACAAGGTGCGATGGGTAAATTGTCGTCATTTTATATTTTTAATTTTGCACATGTGTGTTTATATTTTATTTTACTGACAGCACAGTTGGGCACTATCTTTGACAAAAAGAGCATGCTGTTGCAATTCACTCTGCAAGAAATTTGGAAACAGCATGCTGTACTGCTTAGCATTCAATCTGGAAGCTCACACACATATCGGCATTCATATCATTCCAAACTTTGCAGACTCGCAACAAAATAACTTGGAACTTTGCAGACTCGCAACAAAATAACTTGGAACTTTGCAGACTCGCAACAAAATAACTTGGAACTTTGCAGACTCGCAACAAAATAACTTGGAACTTTGCAGACTCGCAACAAAATAACTTGGAACTTTGCAGACTCACTTGCAACAAATGACTTTGAACACTTGACTGTTGGTCCCTTCATGGCCACAACAAAGACAGTTGAATTCTGATATATAAATACATGTATCTGCTGTATAAATCTTATTGTCATATTTAGCTTGGTCTTCTTTTTTCTGTGAAGCTCATTTACTCACGTTGTTTATAATTTTTTGGTGGACATGACATTCCGATTTTATTTTTCCACATAAAATCCAGTTAGACTTACCCCACAAGTTGCTACATCTGCATATATATTTCATACAGTAAATGTAACAACTATTATGGGACAGAGGTAGTATTATTTTTCTTTTAAAATTATATAAATATTATTATTGCTCTTTATGGTGATGATGTTGATGATTATCATTATAAATAAATAAATAAATCTATGATGTAGCTGGAGAACATAAAAAAGAAAAAAAAAAAACATTGCACAAAATTCCAAATATCATTTCCAGAAAACCTCCAAGTAGATTTTGTAAGTGCCTAGAAATAAGAAGGAGAATATTAATGCATATATTTTATCTTTTTGTTAAACATATTTGAACAAACTGAATTGCATTTACTTATGCTACTGTTAACAATAAAGAAAATCTATTTCCGCTCCAACTACTACTACAAGTAAAGTCCAAGAAAAAGAAATTGTAACCAGGAAAAGCAGTCCAAATATATATTTTTGTTGCCTTTGAATGCTAAATGTCAACATGCTGTCACCAGAAGAAGTATTTGCTGAAGCGAATCATCATTTGTGAAAAAAAAAATGACATGAATCAGTATTTTAAAAGGAGCATAAAAAATTATTAAAATTAAATACAAAATTTAACAAAAAACTTAACACCATTTAACAAGCTATATATATATATATATATATATATATATATATATATATATATATATATGCATGTTTATATATATATATATATATATATATATATATATGTTTATATATATATACATATATGCATGTTTATATATATATATATATATATATATAAATTTGTGTATTTAGGCAGCAAATTCTCTTTCAGATATGTCTGACTGAATAAATTACAGACATGTCTGCTAATTTTTAACAAAATCCGTTCATACTCATGAATAACCTTCCATGTATTTCTGTTAAAGGATGAGAGAAATGTAAATATCTCTATCTATAAAAGGCAGGATGTGTGTGTCGGTTTGTGTAATGAATGCATGGCTGCAATTTTCGATGGATTTGCACCAAAATTTACATGCACATGCTCCAAGTTAGTGGGAAGGCTAAGACCAACATTGCATTTCCCAACTCCCCTCGATAGTGGAAATAATCGATTTTTTCATGCTTCTATGGCAGTTTTCATGTAGTTTGTGGCCATTTTCTACTGGCCAGAGTGAGAGCCTATAGCTGGCTGCCACGAATAGGCAGGAAGATTCTTTTGGCCAGCATGAGAGCCAACAGCTGACTGACATGTTAACTAGCATGCTAGCATGCAAAAAAAATTGATAGCTGCATTTGTCACAAGTGGGAAAAGTTTAAATCTGCATGGCACTTTACTCCAATTGGCTCATATTCTTGCTTAAACTCAATGTTGATTCTGATTCCACAGAACTGGGTAGGGTGTGAAAAAGTATTTGTTGTTAACATTCTTTTTTCATTCGGTTTTTCCAGTTATGAGTCCTTTTTTAAAGCTGATTGCTTTGTGTTCATTTTGTTTAGTTCTTTTTTTGTAACAGATTTAATGTTTAGTATAGAGCTTAGACAAAATTTGCAGTGTGAGATAGGCAAGAAGTAAGGCATGTAGCAACATCAGCACGGCGAAGGGCACTCCTTTAAAGGCAAGGAAGGGCAAAAATATTTTAAGTCAAGTGATAGCGATTGCTGTATGAGTTGTACGATTTTTGAATCAAGCACAGGCAACATATATATATATATATATATAGATAGATAGATAGATAGATAGATAGATAGGTGTGTGGCCAAGATGGTATAAGCATCAGTATTTTGACTACCCAGTTTCAAATCACACTTTACTCAATTTGTCAAATAAGTCTTCTTATGACTGGGAAGATGATTCCAACATGAAGCTAATTGGAAATTTTGTTTTTTTTAATCAGTTTCACCCCATGCAAGGTAGAAAAGCTATTAAGACACAAGGGGTTAACGGGTGTGGAAGAATTAAGAACAGAATCATTAATAATGATCAGGAAGAAAAAAAGTAATCAAGAGGACAGTAGATAGCGATTGACATTGCATTCAAATTTTTGCAGATTAAAGTTAGCTAGAAAAATGTTTAATATGTAAACAACCGCTAAACTAACAGGTTTTACAGATAAGACATTTAGCTATCTTGACACTATTTGTTGTAAGAATCACTGAAAAAAAAATTTATTTATTTAGCATGAAAAAGAAACATGTTAAAATCATTTTGTGTCAGTCCCCCTATGTCTTCCAAACTGAGCAATGGTGAGAGGAAAAGGATCATTCAGGCCTTCAGTAATGATACCAACATCTATACTTTCGCTCCCATCTTCAAAGTCCATTCAAGTACCATCAAGAAAACAGTGAATAAGTTTAAAAAAGAGAGAAGAGTCAAGAGAAAACTGGATCAGGAGGTCACAAAAAGAAGATGGATCATCATTTCAACTTAGAGATAGATACAGTCTTATCGTTCAAAGTAGAGTCCAGTAGTGTTATAAAAACCTCAGAGAATTCCAGAAAAATATTTTTATGACTTCTAAGTTACAAAAGTTCAAAGCTTGATCTAACACTTGGACAATTTTGGTGTTGCACATGATATACATACATATACATATATATATATATATATATATATATATATATATATATATATATATATATATATATATATATATATATATATATATACATATATATATATATATATATATATATATATATATATATATATATATATATATGTATGTATGTATGTATATATATATATATATATATATATATATATATATATATATATATATATGTGTGTGTGTATGCAGATGACCAGGTGGTTTAATGGATAGTGGCACATAATGAGAAATCAAAGAGCAGAAATCAAATTCCATTTGAGTTTTTTATATTCACACATATGCAAATACTATTGGGGAAGTTAAGTATCCATCTCTTCATCTCTCCCGCGCTATAGGTTAAAGAGTAAGGTAGACTGGGTTCTTTAGCCTTGGTGAGTAAACAATGTAGGAAAAGTATAACTGACTTCAGAACCTGAGGAGGGTTGTTTGGAGAGCTTGTGCCACACAGTGTACATAATTCTTCTGTATTCAGTTCATTAAAAAAGTGTAATTGGCTCTGCACAAGTCTTCACTTCTATAATCAAATCCTATGTGTTAGGTTCTAAAAACTGACCTACTGACCCTCATGCATTTAAGATAACTGAAAATTTTATCATATATATAGATATTGACACGGGATAATGATGTATAAATCTGTTATATATCAAGAAAAATTTTAGGAGAAAGTGCACTTTTTGATGCGGCTACAAATTTGCGCAAACAAGAGATGCCAGGAATTTTAAATTAATTTTTTTTTATATATATTTTTTTTTGCTATATAACTACCCAATTTCATTTACATTCTTATTGATTTTGTTTATGTTTTTGTTTTTATTCCACATTGCATGAAAATTTCCTGTGGATGATCTAGTGATTAAAACATTTTTTAAATATTTTCATCTTAGTAAATTGTTTTCTCTTTTAATTAGAGTCAAAATTGTGGTCAGTCTCATCACAGTGAGTAACTAATGCATTTAATGTGTTTTTTTTTTGTAGAAGATCTCTTTTGTGTTCATATAATCTTTTATTTAAATTTCTTGAGGTTTCTCCGATGTATTCTGTGTGGCAATTATTCCAGGTAATAGTGTAAATTCCTCCTTCAAATTTTAGCTTATTATTTTCTTTTTCATTAATTAAGTCCTTTATTGTTTTTGACATAGCCATGACAAATTTCATATTGAGTTAAGATAAATTCTTTTCATTTGTAGTTGTGATAAATTTGGTGGGTAGATTGTATACCCAAAAAACATATTAAAAAAATATTATTTAGAAATTCCCAGCATCACTTTTGAATGTGTTAAACTTAAACTTAGTCCAATGAAGTCCTAAAGAATAAAATTTGTCACAGAAATTTTTTTTTTCACTTTATTATACTGCTTTCCCCTAATATATATATATATATATATATATATATATATATATATATATATATATAGATAAAAAAAGTAAAAAATACGCTACTTCAAACAAATATATCCCTTTCTGGGACATATGAATATAACAAAAGCAACTGGAATTATAACTTGGCTATATGATTAACAATTCCAAGCAGTTATTGATTACACCACCTGCACATCCAAGCTTACGGCACTTGGTATTCCCAAGTAGTCACCCATCTAGGTACTGACCAAACTCGACGTTGCTTAACTTCGGTGATTGTATAGGAACTAGTGATTCAACATGATATGGCCATAATTCAGCTACTAGCAGTCACACCATTGGTTGCTACAGATAAGCACAAACTACATTTTGTCTTCTCATTCACTGTTACCCCAAAATTAATTTAATCACAAAAGGCATGTTCAATGTAATTCTTACCTATACTTAACAAAACAAAAATAGCTAAAAGGGATCTAAATTTTCTTCCTTGCATTAGGGAGTTCTTCCTTTAAAATGAGTGTAAACAATATTCATATGATAAAGTGATATTGTGCACTTCAGTAGCTGATGGTAGCTTTTTCACTTTTTTCTGTCCCTATAATAAAGATAAATGAACTTTGTCAAAATATTGGGTTAAAGATTATCACTACCCACAATAAAGAAAAGGGTGACAACACAGCTATATTCAAAAAAATTTAAGTCAAAATTTCAAGTTGAAATTCCAAAAGTCCAAAGTATTATCAAGAAATTCAGTCATGTCCACACTGATAAATCTTTGCAGATGAGGATGGAAAACAGGATACAAACTCACATGAAAGGAAACGTCCCTCAAGGTAGCAAGAATAGTCCAAGGATCAACATCAATAATATTCTAGCCAATTTGAATGACTGTGCTCTTTACATATCTCAACAGACATTCCCATGAATTTTGCATAAGGATAGTGTTATACCTGCGCTTAACAAAATAGATCTCTTTCTGATTCACTCTACATGTCAGCCGGATGTGAATGCGAAGAAAGAAAAACCAAAAATAAAAATGTCAACCTCAGCACAGGAGCTCTAAAAATCACATCTGATCCACAAAAAAAAAAAAAATCAAATTCCCTCAAAAAACATAAAATATAACATAAAATCAGCCATTCATGAATGCTGCTACCAAAGAAAACACATTGTCAAAAGATGAGTTTAGGAACCACTACATTTGTTTTTAAGAAGGCTGCTGTTTGACTGAAACAGATCTGTGGTGAATGGGCAAGCTTCAACTAATCCACTACCAGAACTCTCTCAACATTATCACCATGACCTCAGTCAACTGACCCAGCACATACATCAACTGAGCCAACATACACATAACTCCATGTCCTATCAACTTTACCTTTCTTCCAAGTCACTTATATCCTCTGTATTCTCAATACAAAGATTTTTATATTAAGAATTTTTCTCTTCATTTCTTTTCACTTCACCAGCGGTACATGTTGTTTCATTTGTTTCCCCATGTTACCATATGTGTATTTAAAATAGCCTCCATGAAAGATGAACAGAGAGGACTTTAATGCACAAAACCAGGTAACACCCTGATAAAAAATTCAAGCTTTTAGTCAATATTTCTTTAGTCAGATGAGATGAAAATTAAATTACTTGGATACAGTGATGTTGGAAAAAACTGTGTTTCTTTTAACCCAAACAAAACTATTAAAACAGTCAAGTATGATGGTGACAGCATCATTCTTTGGGGATTTTTTTTTCATCCTGTGGGACTTGTATCCAGGTAAAAGTTTAAGAATTCTGTATAAAAAAAAAATCACCTTAGTCTCATCATTTTACAGATGAAATAGTGAGACGTAACCAAAAGCTCTATGGTAACAGTTTCTTCTCTTGCATATTTCACATGTGGAATTCTCTTCTGGTTTCTCACTTTCCAGGAAATATCAACAGTCATCTTCTGTCATCTTGATTCCTCTTCTTTGATTGTCCTCACTCCTTAATAATGTTTCTCTCAGACTCTTTCACTCTCAATAATATGTTAGCAGCTTTATCACCTTGCTCAGATTTTAGTAGTTTTTTTTCCATATTTCTTACATGTTTTTGACTTCATTCTTCTTTATATGTTAATTTGGGTTGGAACAAAAGCATTCTTTTAATGAAAATATTTTTAAAGAATTGCTGAGGTATGAATAATTTTGAATCTAGCTGTATATGTGAAATCTGATGGAACGGAAATTCTTGAAACAATTTAGGAAAAAGAATTTTTCACCTGACCTGTTTCACCAATAATCCTGTGCCGAAAGAATAATTTCATCTGACCAAACCAAAATCTACATAATTAAAATTTTAAGTGTTTTTGACGCATTTCATAATTTTCATAGTAAGATTAGCTAAATTTCTTTCAAGTTCACTTATCATGAAGTTGAAAGACAATAGAAGGTGTCTAGGTTTTGTGTTGTTTATATTTTCATCTTCATTTTCTAGGCTTATCTTTTTAGCATTATGCATGAATTAACTAGGATAATACAGGATTTTTAAAGTGTTTTCAATTTTTCATCTTCATGTAGATAATTGAAGCTCTTAAATAAAAAAAAACAAACCATAATTTAATCAATTCCAAACTAATTTCACATCAGCAGTAAGAATTTATCAAAAATTTAAACAATACCCCACAAAAATACATTGGCAAAACAAGCTGAAATTTATAGAAAAGGCATTTTTTCTATGTGTCATGTCCCTTCAGGACGTGGATAGTCATGGCTCTCTACAATTTCCTATCATTTGTAGATATAAACAATGTCTAACACTTTACTAACCTTTCCATTTATATTTTTTAGATAAGTTACTTGCTCTTTCCGTCTGTACTCTTTTTTGATTAAGAGTTTGGACATCCTAATCAAAATTGTGTATAAACTGTCCAATGTTCATGCCTTTTTTATTTTTATCCAAAGCACTTACAAGTAGCACACTCATTATCATAATTTGGGTGTTGTCAGTGTAGTACACAAGATTTTGTTGAATACATACTGACATTATATTCATTTGGAATGCTGGAACTCAAATTAATCCAAAGTGAGGACACGTGTAAAACAGCTACAGCGAGATCAGCATCACTGGAAAAATCAACTATTGATACATCTTTTGTATATACTTTAACCTACTATGGCAAAAGTTATTTTATTTAATATGAGTTGTTTCATTTAAATAAAGAAGTTGTATTATGATTGTTTATGATGAACAATATCTGTCTGAACTGCACAAAGATTTGGAAACTTTATCCACAATGTTTATCCCAATTTACAATATCATATATATATATATATATATATATATATATATATATGTATATATATTTTAATCCTGTTCAACACAAGCAAGGCAGTAAAGCCACTAAGGCACAAGGTGTTTATGGGGAAGAATTAGATAACAGAAACATTACTAAGGACAGAGTACAAAAGTGAGGTATTCAGGAGGACAGTAGATAGCCATTTACATTGTATTTAAATTTTTGAAGATTAAAGTCGGCTGAAAAGCATGGAGCTGGAAGGCAGTTCCAC
>CAHIKZ030000446.1:3360000-3390000 GCA_903632075.3 Acanthosepion pharaonis | reverse complement strand
ACTTGTGTATAACCCAATAAATTTTTATCTCAAAATCAAAAGCCAAATTGTTATGTATGTATGTATGTATGTATGTATACATGAATTTTACCAACTTAAATGCACAACTGAAAACATATATACTTCCTGCAAAAGGCATCTAAACATGATGGAAGCCATTAATTTAGAAACAAGAATGATCATACATGATCAGGAGTCCTGTAACCCATTAGGGTCTAAGGAGCACCACACATACTGCAGCCATAGCAAAAGTAGTGGGTCTAGTGCAATCTAGCCTGGTGAAGCCCAACCCTCTGCAGGCTGGTTTGAAGTCAGAGATTTCTTTGTCCCAGACTAGTTGCCAATCAAGGCTATAGAGCGCAGTCTGTCCTGTTATTTCCGTATAGCTGGGAGGAGAAGAGATAGATTAATATTTTTCTGCAGGATCTTTCATGTGTAAGTGAATTTATAATGGCATGGGATTTACAGATTAAAATGAAGAGTTGATTTACCCATACCAAGAAGATTAACAAAGGATGCTAATGATGAGGAAACACATGGGTAATTATAGCAAAACAAGATAAGATTTATGAATTTACATGCTTGAAGTTGTGTCAGTGGCTCAGAAATTTTGAAAGTCAATAGTTTTAATGAATTGTCAGGAAGAGGAAATGTTCATACAACAGATTAAATAATCTGGCAAAATAATATTAAAAAAATGTTTAAAATAAATGTAAGAGAGTACATCACTTACAAAAGAGATATATGATTTATATACATTCAAAAGTAGATGAAGAAAGATAGTTTGAAATACTAAGCTTTTTTGGATTGTTGAAAGAATATTCTTTGAAGTGCCATGTGCTTGGTTAAGAGGCCAATAATATAATTCTCTAGTAATTTGACACTGGTGAGAACTTCAACAATGGATGTGCTGAACAGAAACAAACCTTTCACAGATCTTCAAACACTTTTCTCTTCTTAACTTAATATTTTCCTCATTTTATATAAAAAAGGATTTCACATATTTTCTTTACTTTCTTTTTCTCGACTGAACAGCTAATTTCTGTGAAGACAAGGTTTTCATTGGTCCAAAATCAATTTCACATAGGCTCATGAATTTCTTCCTGTTTTTCTCCTCAGGTTGCCTGAATTTGAAGGGAATGGGTAAAGACAGCTATTCTTATTTTGTATTCACTACATTCAAATTTAACAAACTTGACTAGAATTTGAACTCAGTTCTCCATTTTCTTATTCTGAACTGCTATTCACTACACCAACACACATCCATAAAAAGCAAGAAACTAACTATTAATAGCATCAATTATATACATGGCTAATATGTGATGGCTGTATTTGCAAATTAAGAATATGTCTACTTTTCAGAAACTTTTTTATCAGCTACAATAGCACATACACACTACTTATTAAATGAAAAGAAAAAGTGAAATCCTCCAAGCGTTTTTCAATTTTCCAAACTAAACTCCTTCTAGTATTGCATCTCAGACAAGTGTTTTGAGAATTTAGAACACCATACTCAATTTTTGATAATGTCGTCAATAAAATTGAATGATAATGGTATTGCCCTTGTTGAAATTCAAAACCCCCAATGCACAATTCTCAAACACAGAAGCAATTATCATGTTTGACAAAAGTTGGTTGCACTTTCAATCAGAAATTACCATTGCAAATACATCTTTGGGATTTAGTGGGAAAAAAATGTGAGGTCAGCCAAAAACAGTAAAAATTGATGCATTTATTCATAAAAGCAAATCTGGATAAAACTGTGAACAAAGTATTTGAAAATTTTATTTAATGATATAAATGTTAAATTTTTTGAAGAATTCCTTTTTTTTTTAATTTTTTTCATTAATTTATGTATACAATTTTTCCAATAATTTACATATACAATTATCTGGAATTTTGAAATATTGAGACTTATTTTTTACAACAGCTGTCCCAACGTGCTCAGTGAATAAAGGAAGTATTGTGTTATTCTTCTGCTAATTCAGATCTAATTCTGCTGCGGGCTCTATTCATTAGAACGCTAATTATTTGTTTTGTTCTGTGGTTCATCAAGCTGATTGTTCAAAGAGATTCACATTCATTTGCACCCAGTTTCTTGGGTAATGCTTTGAAAATCAATCTCTTTAGATCTGATATTTCAAAGTTACCGTATATTTCATTTATCCCCACATCAATCCACAAATCATCTCGTACTGTCAATATCTCTATGACAATCTCACCTGCTGCTTTGTTCCTTGTCATCTTGGCCATTATTGTTCTTAGATCAGATTTTATTATCATAGGTAATTCCATTCTTTTGTGTGACATATGTTTCTCCATTTGTTATGGAAGAATTATCTGATCTTATTCATTCTATCATTGCAGTCTTCTATGTTTTGTGTCTATTCAGGATATAGGCAATCATGGCTCTCCACAATTTTTTGCCTTTTCTAGTGCTTAATAAATTTCCTTTTTGTTATGTCTCCTAAACCTTGTTCCATCATTCATTTACTCAAGCTCACTATGTAGGTTATGTGTTGTTTTCACTATCTCTCTTGCCTTCTATTTGTCTTGTGAGTATCAAATTTTCCAAACCCTCTTTTCTCATTATGTGCACTAGAAATTTCAACACTCTCTTCCTGATGTTAAATATAAGGGTCTTTTTTATTTCCATTTTCTCTAAAACTCTGTCGTTGCTCACATGTTTGGCCTATGGTATTCTCAGCCTACTTCAGTTGCTTCAAGTCTCTTCTTCTGTGAAGAGATTGTTCAGCATTTACTGTCATATGGGAGGAATGATATTTGTTGCGGAATCGAAGAATGAGTAAACCTGGAAGGCAGGACTTGTCGCTGTTATTGTTTCTGCTGAAGAGGTTAATTTTCTTCTTCACCTCAGCAAACAAAAAATCAAGGAAAAAAAGAATACATCATATTTTGGGTAAATATATTATTTATTTACATATATACAAAGCCAGCATATTATTCATTGATGTTGTAAAAGGTGACAGAGTGGCGAAGGAAGGAAGAAACAAAGAGAAAGAATGTTGTTCATGGCTGCCGGCTGATGTTTTGTGAAGACAGTGGCGGCAAAAGGATGAAAGTTGAAAAGTATCAGGTTCAGTCTCAGTTTGCCTGTGGTGTTCTTGACCAACCTCTGCTTGTCAACATTTCAGCCAGGTCTCTGTCCCTCTCTCTGTGACTCTGTGATGTTGAATCAAGGAATTTATATCCGCCGTATCAGCTCCAAATCACAGTCTGTGTCTTTTAGCGGGTGTTATTTCTACTGGTCAATATTTAAAGTTCATTTTATCATTTAATACTGAAAACATGCATCAAGCCATGATGTGCAGAGACACATTTTCACATTCTGCCTTGGGTCATCAAGCAGTAAACATCTGGTTTAGTGTAAGAAACTCAACATATTACATAACAGTTCAGTACATTTGCCTTTGTTTTCAATGTTGCTATACCAATGTGTCACATTATCTGTCCCCTGTTAAAACACTTCCTAGATATTTAAATTGTTGTACTTGTTTGATTTTGGTAAGTCCATTTTATAATTTGTACACTGGGCTGTTCCTTTTCCTAGCAACAATATATTCTGACTAATTTTCCTTTACTACTGTTTGTAGGAGTTCTCGTAGTTTCCTTTCTATACCTGCTGTAAGTACATTTCTTTATTCCATGATTATCATTTTTCCTTTGTATTTTATACATCCTGGTGAAGATCATGCTGCTTTTTGTCCTGCTATATCATTGATCAACCTAATTGTTTGGTGAAGATCACATTTCTTCTCACTGGGGTATCTTTATCAACACTATGAAAATTCATCTATTTAGATCTTCCAGTGTTTCACCATTATTTTATTGCTCATTTACTACTTTGGTCCAACAGTCATCTAAAACTGTTAACATCTCGACTTTGCTCATCTTGGTCATTCATTTGCACATTCATGTTCATTTTCACCTGGTTTCTTGGTTAATGCTTTGAAAATCGATCTTTTTAGATCTTCTGATATTTCAATCAATTATCAGTCTCCTGAGTTATATATATATATATATATATATATATATATATATATATATATATCCTTTTCTCACAAACTGCTTCTTCTATAATATTTTTTTAATCATTTCACAACAAGCAAGTTGATAAAGCCACTAAAACAAAAGGTGTTTAGGAGAGTGAAAGAAACTGGAAAGACATTATTGTGTATAAAGGATAATAAAAGAACACAATTCAAAAAGAGAGCTGATGATTGACATTGCATTTAATTTTTTTAAGATTCTAGTTGACAGGAAAGAAAGAAGCTGAAACAGAGTTCTACAAGTGAAAAGTTAGAGAGAAAAAACCATTAGCATTGAACTTATGGCTATATCTAGCTATTTCAACAGTAAATTCATGAGAGACATAACTGCCAATCTAGTACTGTACTTAAGTATTTATAGGTAAAGCACAGGGAAGCTAGATTATGGTGACAAGAAAGTTGAAGCTGAGCTGCTAGATCAGGGACAATAGCATTCCCTTTTGAATTCTGTCATGAAACTTTAAATACATATCAGAAGATCAAATGTGGCAACAATATTCAGTTGCATGAAAAAAATGGTAGACTTATAAATGCTAATCTAATTAATAGAGAAAACAATTTACTAAGAGAAAAGTGTATAGATATTAGTCGATCATCCATGGTAAATCTATGTCCAGGTTCTTCCAACATATTACTTTTCTTAACAGATCTATTATCACAAAGTGTTAGACTTAATAACTGTTGTGGATTCCGGGATGAAATCCGGTCTCAAAATGAATGACAAATGCAGGAATGAAATATAGTAAATAAATGCATTGACATAATAATACAATTGGTAATACGGTTAGTAGATCCAGAAATGCAGTTAGTAGCAATAATAATATATATACAGTCTGGGAAATTCAGTAATCGAAGTAGGACTTCCTTCTGAGTCTATGTGCTCGCAACTGTGACTCCTACAAAGCGGTTACCTCACACTCTCCCTGTATAACTGTATCAGTGTATCTCTCTCTTCTGACACCCGGGCATTCACTGGCAGCAGTACAAGTACACACTGGTCGAGTCCACTTGTATGAAAAAGGGGTGGACCCCATAACAATAACAAAGTTGATAAAAACATAAAGTTCATAAAATATTTCAAAACAGAAGAGTGGACCATTCTGAAAACTCAAATTTATCTGAACTTAACATATTTTTTACAATTACTTTTGAAACAATAAAAGTCTTAATAGAAAACAATATTATGTAATAATCTAAAACTTGAAGACGGAATTTACTCTACCATCTGTAATAATTGCCAAAAAGAATACATAGAGAAACCTCAAGGAATTTAAATAACAGATTAAATGAATGCAAAAGGGATATTTTACAAAACAACATATTCAATGTAGAGTCTGATCAGAAGACTGATTAAAAAAAGGTACTTTAATTAAGAGAGAAAGTAAAACAAAAGTGTATAAAAAGTTCTTTAATCACTAGATCATTCACAGTAAATTTGTGTCCAGGTTCTTACAATATTTCATCATTCTTGGCAGATCTATTATCACAATATGTTAGACAAAAGTGATAAAAACATAAAAAAGATTAAAAATAAACTAAAATTGGTGAGACCATATACCCAAACACATTAAAAAAAAAATAGTTTAAAATTTTAATCTTCCCTTGCCTTCATGCCCAAGTTATCCTTTAGGACTTCTAACGAACTTTCTAATCAATTAATTAATGTATGGATTTTCTTACTGGTATTATGAAAATTAAGTAAACAGCATAAGAATTTTGTTTATTGATACTTGCATCGCTATCTAATATGTAAACAATATACTCAATAAAATAATCTATATTGTAATTATGTGTAGGTCATGAAAAGAAAAAATATTCTTTAATTTGTATGCTAATTGTCAAGGTAATTAAAATTTAAATGATTCTTATTTTGTTTGGATCATAGCTCATTAATTATTTTAGATCCAACTCAGATAAACACTAATTTTCTATTTTCTACTTTTTTTCTTCCTTTTTTATATATGACCTTAAGAAAATGATAGACTAAAATTGCGAATAAGGTTTGCTTGCTGGAAATGTTAATTCCTGTAAACATGCTGAAAAACTGCAGGCCTGAGAGAGAGAAGAGAGAAAGAGTAAGAAGAGATAAAAAGAGAAATAAAGATAGAGAAGAGAGTGAAAGAGAGTGTGGGAGAAAAGAGGGAGATAAAAGAAAGAGAGAAGTGATAGAGAGAAAGAGAGACAGATGCTCATCTTCTCTGATAGAGAAAGAGATTAACACTGATGCTGCAGATCCATTAAAGATAATACACCAAGATGTGAGATCAATCAGAAATTGTTCCATAATCAGAGTCAAAGACAGTGATCTACGAGCAAGAAGGCTTTGCCCCGTCTTCATCCCTGCAACTTTAATGGCAGAAGGCAAACACATTTTGAAATACTACATGAAAATGCAGCATGTCATCTGAGACATTATACAGAGATAAGTCCACATATAATCAAGTTATTATCTGATCAGCTATCTTAAGCCAGGGTAATGATGGTGATGTAATGTACCGATAAGATGGCAGCTATGATGGACATATCATGGCCATGGAAGATAAAGAGAGGAAGCCACAAATAAAAAAAATTATTAATCAACAAGTAAATTCTGATTTAAATCGACTAGAAAGAATAGCCACTAGTGGCTGGTTTTAAAGTATCTTTGAGGTTTAACTTTGCTTGATCATTTTTTTATCTGATTTACAAATAACAATTCCACCTATAATTAGGTTGTTTGGAAAATAATATCCAATTTTAGAATAAACCTTTTAATTGTGTTCTAATATATTATTATAATAGTTTAAGAAAAATATATTATTCATTCCTAATGATTAAAGCAGTGTTTTTCAACTGGTGCACCCAGGTGCACTAATATGCACAGGGAAGTAGCCAGGTGTGCCCCAAGTTAACAGAAGTGTAATTTATTATTTATATTTATATCTAAAAAAAAATCTTTATTTTTAAAAAGCTCCAGACACTAAGGACATGGCTTCCATGTCTAAGTCAAGTCTTTGTCATTTGAGATTTTAAACAGGATGCTAAATTCATTAATCTTTAAGAAGGAGTGGATAATCTTTTCCCTTTTGCCTTCTTCAGCAGATTTATATCAGTAATTATTGGTGTCTCTAAAAATAAAAATAGCAGATTCTTCATAAATCTATTTAAATGAAAACTCTGGTGTTTAAATATACACTGTAATTTCTTAAAAATAAATGCTTATTTCAGCAGGCTTCTTTATTATTTTCCTATTTTCAAATGTCATGACAAATTTTGCATTATTAAAATTTAAAGTGCACCCCAGAGTTTTAGCTATTCTACAAATGTGCTCTGAATTAAAAATGACTGAGAAATACTAGATTAAAGTGTCCTCTTTGTTAATTTTATATCAATCTCTTTTAGAATTTAACTTAAAACATTATATACTCCTTCAGCTTCATGGCACCCATTAACTTGGAATACAAAACACTATATACACCATATTCCCCCGATCTTTTGCTTGCTGACTACCACTTTTTCAAGCATCTTGAAAATTTTTTAAGATAAAGAACATTCCATTGCAAAGAAGATGTAAAAAACAGTATTCAAAGATTTCTTGGCATCCAAACCTTTAGAGTTATATTGTAAAGGAATAAATAACCTTGTAATTCAATGGCAGAAATGTATAGATGCCCAGGGTTCCTATTTTAACTATTTTATAACAATCTTATTTGTAGCAAATATATGTGGACAGGAATGTTCCTTTAAATGTTGGGAGATTGAACTATAATCATTCATATGAAATGTAAGTCTCCTTGACAAAGTCATAGTCATAAAACCAATGTATATATTTACATTTTTGCCAGAGATACAAGCTCCCAAAGGACATTTAGATTAATATATAATATTGGTCTTTTGCAAAATGCTAGTTGATGAAGAAGAGTTATTGTGGATGATTGAGCTGGTTGTATTAAATTTAGTCTAGTAAATAATAATTTTTTTTTTACGAGGCTCAATGGGAGATATATTAGTACTTAAGAGTTTTTCCAGAATTTTTTCATCATGTTTGTAGTTAGAATGTTTTTAATTGTAGTATAGTAGGTTTATATATTTAGGGTTATTTGAAAATGTATTAATTTTTTTATTTATGCTAATATTTCTAATAGCTCATCTAATTTGTTCATCAACAATGAACAATTACTAATGAGAGTTTATTTGATATTTTTTAATTCAGTGTAGAAAATATTTTTCATTGAAGAATTAGATTTTGCACAGTTTATTAAATTTTATTGCCCATAGCTATCATGACCTGCTCTCAGACAAGCAATATGGTTTCCGCTACGCCTGATCTACAGCTGATGTGCTTACGGCCATCACTGAAACCGTCTACCAAGCCCTTCAAAATAATGGTAAGGCTTGTGCTGTGGCCCTAGACATCTCCAAAGCATATGATAGGGTTTGGCATGTCGGCCTTCTTTGCAAGCTCCAGGGTAATGGTATTACAGGTTGATTGTTTGACCTAATACAATCATTCCTGTCAAACCATGAATTGAAGGTCGTTCTCAACAGATTCCCCTCCAGTTCCTATCTCACGAACGCAGGTGTTCCCCAAGGCTCCATTATTGGCCCCACTCTATTCCTTATTTTCATCAACGACCTTCCTGACACCATAGATTCCCAAGTTGGCATCTACGCGGACGACACTACAATTTACTCCTGCCTCAAAAACAAATCTAGTTTCACTGACAAAACTAACCTGACCGCTCGTCTTGAAATGGACCTCCAATCAGTTGTTAATTGGGGCAAGAATTGGCTGGTCGACTTTAACGTCTCAAAAACTAAACTGCTCTCTATTAATCACCACAGAGATCCTTCCCTTCCCCCCATTAGAATGTCTGATGCTCAACTTCTTGAGAGCAACTCTCTGCGTCTGCTTGGTCTCACATTGACTGCTGACCTGAGATGGAACAAATACATTGAGTCAATTGCTTTGTCCACCACAAAAAAAGTTGGCTCTCTGTGCCAGGAAATTTTTCTCCCTGGAATCGATACTTCAAATATACAAATCAACCATCCGCCCTTGCATGGAGTATTGCTAACATATATGGTCTGGTGCACCTTCTGTTTACCTTGGAGTTCTTGACAAGATCCAGAGGTATATATGTAATATAATTGGCCTTGATCTGGCATCTCGTCTACAGTTGCTCTCTCACAGACGCGCTGTCACCTCTCCCTGTCTTTTTTACAAATACTTTCATGGTAATTGCTCCAATGAGCTGCTTTCACTGGTTCCCAGACTTCATGAATTCAAGTGCCCTATGAGGCTGGCATCCCGCTCTCACCCTTTCACTGTAGAAACTTTTAAATCTAGCCATCTCTTCTACTCCAATAGCTTCATATCTCGCACCTCTCGACTGTGGAATACCCTTCCCAATTACTGTTTCCCTGAGAGCTATAATCTCCAACTATTCAAATGTAATATCAATGAACATCCCCAGTTACCAGTTACCTTGATCTATCCACTACCCTTCTCTTCATCCTTTCTTCTATCACCCCTATCTGCTCTCGTTCCAAAAATTCTGCAACCCCCTGCATCCTAGTGGCTTCCCACTTGCTTGGGGCGTAATGCTTAAAAAAAAAAATTAGGTCACTTTTATAGTTAAGAATGCACATGTTTAGGCTAGTTGTTTTTTATATGGGGAAGTAGTAAATATATTATTATTAGTGTCTATACATAAAAAAAAGGATTTTATTTTTATATATATATATATATATATATATATATATATATTATTTTCAGGACACATATGCACACATGAAGTTTGATTGATTGATTCATTTTTTTATGGCTTAGCAACCCATTGCAATTTGTTTAAAGCCAGAAAATATTTTTAGATTGTAAGAATTCTTTTTAGATAATTATGATTTACTGATACAAATGGATAATTAGTAAGATAGACTGGGTTCTATGGCCTTGGGTGGCAACCAGTCTAGGAGAAGTATATTACCTGAATTCAAAACGTGAATGGTCAGTGCCTAAACTAACACTTCCACCAGACCCTGGTCAGGTAAGTAGAAACCCACTAGCAAGAAAAAAAACCAGAGCTGTTAAATGGCAGATGAGCTCCTTAGAGTCAACAGCTATCCACCCTGACTATGAATTAAATAGCTTCACATATGTACAATTGACCAAGCGGAGGGAGTTTGATGGCTACCCACTGAAGGAATGGTCAATCAGAAAGAACACAAAATACAAAAGTAATTTTCCAAGGTAGTGATCATTCTAAACTTAGTAAATACACTGAAAACGGAATTTAAAAAAAAAGAAATGTACTGCTTGCTTTTCTTGGCAATTTTTTGAGCAAATTATAAAGAAAATGTCTCAAGTTATTTTTATTCCATCAATCATTCAGACTTATATATATATATATATGGGGAAGGAATGATCGATACATATATATATATATATATATTTAGTTTATGCAAATTTAGGTAATCCGTATGGTTAGACCTGAGGAGGATGATATCCAGAGAGCTCAATGTAAAATTCAGAGCAGATATGTTTGAATAAAAGACAGACCACGTTAAGATTCCATGTAATAAGCTATTTCATCATAACCCCTTTAACAGGGTTCTGGATCATCAGACTTTACTTCCAAAAGCTGAAATGAAAAATGAAAAGAAATTCATATGTTTTTTACGGACCTCATCAAGTATACGCAAAGTTAACGAAGTGAGGAAGTGAGGTGGGAGAGAGGATATGAGTGTGTCATATGTATCATTTTAGTTTCTTATTTTAACCCCAGTGTGTCAGCTGGATGTTGCTCAAATTTACCGCATCTCGTCTCTAGATAAAGGTGGTTAAGGGGTGAGCGATAAGAACTACATTAAAGGGAGACGTTACAACAACCCCAATAAATTACACGACAGGTTTCATTCAAATTCTTAGATATATATATATATATGTATTGATCATTCCCTCCCTACCCCACCAAGCAAGGCAATAAAACCAGTAGCATGCAAAGGGTTATTGAGTGTTAGAGAATATAAGAAAAACTACTATCAAGGAGAGAGGACAATAAAAGAATACAAATTAAGAAGACAAAAGTTAAAGATTGACATTGAATTTAAATTTTGGAACATCAAATTTGACTGGGAAGCAAGAAGCTGGAAGAGGTCTCCACAAGTGAGAAGTATATATATATATTTGTTCCTCACTGTTTGGTACAACTACAGTGAAGAAAAAATGTATATTTATTATTAGTATAAATTTTAGCTCTGTTATTATACATCAAATAGTGTTTTATTACTAGAAGCACTCACTGTAAACTACTTTATATATATATATATATATATATATATATATATATATATATATATAATAAAATTTCTTCTTGTATTAATCAACTATGTGATAAAATTTAGTACCATAACTCTTGTGCAACCAATAAGGAAAAAATTATTTATTGTGAGTATAAATTTTAGCTCAGTTATTTTACATCAAGATTTGTTTTATTACCACTAGCTCTCACAGTGTGCTGTTATATATATATATATATATATATATATATATATATATATATATATATAGGTATTAATATAGATAAATAACTAAATATTAGCAACCTTATATACGTGCATTAGCATGCATACACCAGTAAGCGAATAAATATTTACTCAATTTAATGTAAGGTGCAAACAAAACAGTGCTCAATGTGGTTAGACAGAACAAAGAAGTATAGATTAATAAATATACATTTTGAACATATATATATATATATATATATATATATATATATATATAATTTCTTTTTTGTATTAGTTAGCTGTGAGAAAAAGATTACTCTGAAATCATTCAATTCTTCTATACACACACACAAACACATATATATGTCTGTATATATATATATATATCTGTTTGTGTATATATATTTATATATATATATTAAAATAATGAATATGCATTTCATTTCATCACCACTCATACAACTTTTGTGTGACCCATGAGGAAGAAATATATATTTATTATTAGTATAAAATTTATCTCTATCATTATATATCAAACACTGTTTTATTACCAGCAGCTCTCAATGTGTGATACACCATATATACATATATATTTATATATATATATATATATATATATATATTTAATGGACAACAGACACTTTAAGGTACCATTACAATAATTTATTTCACCAAAATCCTTTTTAAAGGATTTTGGATCATCAGGTAAACAGCTCTTCACATTGAGCTCTCAGGATTTCATCTTCCTTGGATTTACCAATTCGGTTTACCAAATTCTTCATAACTTAACTATATATATATATATATATATATATATTTGAGGAGGTAGGATGTTGGTATTTTTTCTCTTAAACCATTTGAAGGTGCAAACCACAAATATTCCACCAGCATTTAAATAATTCATAGAATCTTACTTACTTACTCACTTGTTCAAGTCCTGTAGACTCGACTTAGGTGCATGGCATGACAGCTTGCAACACACTAAATATTGTTTCTGTGGTTCCTGTAACAGGCAGGATTTTATAGGATGGAATTACTAGCCCCATAACCAATTAATTTTTAATTCAGAATTTCCTTCTAGACTCATTGCCAACCTAAGCTGAATAGATGAATCTACTCTACTATTTAAACCATGAGTCATCTGGCCAATGAAGGATTTTTGTCCAGTCCACCAACTGAACTGTAGTAAGGAATTTGTTATCTTTTGTTGATTGTTATTCTGTTATTCCTGCAGTAAAACAAGGTACCTTGTGTAATGGAATTGTTTGAGACAATACTAATTTGTTTAACAGTAAGATTTAGTGAACTCTGGATAGCAGATATTGTCCTCTCTGAATATATGTATTCAAGACAGATCCATTAATCGAGGAAATGGATCATACCACATTCTCCCTGGCCTTATTCTTATAGAGGGAAGAAGTCCTTGAATCAAGCAGGCATCATTTGCAAAGCAGTGGCAGATTGCCAGGAGCATGATGAGGCTCTTCCACTTTCTTGCTAGAACTGGATTTAATCCTCCTGCATTTTTGTAACCTTCTAGAAGTTTCTTGCTCAACCTCTGAATTATTGGTACATTGGTGGGCTCTCTTCTGTATAACCAGATCAGTTGCCACTCAAGGGATCAGAGCTCAAGGGTTCCTTATAATCTTCAAAAGGAGACCATGATTCTGTTTCTTCAAAGTCATTTGAAGTGTCCTGAGGACAGCCTTTGCCTAGGTTTGTGGATCCCAATTCATCCCCTGCTGGAGCCAAATCTCTTAGTGAGACTATGTGGTTGAGACAATTTATTATAGTACATTTGATATCATGGCCCTCCTCTGAGACACTGCATAAGTGTTTGTTCTGCTCCCCACAAAATGTTTCCAGCCCCTGATTTAAACCATAGTTGGGAGTAGAAGGAATGGATTCATATATTTATCAGGATTACTTGTACAAAAGTGAATGTAATAAACTCAACTGGAATTTGAACACAGCTCACTGTTTTCTCAGTTTGAGTCACTATCCATTACACCACTTGCACATCCCATGGAATTATAAGAATGCTTCACTTAATAACTTCTAACAAACCAAAGAAAACCAAAGAAAAATAACTAAAATATAGTAACCTAACTAACAAAAACAGGGACACATGTCTGGGCGATTGCTTATCAGAGAATTTCTAAAAACACCAGCCACAAAAATCAAAGTGCATACTAAATTAACTAAGATAAAAAAATTTTATAAAAAAAAAGTTTTTCAACAGGGCATTAACCATATTTGAAGATAGAAAAGTTGCATGTTGCATGAGGACATTTTCAACAGGGCATTATTACCATATTTGAAGATAGAAAAGTTGCATGAGGATTTTAGCTACACCCACATTTCAACAGGGCATTATTACCATATTTGAAGATAGAAAAGTTGCATGAGGATTTTAGCTACACCCACATTTCAACAGGGCATTATTACCATATTTGAAGATAGAAAAGTTGCATTTTAGCTACACCACATTTCAACAGGGCATTTTACCATATTTGAAGATAGAAAAGTTGCATACACCCACATTTCAACAGGGCATTATTACCATATTTGAAGATAGAAAAGTTGCATGAGAATTTTAGCTACACCCACATTTCAACAGGGCATTATTACTATATTTGAAGATAGAAAAGTTGCATGAGGATTTTAGCTACACCCACATTTCAACAGGGCATTATTACCATATTTGAAGATAGAAAAGTTGCATGAGGATTTTAGCTACACACACATTTCAACAGGGCATTATTACCATATTTGAAGATAGAAAAGTTGCATGAGAATTTTAGCTACACCCACATTTCAACAGGGCATTATTACCATATTTGAAGATAGAAAAGTTGCATGAGGATTTTAGCTACACCCACATTTCAACAGGGCATTATTACTATATTTGAAGATAGAAAAGTTGCAAGCTACACCCACATTTCAACAGGGCATTATTACCATATTTGAAGATAGAAAAGTTGCCTACACCCAATTTCAACAGGGCATTATTACCATATTTGAAAAAAAAAGTTTATGAGTATTGTTTGATGGTAACAGGGCATTATTACATATTAATTCTAATATCTTTCATGTTTGTTTGATAATTTGGGAATATTTTCAAAAAAATTTGGAATTTAAAAAATAATTTTTATTCAATATCTGTCTATATCTCTGAGATGAGGTATTATGTCCTCAAGGCCACATGGCCCAGTGGATAAAGACATTGGTTAAATCCAGTACCTAGATCTAAAGAGTTCAATACCAGGCCACAACAGTGGTGAACCAAAACTTGGAGCATTGAGTTAAAAGGAAATAACTGAGACATCTGCAAGAAGCATGGAACTAGAACAATCTACTCTGGTTGATGAAAAAAAGGGTTTGGTTTGAAATTCCAATCATCTGAAGAAAGCCAGATCATACAACAACCAAAACATTGTGAATATGATAATAAAGATGAGGATAACAGTCTGAATAATGCAAGTAATTCTTTTTATTCATTTCTAACAACTTTATGAAATCCTAAGATTTTTTTTTCCTTCCTAATCAGCTGGCATTTTCTGTGCAACTGATTATTTTGTACAATGTTGTTTTAGTAAATAATAAAATTATTGACTCAAGGTAGGTAGAAATTAATATCTGAGGTAAAATAACAGAGTTTGCTTTTGAGCAAGATGGATGACAGTAGACTATGGGAGGCTTTCACCTTGCATATAAGATGCAAGGTGTTTTATTTTGACGTTTGCATTTTGAAGCTATAGACCAGTCCTTTGACACAGCCCATATATATATATATATATATATATATATATATATATATATATATATATATAGTATAGAAAATTAGGAGATCAACCAATTCTGTTACATTGGTTTCAACTTTTCAGCATCTTCATGTGAAAAAAAATAAATGAATAATTGCACAACATGAAGTGTAGTAGAAGGTGAGAAGGAGGAGGGGAAAATCAAGTGTATTGGAAATGTATTGGTGGAGGAGTAAATGAAATATGCATACTTTCTTTTTCATCCCACTATATGTGAACTCAAAAGGAAGTTTTTAGTATGTATACAATGGGTCATAATTTCCAATCACTGATTCAAAAGGTTTTTTTGGTCTGGAAATGTTATTATGGCTAATTTTTCTTGTGACAAAGTTCGTGGATGTTGCTATGATTGTTTTGAGGTTATGTTTTTTTTTTAATTTTCCAGGTTACAATCAGATCTTTTTTATTTTTTCCTTTAATTTACACACATGGTTAGCTATTTTAATAGAATTTCTAAGGCTTTTTAGCTTAAAAATGACTTATACCACCACTTCTTAAAGTTACCCTTAGTACACCCAATGTATACTTTTTTATAGCCATTTGTATCTATTACTTCTGCTTGTAAATTACTGCTTGAATTTTGTAAACACCATCTATGTATGTATATGTATATTTGGACAGCAAGTATTCATCCAAACAAGTTTCCATAAATAAGCCTGACAAAATCTGTCCCCTTCATTTTTTATTATATTTTTCAAACTTCTGGATAAGATGTTGAGTATTATGTTCAAAGTTGTGGATAAACTGTCTAAAGTTCATAATTTTTTTTATTTTTCTTCAAGTACTTTTAACTTTCCAGTCATTATCAAGAAATGATTTGGTGTCTGTGTGGTAGTTTAGACCATTTTAAATGTCTAGTATCTGAATGAATACTAAGATGCAGACAAAGGAGTTAAAACTAACAGACAGACATCACATCAGTTCTTGATAATGACAGGAAAGTCGACAGTACTTGAAGAAAAATAAAATATATATGGACTTTGGACAGTTTATCCACAACTTAAAACATAATACTCAACATCTTATCTGGAAGGTAGAAAAGTATAATAAAAAATGACTTTTAAAACAGACTTTTACTATTTACACAAACTTGTTTGGATATATATATATATATATATATATATAATTATATAAAGTGAACATAGAAGTCAACACTTAGAGACGACAGTCTGTTTCATGCTAGATGCAATCGTTAGGCCAGACAATCAGGTGGCCTGACAATTGCAGCTAGCATGAAACAGACTGTCGCCTCTAAGTGTTGACTTCTATTCACTTTATATTTACACATGCTCTATCTCTGATATTGAGCACTTTATCCCATAAATATAGCACATCTTAAGACTATATGTCTTCATATATATATATATATATATATATATATATATATAAAACATAATATATATATATATATATATATATATATATATATATATATATATATATATATATATATATAAGATATTGTGTTTTTTACATGTTTGCTTATCTATGAGATCACTTCATTTGTATGTGTGCGTATGTGTGTGAAAATTTTACCGTATTATTAATAGCATATTATAGTCACAATAATGTCCTATTTATACTGTGAATATAGAGGAAGCAGAACTGCTCTTTTGTCACCTTTTTCAAAAAAAGACTTTTCTATGTGCTTTTAAAAGGAGAAAAATTCTAACCGACAATGTAAAATATGTATAATCGAATTCTCAGTGAAAAAAATATCTAAGTGTGTTAGCTGCAGGATTAAGATTGACTTTTTTTTTTTCCTTAATATGTTTCAACTCAATTCTGGCATGCAAACTAAATTTCTTTTTGGTATTGAGTAAAAGTGATGACCGAGAGAGACAAAGAGAGAATTGCTGTGAAAAAGTGAAAACATCTCAAGTAAATTGAAAAACTCACTTTAAGATTGCATGTCAAAGAATTGCATCAGGATTTTATAGCGTAATCAATCTGCAATGATCAGTGGCAGTAAAGCTGTTTTTATGCGATAAGAAAAAAGGGATATTATTAACAGGAGCACATTCACAACAGGTTAGAGGGAAATTTAAATATTGGTAGTGCTTAAGTGATTGTCTGAGAATGCAGGAAGATTCTTTACTTGTTAGGCCATTTGTCAATTTCCTGTGTCAAATGAAAACACTGTCAGAGATTTCAGTTGCCATCAGTATTTGAGAGGATTCTGTCTAAGTCTTCACTTCAATATTTCTTTTTCTACATTTGAGAACTATTCACAGTGTGAAACATTGCAGCAATATTTCTAAGTGTAGGAAATAAACGTTATTGATGGGAATGCGAAGGAAACTAAAAGTGGACACATGCTTCATCTAAAGAACAAACAAACAAAATAAATACATTAGCTATCTCAATAAATTGTGCAAGGTCCATTACATATAGACATATCTGAAGGCATATATAATGTATAGTTTGCAAAAATATTTTTAGAGAAAGGCTGTAACTCTCAAGCTGTACAGTGCAATCATATTCAGATTATTTAACATGTTAAAGCGACCATGATGCCCAGTATATATTTGTTTGTTTCTTTTTTTTATTATTATATCAACTCCTTATGGGTCATTTAATACCAAAATTTAATTTTCTTGGGAACATTAGTGATTACTTTTGCAGAAATATATTGCTGGTAATTTTTTTTTCAAAAATGCATTTTGTATTTTGTCTTTGAAGCCTTCTCTGTGTAAACAGAAGGATTTTGTACTGGGCCTCCAACTAATTTCCATCTAAGCAATTCCCCCCCTTCTCAATACATATTGTCTGTATCTTTTTAGTGATAATTCTATTATAATTCATTAACCTCAATTTATCTCTGTTGAACGAGGGTTTTGAAACCGGTTAGCTAGCCTGTTTTTCAGTTTTACTTTTTATCTATTATCCTCATGAGTGGTAATAAAAATAAATTTTTTTTTTTCATGGCAGGCATAAAATGTATTTTTAATACTTTCATAGAAATTTAACCCCATTTTGGGGGTTAATTATTTATCCATAGTTGGAACCCTAACAGGTGTTTATCACTCTGGGTCAGGGTGAAGCTGGGAACAACAGCAACTAAGAGATGGTTCTAAGCTCCTCAAAACCTCCTGATCAGAGGCCTTGCTGCCAGATGTAGTTTATTGACATACCCACGACACCCCCAGTATAAATATATATACAACAATGCCATCCCAAATTTCCAGGAACAGGTTCTATAAAGGCAGGTAATCTTTAGGAAGCTATTCTGTTTAGTATCTGACTATATTTCTGAGATGAGGTATTATGTACACTATTTACATTATTCAGACTATTGTCCTCATCTTTGTCGCCATATTTATTATAACGTTTCAGCTGTTGTACACTCCGGCCTTCTTCAAGTGGTTGGTATGTTGAACTGAACCCTTTATTTCACTCACTGGGGTAGACTGTTCTAGTTCCACATGCCATGTCTAATGGATGCCAGTTATCAATTGTCTCCTGTTAATTCCCCTCTCCAAGTTCTCCACTGCCTTAACCAGGTATTGAACTCACACTCACACTCTTTGGGTCCTGTCAATGGATCTAACTAATGCCTTTATCCACTGTGTCACATGTCCTCAAGGATCAAAAAGAATTAAACTACTTTGGTAATGTAATGGAAAACATTTATTTATTTAGGTATTTCCAGATTGAAATTCCGTTCTCATCATATTTCTGTCCAGAAGTATGATGCTTTTTGACTCTAGCTGTGTTATGTTTTCTTAGCTACATTTGAACTAAATCGCTGCTGTCTCAAAAATCCAATTGAAAACCTATTAAATTTATGATGAGAAGATTTGCCACATTTATAACCTCAAGATGATTTCTTTTGTCAGAATAAATTATGTTCCTCGCAGAAAACCATCTTACAGCATCTGCAGAACTTACAGTAATGGTATTAATTATATTAATATATTAATTAATTATATTAATATATAAAGCTATTATATATTGGCTATTAATATATAAGATTATTTTTGGATAATCTAACAACCAGCTCACTAAGCATTTATAATTTTAAGAATCAGTTCATGTGAACTAGTAGGAAATCACCACTATATATATATATATATATATATACAGTTCAATCATAATAGAAGCAATACAATAAAGATGAGACATTTAATAAAGGCACAAGATTATTGCTGAAACATAATACAATTTATTCTTGCTCATTAAATATTTTCAATTAAACATTTATAACAATCATTTTCAGTTCACATTTAAACAATGAAATAAAATGTCTATGAAAAATTTCAAATTTCAAGTAATAAATGGCTTTATAAAAAGTATTCACAGAAAAGAGCCTAAAAAGTAACTGTTTATAAATATTAAGTTCAAGTGAGGTTACTGAGAATTCTATGGATGGAGTGAGTAAGCAACAAGAGTCAAGAAAAATGGTAACTAAAAGCACATTTATACTCAGAATCAAGAAAGGACAGCTGAAATTACTGGACACATAACGAAGAAGGGCTTGGAAAACTTAACCCTCGTAAGACTTGTGAATGTCTTGTGGAACAAAGGTCAGAAGGCTTAGCAAAGGAAGAAAATATATATAAGTGGATACTGTGGTCAAGACTGAATGGCGACAGTCTGTTTCAGGCTTGGACACAATTTTCAGGCCACTTTTATATTTACATAGGCTCTATCTCTGATATTGAATTTTTTTATTTAGTTTTTCTAATATTCTTATATTTTTTCACTTGGTGGGGGAAAGGGGAGGCAAAAATTGCCCATAGTGTCTGTTGTTCCAAGTGATTTCAGACACTTTAGTCATTTTCAAGCAGATTCTGGTCAATTAATGTTAATTTCTTTTCATGGTTGTCAGTTTGAGATGTAGTGTGTAATGTCTATATAGTAGTAACATGCATTCTCAGACAGTGAAATGAAATGTTGCTGGTTTTCAGGTTGGAGTTTTCCTTTTTTTAAAAACATCATTTAAGACATTATTTCCACTGCTAAATAAGATGAGATTTTCACAAAAAGACATAATCCCTACTCAAATAAGCAAGCTGACAGATGTCATTTTCAGTTAGTCAGTTATGTGCCATACATGATACACGCTTAGGTGATCATGGATCTTTTGATACATGACTGACGAGGCAGATTTTTTCCCCACAGTAGGTTGCCATTTCTTTCAGTGGTAGACCTGTTGCCATCCAAGGCTATAGAACCCGGTTTGTCCTGCGATTTACCCATAGCTGGGGGGGGGGAGACGAAGAGGATTCATACCTTCCCAAGAGTATTTTAGCACATAAGTGAATGTAATGGATTCGACTGGAATTTGAACTTGGCTCTCGGATTCCTCATTCCAAGCTGCTAACCATTACCCCACCATGCCTCTTACCGTCATTCTCACAAAATTAAAATACACAGCATTCGCAATAGAAACGCATTACCTTTGTCAAAATCTCCCAGATGTGTTTTGCAATAAGACAAGAAGTAAAAATTATTTTGCACTAAGATAATAAATTAAGCCCCTACTCAATACCTCTCACATCATAAATAGATATTTTCCACTTTTTTCAAATTTGTCTTTTTTCAAACCTGTTCATTTATTCCAATCTCCATTCCATCCTTTCTTTTTCTTGTTCAGAAAACCAATTAATAAACAATAGATTTTTCAAAATACCCTTTTACTTCAACCTTCCTTTCTATTTTGGACTAAGTAAATTAAAATATATACTTATGGAGCAAAGACAGAAATAAATGCCAAGACGATCATAAACCAAATAACAAAAATTGGTTTCTGAGTTGAAGGATTCATGCATTCTTCCGCTTAATAAATTAATCCTTTGAAAATAAATATTTAACATTTATCAAGCAAATTGCTGCTTTCTTGTCAACAATAAAAAACATGCTTTGTGATCCCTTTATAGAGTACATAAGAAAATCTTGCAGACAAGACCAGACCAGGCCAGTAAGGAGAATGAGTGACAATGTGCTACAACAGATTCACGATGGTTATGGCTTAAATTAAATTCCTTTACTCATTCACCAACTTCCTCCCCAAGTTACATGACATTTATTCTCTTTCTTGTCAAGCTACATGACACTTATGCTCTTCCTCACCAAGCTATGTGACATTTATACTATCCCTTCACTTTCTCTCTGGCCTCTTTTTCATACATACATGCAAAGAAATCACATCTCTTTTCATCTTAACAAGCAACTACAAACAAGGAACTTGAACACAAGAAATTTGTAAAACACTCATATACACTGAGAAAAGTTTAGTTGTAATAATACAAAAATAAGAATATTTTATATTTTTATATTTAAAACCTTTTTCACTTTTTTCTTTGTTATGGGTTGATTCAAATCTGCAACAAACTAACAGAACAGAATTTCAGCATCCTTCATTGTGAAACAAGAACAAATACTGACAGTTACAAAAATAACATAAATATACACATCATTATAATGGTTTGGTCAAGTAAGTGTAGGCCTGGTCAGGATCAAAAGGTCAATCATAATAGAAGCAATACAATAAAGATGAGACATTTAATTAAAGCACAAGATTATTGCTGAAACATAATACTATTTATTCTTGCTTATTAAATATTTTCAATTAAACATTTATAACAATCATTTTCAGTTCACATTTAAACAATGAAATAAAATGTCTATGAAAAATTTCAAAGTTCAAGTAATAAATGGCTTTATAAAAAGTATTCACAGAAAAGAGCTTAAAAATAACTGTTATTAATTATAAGTTCAAGTGGGGTTATTGAGAATTCTATGGATGGAGTGAGTAAGCAACAAGAGTCAAGAAAAATGGTAACTAAAAGCACATTTATACTCAGAATCAGGAAAGGACTGCTGAAATTTCTGGACACATAAGGAAGAGGGGCTTGGAAAACTTAACCCTCAAAGGCATTGTGAATGTCTAGTGGAACAGAGGGCAGAAGGCTTAGTAAAGGGAGTAAAATGGCTAACAGCCACAAGGGAAATGATGTTTTGGAGATCCATGTCCTGAAGGGATGTGACGTATTGGAGCAGATTTTGTGAAAATTGTTCAGTGAAAAGAGACTAAATAGAACTCTGATTAATTATAAGTTCAGGTGATACTGAAGCAGGTGGAAATTAGTTCGCAACTCGTCAGAATGGGGGTTAAATTTCAGAGGGAATGTGGACGTAACCTTCTGTTTATTTATATCAGGAGGCTCAAAAAGAGGATCTTTGCTTTAGGAGGAAGAAATTTTTACTGGTTGAAATACTTTCTTTAAAAGTATGCTTTGTTCATTTGTGTTTCAGCCACAGAGGCACTGACTTCCATTTTCATGTCCTGTTCATGCTAGCATCCAGAAAGGAAATAATAATAAAGATACACTACAGTAAGGTTCATCCTGTACAAGACCTGGGGGCCACTTGAGGTAGACAGTTACATTAGTGAGTAGTTTATATGGATAGGAGGGGAAAATAACAGTTAACTAGATTGAAGCATCCACATGGGAGTTTGTTCCACAAAGTAAAATTTTGGGGAAGGAGCTGTCTGAATTAAAATTTCTTCTTACATTTGGAGCATTAAGGAAATGGGGATGATTCAACTCCATGGAAGTGGCATGGTTTGTCTGAGCTGTAAAGGTCTGAACTTGTGAAACTAAACAATGGAGTGCTCATCTGCATTGGGAATAGCAATAGGATAGAAACATTGTGTTTGTGGGAAAGGGGCTGCAGAATGCACCCCTCCCACTAGAGCAGATAACTGATTTTAAACTCTATCAAGTCTGGAAAGTGATGAATTAGCAGTTTTTTTGGGGTTTTTTTCACTAAGGTTCACCTTTTACAAGGCCTGTGGCTTACTTGAGGTAGAGGGTTATGTTAGTTTATATGGATAGGAGGGGAAGATAATGGCTGAGTCTAGACTTGAACAGGTTAAGATTGTAGTGATTGAGGAAACATCCTCTAGGGAGTTTGTTCCATAGGGCAGTATTTCATGGGAAGAAGCTGTTTCAGTGGAACTTACTTCTTGTTGATGGAATATGGAGAGAATGTGGATGGTTTGCTACAATGTAAATGGTATGGTAAATGGTATGGTAAATGGTATGGTATGTCCGAGGCATGAATATCAAATCTGGTGGAACCAAGGAATGGACTTCTCCTGAGCACTTTCCATGGAAGTAGTGATAGAGCAGTGAGAGAGACACCACATCCTGCCTGAGAGAGAGAGAGGTTGGAGGGTGGAAATAATTCTTCTGGAAAGTGAGGACTGGGCAGATCCTTCCCAAATATGGCAACAGTATTCTATTTCCACCTCGATCTGGCTCTTATAAAGGTAGCAGATAGAATGTGAAATGTTACCAGAGCAGTACAGGGAGCCAATCATTTTACCAGCATCTTTAGCAATGGATTATATATAGGAATTCCATTTGAAGTTGGGTGTGAGTTTGAGGCCTAATATCCTCTCTAAGCACAGTGCCTTCTTGAGAGGACATCCATTTATGATGACTGGCAGTAGTTCAGGGTCTGAGTGGTGGTAATGGAATGCAACCAGTTTAGTTTTAAAGGCATTGAATATAACCAGTGTACACTATTTATGCCAATAAGGGAAGAAGGTGTAAACCTTGGTACAGATGGCCAAAGAAGCAAAGTATTCTTCAAGTATTAACCAGTTCCCAAAAACCAACCCTCTTTCTAGTGTCACAAAAGACCAATTGAGTTGACTGCATGAGTTCCAACAGATTCATCCCTTTTGGAATTCATTGCATGATGAGGAGCTTTTAAAATAAAATTTGTTATTGACAATTTTGTTTGTATTTCTTTATTAGTAAATTTTCAAGTAATCAGAATTGTTTTAGATCCAATTCCTATATCAATCTCATCAACCAAAAGAGAGAAAATAAAAATCCAGTGGCAAGTGAATCTAGAAAGGAAAATTCCTTGTTTAAAAAACATCATTACTTTTGTAACCTAGACAATGTTACTGAATGGAAAATAACCAAAATGGAGGTTCGAAATGAAATGGTAATCTTTATAGATCTTTTACAAAACACAATACACACCAGCAGTGGGAAATAGGTAAGCCACTGCTAGTGGTGGACTACTTAGACAGTATATTACCCCTACTTACAATAGTGTTCAATGTATGAGGATTAGGACATACCCATTAGTGTTCATAGGTATGGTATATAACAATTACAATGGACTTTCATGATTGCTGATGTCATTAATTTTTTATTGGGCTTTCTTTTGAACAATTTTGTTTAAAACATAGACTTTAAAATTAAAATTATTCAAGACAATATCAGAGAGAAAAGGAAACAGGCTATAAAAATAAAATTATTCAAGACAATATTAAAGAAAGAAAGAAAGAAAGAAAGAAGGAGGTAGGCTGTAAAGATGGAGAAAAGACCTGAAGCAATGGAAATGTGGTTCTACAGAAGGATGCTGAGAATACCATGGACCAAACATGTGTTCAATAATGAAGTTCTAGAGAAAATGGAAACAAAAAGGACACTTATACATCAGGAAGTGCACAAAATGAGAAAAGAGGGCTTAGAAAATTTGATACTCACAGGCAAGAGGGAGAGAGGAAAACAATGCATAACCTACCGAGCAGGCTTGAGTAAATTGATGGAAGGACAGTGTTTAAGAGAGATAGCAAAAAGACAAAATTTACTAAGAGCTACAAAGGACAAGAAATTGTAGAGAGCCATGATTGGCAACATTCTGAAGGGACATGGCATACAGAAGAAGATGAGAGAGAGAGAGGTTTTCCATATCTTGAAGTTAATTTGTAGACATTTAGTAATATCAGAAAGAGACAGTTGAAATTTCTAGGGCACATAATGAGAAAAGAGAGCTTGGAAAATTTGATACACACAGGACAGATTGAAGGCCAGAGGAACAGAGGAAAACAATGCATAACCTACCTAGCAGATTTGAGTAAATGTGTGGTGGAATAAGGTTTAGGAGAGATAGAAAAAAGACAACATTTATTAAGAGCTACAAAGGAAAATTTGGAGAGCCATGATCACTATTATGACACATAGAAGAAGATATTGTAGATTAGTTTAAAAATAATCGAATCTTCAGTAAATTTAATCCATAATGAGGTTGATTGTGCTTAATTTGTGTGAGAATTAATAAAAGATAAAGAAGTATTATATCGTGTCAAAGAAAATATATAGAGTTTATTTCAGAATTATAGAGTTTATTTCAGAATTGAATGTTATATATTTATGAGTCTACCATTCATCCTTGTTTGGAATATTGCTGCCACATATGATCTGGTGCTCCTGCAACATATTTAGAGTTTTGTTGTCAAGATGAACACACCTCTCCAGAACAGGACTTGGACATGTCCAAATACATAAATATGGATGCCAACAATAGTCAATAAAAGGAGTAAACAAATAGAGAGTTAGAGTTCTAGCTTATCTGCTTCCTACCTATTTCAGCAAGACTGTCAACTCCAAGTGACATACTACTTCTTAACTGTGTTATCTTCATTCAAGTCAATAAAGACATAACAAAATTCTTGATAAAATCCAAAGAAGAATCTTCAATATTATTGATCCTGACCTGGCATCTAAGCTTCAGTCCCTTTCCCACTGCTGTAACATAGCTTTCCTTGTCTTTTCTATAAATACTTTCATGGTAATTGTTCTTATCAACTTTCCTCTATGGTACTTAAACATTATTAATTTAAGCACAGTTCTAGATTGGTGGGGAGGTCTCGTCATTTTACAGTTGAAATGGCTAGATGTAACCATAGGTTCTATGCTAATAGTTTCTTCTATCATATTTCTCACTTGTGGAAAGGTCTTCCAGCTTCTTTCTTCTCTTTAGATTTAAATTTTTGAAGATCAAAGTTGGCTGGAAGGCAAGGAGCCAGAGGAGAGAGCTCCACAAGCAAGAAATTCAAGAAAAGAAACTGCTAGCATAAAACCTATGGTTACATCTAGCCAGTTTAACACTAAATTGAGGAGACCTTTCTGCCACTCAAGTACTGCACATAAATTCATAAAGTCTAGGTACTATAGAGAAGAACTCATCTGAACAATTACCATGAAAGTATTTATAGAAAAGACACAACGAAGAAAACTTTATGGTGCTGGGAAATTGACTGAAGCCAGGTCAGAACCAATAATATCACAGATTCTTCATTGGATTTTATCAAGAATCTCTAAATAAATAGCAGGAGTACTGGACCATATGTGTCATCAATATTCTAAGCATGGGTGAATAGAAGACTGACAAGAATGTAAAATAGATTCTGGAGAGAAAAATTGTCTAGCACATGACAGTGAACTAACTTTTTTAAGAGCTGATCGAGCAATGTATCCAATATAGTCTTTCTTTGGCCCAATTAACAACAGACTGTAGGTTGTTTCTGAGATCAGCCACTAATTTGACCTTCTCAAACTGATCAGTCTTACCACTGAGACAGGAGTAAATTGTACATGTCATTAGAATACATACTAAGTTGAGAGCTGGTACCATCAGGAAGGTTGTTAATGAAAATTAAATACGAAGTAGGACCAAGGATAGAGCCCTGGGGATATACCTGCATTAGTACAAAAGGATCTAGAATAGTGGACATTCAGGTTAACTTTTATTTCACAATTTGATAAGAAAGGCTGAATCAGTTCAAAAATTCTTTCAGAGACATCATAATTGATGTGTTTTTGCCAACTGTTCTTTTCAATAATCTGATATTGAAAATCTAATAATCTGATATTGAAAAAGAAAAGATACTTTTTTGATATTATGCAACAACTTTGTCATGAAGTGCTAGCTCACCTGCGGTCGCAAATCTCTGAATATCCGTGACATGAGGTCAGTACACCATCAGTACTGATATTATGTCAACTGATAGACAAAATACCCAATTTCTCTTCCAAAATGTTAACACAAACTCAGGAAAAGTTGCTTTCACTCTTTAAAGCCATCAAAATCATATCAGCAACAAATAGCAACTGTTAATACATACTGAATACCGTTCTCACATATCCTAGGTGGTCAGAATAATGTAGCTGATTGTATGTCACAACTGGCTTTTGTATAACAAATAGATTTACAGGGTGTGATAAGTAAATTGTCGCCATTTTATATTTTTTATTTCATGTGTGCATTGTTTGTTTTATATTTTATTGACTGCACAGTATAGTAGGGTCAGTTGGGCACCGTCTGTGAGAAAAGGAGCACCATGATACAATTCATTCCACCAGATATTTGTAAAAGGTATGCTGTACTGCTTAGCATTTGTGCTGGAAGCTCCACTACAAACATTTCAGAATGTTTAAGAGCCAATCTGAGGACGGTACAGAGGATTTGGAAAGAACTAGATGAGTCTAATGGTGATTATGAAGGAATTTGAAATGATCACTACTAACAGTGATGTTATGTCTTCATTCATTCTTTCACAGGGCATCAGACTCAACATGAAGGCCTATATCAAGTGACTTGAGAAGGTAGTGCTGCCCTGGGTCAAGAGAGTGGCTGCTGGAAGACTCTGTGTCTGGCAACAGGACTCTGCACCATGCCACACAAGTAGGAGACACTAGTCAAGGCTGTCAAACAATTTCTGTGACCACATCACCCTTATATCTGGCCACTTACCTCCCCAGATTGCAACCCCCTTTATTATGTGTGGAGTACAGTTGAACAAGAGACCAACAAAACTCCTTGTAACACAAAGAATGAAATGATTATGGCATCATTCACCAAGTTAAACAAGGAGACCATCCAGAATAGTTGCAAGAGATTCTGAAGTTGTCTGGATGCTGTGGTTGAAGCCAATGGTAATTTTATTGAATAAATTTACTCTTTAGTATTTCAAGATATTTTTGTGCAATTTTGGTAAACATACCGGATTAAATGAGATGTCAGTGTTATTTTTATTTTTGTGTAATTTAACCAACATCCATTGCATATTTGCTTGGAGTCAATGATGTAAAATAATTATATAAAATAAACCTGGAAATAATTAATTAATTAATAAATTAAAATAAACAAGTAATTAATTTGTAATTTCTGAATAATATGATTGTTGGAGAATTTACCAAGATTTTTTTTTATAAAACTATATTCTATAACAGTGAGAAATTATATAAAAAAACTCAACTAATTTAATTTTAATATTATTATATTATACAGTTTCTGAATATTTAATTGTTTCCACATTATCAACAAACTTTCACATAGTACAAATTTAAACTTTGTTTTGTATCTGTGATTAGTGTTTATTATGTAGGCTATAAATATATCTGGTAATAATTCACTAGATTTATCTGAAACTCTAACCCTGGTGAACAATATGTCCATGAAACTTTGAAGTCACTTCAAAATAAGTTGTTTGTACTTTTATTAATTTATTGACTACATATATATATATATTTGGAAGTAAAGTCTGATGATCCGCAGTCCTTTAAAAAGGGCTGTGGTGAAATAATTTATTACATGGAACCTTAAAGTGGTCTGTTTTTATTTAAATTATTTGCTCTGAATTTGCATTGAGCTCTCTGGATTTTATCCTCCTTAGGTTTACCCATATGGATTACCTAGTTTTTCATAAACTAAATATATATATATATATATATATATATATATATATATATATATATATATAAATGTGTACACGGAGATCAATGACAAGTCACAACAGTCTGTTTCATGCTTCAGCTTTTCAGGTCATATGTGTTGTGCTTTGACTTGAATTTTTATATATAGGTCAGTGGTGCATTATGGGTAATAAGATCTATTGTTTTTTCTCATTATTTATTATTGGTTACTTAATTATTTGTTGTTGATGATTATTATTATTAAATTCATTTGTGTTTATGTGTTTATTCATTGTTTGTTAATTTGTTTATTATTTACTTAATTTATCTATTTATTTAAATTTTTTGCTTATTTTAATTTTTTGGTGGGTGGAGGTTTGGCATCTTATTTTTTTTATTTAAAAGTATTGGTTTTGTAAAAAGTATTTGACATTATCTACATTGTATATTGTCGATATATTTGCATTGTTCAGGTGGTATTTTATAAGATATTCGTTATTAATTTTTAGTTTTCAAGTAACATAGTAAAGATTTGTTGTTAAGTCTGCATTTTGAGATTAGCCCTAATCCTTTTTTTATTTGTCCACTTTTATGCTCATATGCTCTCTTTCTGAAATCAAGCACTTTTACTTATAAATACTGCATACTTTAAAACTATATATATATATATATATATATATATATATATATTTTCATTTTTATTTTTTTTTTTTGAATAAGAACAAACCACTTTAAGGTTCCATGTAATAAATTATTTCACCACAGCTCTTTTAAAAGGGCTCTGGATCATCAGACTTTACTTCCAAAGGTTGAAATGAAAAATGAAAAGAAATTTACACATTTTTGACGGGCCTTATTAAGCATATATAAATTAACAAAGTGAGGAAGTGAGAGGGGAGAGAAGACATGAGTGAGTTAGATGTACCATTTCAATTCTTTATCCCTAACCCCACTTGGTGTTGGCCAGACAACGCTTAGCTTAACGTATGTTATCTTTAGATATGGATGGGTAAGGGGTGAAGCGGAAAACTGACATAAAAGGAAGAAGATACAATAAAATAATCCTGATGAGAGAAGGTTTTACTCAATTTCTTGGATGCTGTTATTTCG
>CAHIKZ030000446.1:3297500-3357500 GCA_903632075.3 Acanthosepion pharaonis | reverse complement strand
TTTATGATTAAGCTACAAGGAACCATCACAACAAAGCAAGGCTCAATAACCCTATTTAAGAAATGCACATCTTACTTTAGGGCTTACAGCCATATCATCTTATAAACACCAGTTCCTGTATGATCTCCATAGTTAAACAATGTTGAACCTGATCAGTACCTAAATGAGTGATTGCTTCAGAGTATCATGGGCTGTAAGTTTGGATGTGCAGGTGGCGTAATGGGTAATTAATAAACTTTTACTTTAACTAAAATAGAAAATAATTTACTGAGATAAAAATGTTTAAAAAGTGCTTTAATCACTATTTCATCCACAGGTTCCTACAACATCCAGGTTACTACAATGCGTAACCATTCTTATCAAATCTTCTGTTATCACAATGTGGGATATTTAATAACAAAAATGATGGAAACAAAAAAGAAGAATCTAAAAGACATTGGCTTGACCCAAAACTCATAAAATTTTTTCTGTATATATATATCCATATTGAAGTTGTGGTGTGATATATTATTAATTAAATTTTATAGTATTTACTAATTTGTATTATTAATTAAATTATAATATTTTATGCTGCATTTGATGTATTATGTTATATTATTATTAAAAAAACAAAGTAAATATTTGTTAATATGATGGCATTGACACATTATCTCATTGTTCTTATTTAATAATTTAATTTGTTTATTAAAAGTTAATAGTGTTAAATTTTCTTCTAAATACAGTCTACAATTCTTATCGGCACTATTATATGGGGGTAATTTTTTTATAAATTCCAATTTAATTTAACTAGATATTATTATTTTTTGACTCCATATATATTTTGATAATGCTGTATTATTTATATATTTATTTATTTTAAATGACAGCATATGATTATTAAATCTTTCTTTAAAAAAAGAATTTAACATTTACAGTTAAATTAATTTTAATATTAGTAATGCTCTATTTTTAATACTATTTTAATATTTTTAATATTGAGCACTATATATAAAAATATCTGCTTATATTTTTAATGTTTAAAGCTTACATACATATATATATATATATTACAAATTAACTGATTTAAAATATGGTTTCTTTGCTACACAGTAATAATCTTTAAGTATACAAGTAAGACAAAAATGCCCAAAAACTTTTTGCCATTAAAAAAAAACCCCAAACGACATGCAATTAACGGATGTCAGAATTCGTTGAAAAAATACACCACTACCCTCCCTAAACTTAACCTCTTTTCGAACGTAACTCAAAATTGATACAACAATAGTTAATAAAAATGAACACGCTACTGCCCCTGTCTGATTGATTGGATTTCTCTGTATCCTTGGAAACAGGAAATTATGAATTTATATGTGTATTTAAAACTCAGTAAACTTAAAAATAATTTATTCCAAAATTCGCTTGAAGAACTAATGCTTTCAATTTAATTATATAATTAAATTTGAAGTTTTTAGCTTCAGTTTTTGAAACATGCTTATTTGTGTGTAGTGAAGAAATGATATTTTAAATCAGTTAATTTATAATATTTATGCTCTGTAAATTTACATTGAGCACTGTTTTGTAAAAATAAAAATAAAAAATATCAATAAGAACACCGGATTATATATCTTACTGTTCTTTCTTTCTTTATATATATATATATATATATATATATATAAGCTTTAAGAATTAAAAATTAATGTAAAATGTTAGCATGACAGTTGTCCCCAAATTTTTGCACTTGGCCTGTATGTACAGTACCCCATATTAAAAAAAAACAACATTCTCCCTTTAGGTGGAGGTTGCTAAACATGAACAAGTTTATGCTCAAAATCAGGAAGAGAAAGCTAATATTTCATGACACATAATGAGGAAGGAGGGATTGAAAAACTTAATCCTCATAAGGCATATTGAGGACAAGAGAGGAAGACAGTGAACCTAAAGAGTTTGCATGAATGGAACAGCCACAGAGTATTGGAGACTTAGCAAAAGTAAGTAAGGGCCACAAGGAATAGGAAGTTGTGGAGAGCTATGATCACCCATGTTCTGAAAGAGATGCAGCACATGGATGAAAAAGAACATTTCACTTAACCAAATATTCAAATCAAAAGGTAGCATTTCATGACTGAAAGTATATAAACAAAATAAAAGACTAAGTTGACATTATTGCTTTGGAAAATAAAATTTAATTCTGGAGTTGAATTCATTGCTAAAAAAATTTTGTCACAAAAGAATCCTGAGGAATATAAAAATCAAGAGTGCATTCTTTGAATTCACTTTTTACCAACTTACATATGAGATGAGGAAGTCAAGTTTCCTTTTGAACTTGATAATATCTTAAAAGATATGTAAACATACCCAATATTGCATAGATATAAATATATATACAAAAGAACTTAAATTTCATATATAAGAAAGTGGCATGGCAACAAAGTTATGGTGTCGTACAAATATATAAAGCTAAATCTACCAGTCATTATTCCCAATCTTATAAGGGTATACCAAACACATGCAACACAGTCAAATGTACACAATAAGATGAAAAATTTTGATAAAAGCAATTCACAATTTCCCAGGTAAGCCCTGTTAGAAATGTCTTCATGTCAAATGATACATTTTGTTCAATTAGTCTCCAATTGAAGTATCTCGATGTAACTCCCTTTTCTGTCTCATCTTTCAAGCTTGATAAAAAAAAAAACTTTCTCAAAGCTTGGCTACTATTATTATTTTTATTATTTACTTGGATTTCTGTTGAATACAGATTTCCTTCCATGTCTTTCTCAATTTCTATGTTCCAAAGTTTGATTTCAAGAATGTCTCTGGTTGACCTAAGGTAAGAAATGGCTTCAAGACATTTTCCACTGATTACACACATTTTAAATAGATAAAGCTCTTTTTAATGTGTGAGTTGTATTTGTGAGTACAATTTTTTGTATTTCTTTAAGGCATGAGCTACCAGGAATCCCTTCAATGAGTCTATTGGAACCTTTTCCAATCAATCCAAGGGCTCCAACTACAACTTGAAGTATTGATGTGTCTTCATATGCCATATCTTGTAGATTTTCACTTCAAGATCCTTGTATTTGGGTAGTTTTTTTGATGTTTTTCAAAGATACATTACAATCTGCAGGGACTGTCATCTCAATAAGAAAGCACATTCTGTTTTTGTGGTCTTTGATCACGATGTCTGGGTGATTAGATTTGATTGTTCTGTCTCTGTGTATTATAAAGACCCATAAAATTGTTACAGGTTCTATCTCTGTAACTAATTATTATTATTATTATGGTGAATACTCTTCTTTGTTAAGTCCAAAAAGAAGTCAGTCTCATCTACTACCTAGACACTATATATAATAAAAAAGTTGTCTACAAGATTATTTCACCTGTGCAGAGAGTTTAACCCATACAGAATGCCTCTGACTTGTCGCTTCATTCCTATCAAATAGTAAAGTTAGTAAAGAATAATATGTTAATGAATTACATTACTACCTGGCAACATTATTACTAATACTTCTGACATCATTCTCCGACTACCTTACTATCACACATTGAAAATACATGTGTATAAAAAGTACAAGTATATAAAATGCAGAACTAGTTCAAGTGACTATATTGATGCCAAAAGCAAATTTGGCATACCATGTTCCAAATCTGGGCTAGTTTGTTGTTTTCATTTTTGCACTAACAGTCTTAGGAAAGGTATGATTCTGTTTCTTCTCCCCATAGCTACAGATTAAATGGTAGATCTCTAGTCTTTAGTCATGAACAGTCTAAGAGAAGAATAAGACTGAATTCTAAATAATGGAAAAGGCTGTGGGGAAATCAGTCTACTATATATCACAAAAACTCATGACAATTTGAAGATAATAAAGAAAAGCAATCTGAGGAATGTTATAAGGACCTACATACTGAAGAGACATGGTGCCTTTTTTAAGGTGCATGGTTTTTAATTCAGCCACTAACAATCACAACATTGTGACAAAATGTGACTCAAAATGAGGGACATTGTAAACAATTTTATACACCAAATATCTTATTGTACCACTAACCATTTGTCCTTGCATGGAATCCTGCTGCCATATATGGTCTGGTGCTCCCACTGTTCATCTTGAGGTCCTCAACAAAATCTAGAGAGAGATATGCAACATGGTTGATCCTGATCTGACATCCTGTCTGTATTCGTTATCTCACAGACGTTCTATGGCTTCCCTCTGTCTTTTCTACAAGTATTTTCATGGCAACTGCTCCAATGAGTTACTTTCACTGGTTTCCAAACTGCATGAACTTAAGCATGCTACTAAGTTGGTATCTCAGTCCCACCCTTTCACTGTCGAAATGACTAAATGTAGCCATCTCTTCTACTCCAACAGCTTTTTATCTCACATCTACCGTCAGTGGATCTTCCCCTCCTATCACTTGCTTTTCTGATAACTATAATCTTCAAATATTTAAATGTAATGTCAATTGACATCTTCTGATGCCTTGACCTTGATCCCCGTCCTTCTCATTATCCTTTTCTCAAAAACTCCTCTTTCCTCTTACTCTCACTTTCTGTAACCCCTTGCATGCTAGTGGCACTCCTGCCTTGTTTGGGGCAATTTGCTTAAAAAAAATAAATACACAGTATCAAAAAGACACAACATGTATGACATTGAATATAGCTTAATCATTAACAATATGGAAAATGGAGCTGCTGAACGAAGTTCAAATTCCAGTTATGGATTTGCATTCACTTTTACACTAATGTCCTTGAGAGAGTCACAAATCCATTTTTTTATTACCTAGTAAAATAGGATGGCAGAATGGATCTTCAAGCCTTGGTTGGTTACCAGTCTGGAAGAAGATTAACTCTATATTCAAACAACTTTATTGCTATTTTTCTGACAAATAATCAGATATCCTCCATTCTTTTATTCTGCTCATTCATATCTTTACGTGTAGGTCACACCATGTTTCTTGTACAGAGTTGAATCATTCTCAATTTCTATGTTCCAAAGTTTGATTTCAAGAATGTCTATTTTGTGAAAAAGACTCCTGCAGGGATGCTTCCATTAGTAGTACCATCTTGACCTCTTCAAGTCAAGGTTCAATCATTATATATCCTCCTTATACTCTTGCACCTTGTACTAGGAGAATTCTAGTAAAAAGAATGCATCAAATAGATGCAACATATAAGATGTTGCAAATGTATCTTAATGGTTAACAGTACAGAAATGCTACTGCTTACCTGAATTCAAATTCCAAATGACTCTGTTCACTTCCTACTAATGACCTTGAGAAAGGCACACATCCAATTCTTCACCTGCCAAACTATGAGTTAAATAAGAGGGAAAATTAGATCCTTTAGCCTTGGTTGACTGCCAGTCCATATAAAAATCAACTCATTCAAACCATCTTCCATTTTCTTTTGGCTATTGCTATATCTCAGGCATTGTCAATACACACTGAGATCCAAAATGTATGGCTTTACAAAGCTGAGGTAAAATTTCACTGGGTCTACACTAAATTTCAAGTCAATAAATTATTTAAATAAAATTATCAAAAGGAGAGTCACCCTACTAGAAAACATCCAAAGCATAATATAAGAGGGATTATCTTAAATTCACCCAAAGGGAGAGCAATTCTTGAAACATAAAAGATAACCAAACAGCTATAACACCAGCTACAGAAGATTTTGCTTCTTGGTTTTTCAATTCTAACATCAGTCGGTTGGTTCTTGTTCTTCTTTGTACCACATCCCTTTAGGACATGAGTGATCATGGCTCGCCACAATTTCTTGTCCTTTGTAGCTCTTATTAAATTTTGTCTCTCTGCTAACTCTCTTAATCCCTGTTCTGTCAACCATTTACAGAAGCTTGTTATATAGGTTACTAGCAGCATGACTAGTAATTTGCAAAGATAATTTTCCGTTGCTAATCTATAAAGAAAGCCAGGTAGTGCAAAGATTTCCCCCAAAAGCTATCTGATAGACTCCGTATTTGTTTGTTTGTTTAGCTTCATATCAACTCCTTATGGGTCACTAGCAGCATGGCCCGGCGTTGCCCGTGCTTGATTCAAAAATTGTATGACTCATACAGCAATCGCTATCATTTGACTTAAAATATTTTTGCCCTTCCTTGCCTTTAAAGGAGTGCCCTTTGCCGTGCTGATGTTGCTACATGCCTTACTTCTTGCCTATCTCACACTGCAAATTTTTTCTAAGCTCTATACTAAACACTAAATCTGTTACGAAAAAAGAACTAAACAAAATGAACACAAAATGATCAGCTTTAAAAAAGGATTCATAACTGGAAAAACCGAATGAAAAAAGAATGTTAACAACAAATACTTTTTCATACCCAACCCAGTTCTGCGGAATCAGAATCAACATTGAGTTTAAGCAAGCGAATGACTCAATTGGAGTAAAGTGCTATGCAGATTTAAATTTTTCCCACTTGTGATGAATGCAACTGTTGATATTTTTTGCATGCCAGTTAACATTTGCGTCAGTCAGCTGTTGGCTCTCACACTGGCCAATAGAATCTTTCTGTCTATTCGTGGCAGCCAGCTATAGGCTCTCACTCTGGCCAGTACAAAATGGCTGCAAACTATATGAAAACTGGCATAGAAGCATGAAAAAATCGATTATTTCCACTATCTTCTTGGCCTTCCTGCTAACTTGGAGCATGTGCATGTAAATTTTGGTGCAAATCCGTCAAAAATTGCGTCTGTGCATTCATTACACACACACACACACATATATCCTGCCTTTTATAGATAGATTCATTAATTTCCTCTGTCCCTGTTGTCTTCAATATGTTCTATGAGTGCTAAATTCTCCAAGCCCTCCTTCCTCATTATGGGCTCTAGAAATTTCAGCTATCTCTTTCTGAGGCTATGTATAAGTCTCATTTTTTGTTTCCCTTTTCTCTATGATTTTGTCATTGATGACATGTTTGTTCCATGGTATTCTCAGCATCCTTCTCATCCATTTCTGTTGCCTCAAATCTCTTCTTCATTCACTGCCATATAGGAGGACTGATATTAAATAAGAGTTCAGTTCTCTTGTCCTTTGTTTCTAATGAGATTTTCCTGATTCTTGATACTTTCCTTCACTTTTAGAAGGCATCTTTTTGCTATCCCAATGGGCCTTCTGATTTTGGCGTTGCATTTTCCACACTGTTAAAACTCTACCTAGATATTTAAATTTTTATACTTGTTTGATTTTGTTATCTCCAATTTGTAATTCACATGTTTGGGTGTCTCTTTTGCTGACAACCATGCATTCTATCTTCTTAAAATTGATGTTTAAACTTTTCTTCTCACTTTCCTTTACTACATTCTGTAAGAGTTCCTATAGTTTCCTTTCTCTGTTTGCTATCAACATTGTGTCATCTTCATATCTAATGTTGTTAAGATTATAGCTGCCAATAATGAATCCTGGTAGAACTTCTAATTCTTTCAGGATTGCTTCACTGTAAAGTTTGAAGAACCTTGTGAGAAGATACATCCTTGTCTTACACCCCTGTATATTTTTGTATATATACAGTGTGCAATGGATAATTGTCATCTAAATTATGCAAAATTAAAAATAATACTCATTTTAACAGATATAATTGTCAAAATAGCACAAAAATACCTTGAAATACAAAAGAATAAATTTATTAAATAAAATCACTATTGGCCTCAACTAATGGCCTCCAGACAACTTCAGAATTTCTTACAACCTTTCTGAATGCTGGTGAATGCTGCCATAATCTTGCCTTCAGTCCACTTTGGTGTTACAAGAATTTTTGTTGGTCTCTCACTCAACTGCATCCCACACATAATAATCAAGTTGATTGCAGTTTCGCCAGATGTAATGGGTGATGTGGTCGCAGAAATTGTCTCATAGCAATGACTGGGTTCCTCTACTTGTGAAGCATGATGCAGAGTCCTGTTGCCAGATATAGGCCTCCATGTTGAGTCTGAGGCCCTCACCAACAAATTTAGGTGTTCTTTTCTTATCAGAATGATCAGAGTGTGTTTTCCAAGCTGCTGTTCCATCGTAATCACCATTAGACTCACCCAACTCTTTCCAACTCCTCTGTGCTGTCCTTCGATTGACACCAAAATACTCTGAAATGTTCATATTGGTACTTCTGGAGTGAATGACAAGCAGTATAGCATACCATTTCAAAATTTCTGGTGGACTGAATTGCGTTATGTTGCCCTTTTTTTGCCCAGTTGACCCTATTATACTGTGCACATGAAATTAAAATTATAAAATGGCGACAATTTACCCATCACACCCAGTATATATAAAACTAAAAATATAAAATGGTGACAATTTATCCATCGCACCCAGTATATATAAAACTAAAAATATAAAATGGTGACAATTTATCCATCGCACCCAGTATATATAAAACTAAAAATTTAAAATGGTGACAATTTATCCATCGCACCCAATATATATAAAACTAAAAATATAAAATGGTGACAATTTATCCATCGCAACTCGTATATATAAAATTATAAACATAAAATAGCGACAATTTACCCATCGCACCCTATATATTCATTGTCTATCTGTATGTAGGTTATTTGCTCTCAGTATAAATTCAGAATTATAATATTCTTGCCAAATAAATCAAACTTACCTGACAGTTCAAACAGTTCTTCGTAACATACTTCATCAATCACTTGGTTGGTTAGGTTATTTAGTTTTATGGCATATCATCACTTGTTGCATTATTTAATAGTGGATATACATCTTATAGAAATCACAGTAAATTAATAGACAGCTAGACATAGGTCCAGCTTACAACAGAATCAAAAAGACATACACATGTCCAGTTTACAATAAAATCTAAAAAGTAGAGATCAGTTCAGTTGACAGTCAATATGAAAAGATATTTAAAGTCATACTGAGTTATGGTTCTACAGAAGGGTGCTAAGGATACTATGGACCAAACATTGGAGAGGATGCAAACAAGAAGGAAGCTTATATTTAACATCAGGAAGCTGATAATTCTGGGACACATAATGAGAAAGGAATGCTTGGAGAATCTAATACTCATTGAGTAGATAAAGGGATAGGGAGATATGAGAAAGCAATGCATGACATACTTAGCAGGCTTAAGCAAGTGGATGACAGAACAGGGTTTGGAAGAAGTAGAAAAAGGACAAAACATATTGAGAACTACAAGGTATAGGGAGAAGTGGAGAGCCATGATCGCCTATGTCCTGAAGGGACATGGGACATAAAAGAAACAAGTTTGATATGCCATGTTTTTTCTTTTGGTTTCTTGTCACTCAACTCTGACATCAGTAGATAGGTACCTCAGTTGGTTAGCTTGTTGAATTTAATTAAATGTCAAACTTATTTAATCATTTCACTCCAAGCAAGGGGATAAATACTTCCCTGAACACTACAATGCCAACCTCTTCAAATCAAAGGTCAATCATTCTCTAACCTCTTTGTCCTCTTTACTACTTCCTCTTACAGTTATATCATACACCTTATTCAATAACCCTCTATCTTGAGTGACTCATGAGCCTTGAGTTGGTTATATAAAAGTAGATGACTATGAAGCCCACCAGCTGAAAAATTAACCAGTTTCAAAAATATGCATACAAAAGAGTAAAATCATCCTCATTTCATTCCATATTCCATTTGTAAGGATGATGTTCTACTCAGTTTTTTCCCAAGAACTGTTACTTCATGAACAGACTCTGTCATGAATTCTTTCTTGAACACAACAATGTTAACCTATTCAAGTAAGCATCAATTATTTACTTTCCTCCTTATTTTCATGATCGACATATCCTCTACATTCACATCACACACCTCATTCAGCAGCCTTCTACCTTGAGTAGCTCTCGAGCCTTGCATTGGTTGAACTTTAGTATTCTGACAATTCTGGTTTTATGGCAACTGGATGAATGATTTTGTATTTGGAATAATTTAAATTTATTTTTTAATCATTTCGCCCCAAGCAATGCAAATCACGAGGATGAAATAAACAGAGAACAATAAAAGAACAGGATTTGAGTAGACAGAAGATGACAATTTATATTGCATTTAAATTATTGAAGATTGTAGTTGACAGGAAAGTTAGAAGCCAGAGGAGCATTCAACAAATTACATTATGAAATCAACTCTCATAATACATTTAACTTCATGGAGTCAAGGTGTTAATGAGGAAAGCAATATTTATTTTGCATAATACAAAAATGTGGCACAAGGCCAATCTGTCTTATCTTAAACTTAACTAGCTAAATTACTGACCTAAACATACCACAGTATTCCTTACACCAAAACAACACATTCTTACTTACCATTCTTACTAAAGCCACCATAATATCTCAAAGTCTTTATGAAGTCCTAACTAGTTCCCAGACATACAATTTTCCTGTGTGGGAGATAAAATAACAACATTTAGAAATGAAACCCCAATATTTACAATGAATACAATTTAAATACAAGAAACTAAACAATTTAGTTTTAATGAGGAAAGGTCACCAAGACAATTGCCATGAAAATAGTTATAGTTTAAAGTAGTTAGAAAGTGACTTAAACCAAAATGTCAGGTAAGGACTGATAACAATGGCTATTCTTCTTTGGATTTTGTCAAGAATTTCTAGATAAAAAAAAACAGAAGTACCAGACCAGATGTGGTAGTAATATAAGATGCATCGATGAATTATAAATGTACACAATACATTGAACAAACTTTCCAAACAGCAGACTTAACAATTGATTCAATATAATCATTCCACTTCATGACAGTGAAAGATTGATGGAAGTCAAAAAAGTTCTTTAAGATAGTGAGCAGTTTTGTTTTGGAGGCATTAGAATTCTTTCTCATCTTCAAATATGGCTTCTTTGTAGGATATCCATAATGGTGTTCCTTGGTGACATGCTTTGGCATTTGGTTGTTTCCTAAAGCAATTTAAGTCTGTCGATTTTTTATGTTAGCTGTCTCTTTTGCATTTTATGATACAGAAAGAAAGGGGCTGAGGTATAATATGTTGTAGGTTACAGTAAGGTAAAAAAGAAGGAAGGGGAAAAAACAACTTCCAAAAAAACAAAATAAAATTTGAAAAAACTAGAGTACAAAGATTGCCAGTATAAATATAAATATTTACAAATAAAAGAAAAATTTCCCCTGAAAATATTAAGAAGACAAAGATATTTCTGTATAGAAGGAAAGAAAAATAAAAAAAACATCTATGTAACTAGTAATAGAAAAGGAAAGCTCACAAATGACATAGAAACAAGTAAAAGATGAATCGAGAAATATTAAAAAATTCCGGAAAAAAAGGTAAACTTAAAATGAGAAACAAACTCAACCAATTGAGATAAATGCAAATCTCTCCAGCAAAAAAAATAATGTTTTATCTGAAATAGTCAAAATAATAGTATAAAGTCTTATTCTGGTCCCAGTTAGTCAAAAAACTTTATTAAAATTCATTTTTTCATACAAAAAGAGGTCTTTTACTATTTATACAATTAATATGAGCACATGTTGAAAACTAGATAAAAAAAGAAAACTACTCTACTAAGTTTCCAAAGAGAAATTATGAAGAAAGTTGTAAAATGCAATGTTTGCCTACATGCTAAGTGAAAATTTTTTCTTTTCAGTTAAGCAGAGATAAGTGTGTTCTTTTGATTATTTCCTAATGAGTTTCTAGTTGATGTTTTCACCACTTTTTCTTTTGTTTTTTAATCGGTATCATCCCATGCAAGGCAGCAAAGACACAAGGGGGTTACAGAGTGTGAAAGAATTATGTAAAGAAACATTAATAATGTGTGAGAAGAGGGAAGAGTAATCAGGAGGAAAGTAGATAGTGATTGATGTTGTATTTAGATTTTTGCAGATTAAAGTTGGCTGAAAATCTTGAAGCTGGAAGGGAGTTCCACAAGTGAGAAATGCAAGAAAAGAAAATGTTAGCATAGAATTTTTCATCATATAGCTGCAAATTGATGAGATCTCAAGCCAGTCTAGTACTGCACTTAAATTTTTAAAAAATAGGTTCTATAGAAAAGAGCTCATCTGAACAATTACCATGAAAGTATTTATAGAAAAGACACAGAGAAGCAAACTTATGGTGGGGGTTAAGTGACTGAAGACGAGCCGTGAGATCAGGACCAATAATAAGGCTGATTCTTCTTTAGATTTTATCAAGGAGTTAAAGGCAAAAAACAGGGGCACCAAACTTTATTCTCAGTTACCATCTCATTTCATTACATTGCATTTTTAGTTGCTCATATCTTGATTTCTCTATTTCACAAGCTTTTTTTTTTTAATCATTTCACCCCAAGTAATGCAATAATGAGACAAAGATGCAAGTAGTTACTGGGAGTGAAAAAGAATGAGAAGACATTAGTCGGAAGAAAAGAAGATGATGATTAGGATTGCTGTTAAATTTTCAAAGATCATAGGTGGCAGGGAAGAAAAAAACCAGAAGAGAATTTCACATGCGAGAAGTGCAAGAAAATGAACTTTTAGAGTAGAACATGATTAGATCTAGCTAATTCAACAATAAAAAATGAGACCTAGTTGACAATCTAGTAACAGGCTTAAATTAATGCAGTTGAGAATTGTCATACAAATCTTTGTAGAAAAGACAGAGGGAAGCTGTTTCATGGCTGTGATAAAGAGACTGAAGTCTGGATGCCAGGTCAGGGTCAGTTATATTGCAGACTCCTCTTTGGCTTTTGTCAAGAATCTCTCAAGATATATAGTAGGAGCATCAGCTTGCTTCTTATTTTTACATCATCTACAGTGTAACCCGGATATAAGAGAGTTGTCGGGACTGGAGAAGAAGTCTCTTATATCCGGGTTTCTCTTATATCCGGGTTTGGTCTGTTTTGTTTAGGTAAGTATGGGAACAATTTGGGACCAGAGAAAATCTCTCTTATATCCGGGTTTCTCTTATATCCGGGTTTCTTATATCCGGGTTACACTGTATTTAATAAAGGAAGTTGAAATTATTGCTTTAACTCTCATGGTTGGATTTTTGCTAGAAAAAATTAAATTATTTTCTAATATTTGTTCAAAGCACTTTAATGCCAAGACTTGAAGCTTGAAGCACTTTCCGGTTTTTATTGAATTGACAGAGCAGTCCTTAGTCCTCCAACTTGCAAATCTATCGAAGACCTACTGTCAGGATGAGAAGCCATTTGTTTCTTGTATGAAATCTATGGCTTCTGTACTCATTTCAGTTTTGCTATATTTGTGAGAATTAAGTGTTTGAGGTTATAATGGATTTGTACATTGTGAAGAGAAAAATGGCTTCAAGAAAATTCTCTGCCATATTCAGAGATTTTTATGCAGATTATTTGACAACTGAAGAATTTTGGATTTTTTCAATACACACAGTTATTTTATGTCCAATTTTAAAGGAAGATAAAACTAACATTCAACTGATTCTATTCAAGACGTCGTTGATCATAGCTCTCCACAACTTCCTATTGTTTTGTAGTTTTTAGCAATGTTTACTTTTTTTTACTATCCCTCCCAGTCTCTATTCTGTCATCCATTTACACAGGCTTGTTAGGTATGTTACTTGCTGTCCCTCTTGCTTTCAGTATGTCCTGTCAGTATCAAATTTTCCAAGCCTTCTTTCCTCATTATTTGTCCCAGAAAATTAAACTGTCTCTTTCTGATTTGAAGTATAAGTGTCCTTTTTTATTTTATTTTGTAGAAATATTATTATTATTATAAATAAATAAAAATAAAATATAAAATAATAATAATAATATTGAAAATTATAAATATTATAAAATAAAACAATAACATGAAAATGTTGTATAAAATAAATAAAATAACAAAATACTTCCAGCATGCAATGAAAATTGTTCCTGCCGAAAATACAGACATCCTGGCAAAAGATGTTAAATTCAATCTCTTCACCACGAACCATAATACAGGCAACACATGTCCAACTTCTCTCTGTCATGGCTTGGGTTATAAAATAAAATAAGACATATCTCGACTGATTTGCAGGCAAATAAACTAACATACTCAAGAGTGAGAGCCGGGTGTGAACGGGACAAGGCCCTGTCACAAAATGACCATATTTACGTGTTTACGCATATTCCCGACGCACAAGATCTGGTCGAAAAATAAAATAATATTTTAAAGTGTTTCTATTTTTTGACCAATAAAAATGCTTCCCTCCTAATTTTACAAGCCTGTCAAGCCATAAAAAAACGTCATAAAAGGGGTCACACGGAAGTACAACGGCAGTCATCAGGAGGCCAGGGAAGAGACCTGTCACGGTCAGGATGAGCAATCAGCAGCAGCCAGCAGCCAGCAGCAGTAGTGCCACGCCAACCTGCGAGAACTACTATGAGTGATCTACCCAGATCTTCAGCCGGCCTATGAACTATACCACAAGGAAGCTGTCCCAAACCCACATGTTCCTGTTGAAATAAATCACGTAAATCTATTTCTGCTATTGTTGTATTTCTTTCTTGCAACCATACGCTTGTCTATAACACTTGTAATACTACAGAGTAAATTTTTCTCTTTTATAACATATACCATAAAACAATTGTAACTAAAAAAATACATGTACCAATACACACAAAAATATTAATAAATTGTATGAAATTAACGTACAATTTACCATGCTTTTTAATTGCTATTTCTGTACATTTTATTTCCTGTCAAGTATGCTTTTATCTCTGTGAACACAAGACTAATTTTTGCTGCTATGAAGGGAGTGACCCTGACAGACTCACTTAATCCAGAGGACATATAAAATAATAATATTGAAAATTATAAATAAAATAAAACAATAACATAAAAACATATAAAATAAATTATATAAAAATTAAAAATAATAATAATACTCCCAGAATGCAACAAGATTTGTTCCTGTTGGAAATACGGACATCTCGCCAAAAGACATGAAATTCAATCTCTTCACCATGAACCTTGGTATGGGCAACATGTGTTCAACTTCTGATATGGCTTGTAATACTACAGAGTAAATTTCCTCTTTTATCATATGGATCATAAAACAATTGTAGCCTAAAAGATACACACAAAAATATAAATAAATTGTATGAAATTAATGTACAATTTACCATGCTTTTTAACTGCTATTTCTGTACATTTTATTTCCTGTCAAGTATACTTCTATCTCTGTGAACACAAGACTAATTTCTGCTGTTATGATGTGATGAATCACCCACATTATTTTTGGTGACCATTGATGTGCCTAACAATAAAACAAACTATTCACCTACAATTTTCCTTAAAACTTCTTTAATGCTTATCATTACTGTTGTAACCTAGAAAATGTTACTGAATGAGAAATAACCAAAATGGAGGTTGGAAATGAAATGGTAATCTTTATAACATCAACAAAATACAATACTCACCAGCAGCTTGAAGTAGATAAACCACTGCTAGTGGTGGACTACTTAGATAGCATATTACCTGTCACTTACAATAGTGTCCAACATATTTATGAGGATTGGTACATACACATTAGTGTTCATAGGTATGGTATATAAGAGATTGTCTATGTCAAACTATATATAACATAAAACAAGATCAGCAATCTATATCTCAAATTAAAAAAATGGCTGTAGTAAAAAAAAATCGCTCTATTTTATTCTTTCATTTCACCCTGTATAGCTAGCAATATTGGGCTTGTAAGATATTATTTTGTATAGCTTAAATTACATATTTTGCTAGTTTACTTTTGGTGTGAAATCTTATTGGCAATCATATTTATATTTTATAATTTTTCATTAATCTCTTGTAATAAAAGTTGATACTACTTGAAAAATGTTCTGGCTCTTTGTTCATTGTTAAAATAGTAGCATGCTGTCAGTAAATATCACATTTGAATTATTCATATACAATCAGAAAGCTTAAATAAAAGTGATACATTTATTCAGCATACCAATTAATAACCTGTTGTAACCTAGAAAGGTTTAATGAATGAGGAATAACCAAAACAGAGGTTGGAAATGAAATGGTAATCTTTATAACATCAAAAAAAATAATACAATACTCGCCAGCAGTGTGAAGCAGGTAAACCACTGCTAGTGGTGGACTACTTAAACAGCATATTACATCCACTTACAATAGTGTCCAATGTATTTATGAGGATTGGGACATACCCATTAGTGTTCATAGATGTGGTATATAACAAATACATATTGAGATGCAAAATGTTTGGCTTACACAACTGAGGTAAAATTTCTCTGGGCCGAGAAAGCTAAGTTTCAAGTAAATAAATTGTTTAAATGAAATTATCAAAAGGAGAGTCACCCTACTATAAAACATCCAAAAGCATCTGATCTGTCCATAATATATTCAGTATCCTTCAGGAGAAACACATCTCTGTTGCCACTAGTCAAAGAAGTACACACCTGTAATCCTCTGATGGCACTCCAGTGTACCACAGCAAATATGTTGAAAATTACTGCTCTAGGGTATCATCCCATGTATGTATAATCTAATCTATTACCACATCTGGGCATATTATTATTATTTACATTTGTTATGAAAATGGATTGAGTGGAAGTGAAAGAAAGGCTGAGTCCGTATAGCTTGAGTGAAGCTTTATTCTACTAGAAATCTATTCCGGTAGCGAACCGTTACAGGAAAATGGCCGACTACCTCATGGAGAGAGGAAGACAAAACAAAGGGAAATCATTCAGTCCTGGAAAGTCAGAGAAAGATTAAAGAGTTCTTCTATTTTCACCACAACATTATTATCATTCTTGTAATCTCCCAGAGTATTAGATGATTGTGTAGTAATTATGAGTTCAATCCTTGGCCAGGTTGTACAAACTTAGACTCAGTGGAAACAGAACTAACAAATATCTGAGAAGTACTAAGAAAAAAAGAATAAGATGAGATATTCCTAAATATAGACAGTGAAATATGAACAATCTATCCTCAAAAATTAATAACGGGTTCACTTCAAAATTCCTTCAAAGTTTTTTTTAATCATTTCACCCCAAGCAAGCCAATAAAGCAACTAGAATGCAAGAGTCTGAAAGAATAAGAGAAAAGGAAAAACATTATATTGGAAAGAGAACAATAAAATAACAGGAATTAAGATGACAAAAGAAAAACAATTAACAATGCATTTAAGCATAGAACTTATGGTTATATCTAGCTATTTCGACTGTAAAAGGATGAGACCTAGCTGCCAATCTAGTATTATGCTTAAATTCAAAAAATCAAGCTCATCAGAACAATTACCTTGAAAATATGTATAAAAATGTAGAAGTGGTGGGAAAAGTGACTGAAGCCAAGATGCCAAGTCAGACTGATAACATTGTACATTCTTTGTACCAAACCAGATGTGACAGCAATATCCAATGCATAGATGAATGGTTACCAAGATCAACAGACACTTGAAGAAGACCAGAGGACATGATGGCCAAAATGTTGTGACAATAACAAAGATAAGGACATCAGTCAGGCAGTAAATAATTATGAATTTTTATCGCAGGAATTCAAACAGAACAATTACCATTCAGTTAAATACTGGAAGGGAAGTTTTGTAGTTATAAGAAAAGGAATATTCTTAAAAACAAAATACAAAAAAAAGGTATATTTTCCTGCTCTCATCAACAAACAGGTGTATATTCTTACCCTTATCAAGAAAAACATGTTTATTCATTCCCTCATGAAGAAAAATGTTTATATTCATACTCGCCCGTTAACTGGCTGGAGAAGATGCATGTTGTATGGTAGAAACATGACACTAATAATTCACATGGAGATAAACTTGTCCGTGATCAGAAAACAGGATAAATTTGCAATCTGAGACAAACAGTCTCCAATGTCTGTGAATCAGGTTTATCATCAGTGTAAAGTGGTCACTGACAGGCAGGATTACAATTAATGAGAAGTGCCGAAAAAGAAAAGTAACAAGGAAAAATAGAAAAATACTGAGTAATTCAGTAACTGAGAAAAGCAAGATGGCTGCTGTAGTTCTGGTCAGATCACATGACATAAGAAATAAAGTTCATTGGCTATTGCAAGGTAAGACTGCTCTGGTTTGCAGTAATGTCAATATTTGTTGACTTCTTTTACTATCTTTCACTGTGTTTGGTTAGGTCTTAAGACTTAAAAATACAAGAAAACAATTTTTCATTCACGGATGAGAAGATTCTTAAAGTAAATATTCTTTTTTTTATAAATAGCACAGATACAAAAAACTAAAGATATACTTAAAAAATGAGAACAGGGAAATTTTTCTAACTATAAGAACCCTCATTTTACAGCCTTGAAAGAATTCAAAAGCATTTACACAGCCTTGTGGGCAATGAATTATTTTCTTTATACAGCCTTGTTGAATTATTTTCAACCCTATAGTCTCTTTACTACAAATGAAATATTTCAAGCCCATGGCTATTTCCATGGCAAATGATCAGACAACTTACATTCCTTAGTTCCACCAGTTCAGACTTTTACTGAGTAGAGTCGCAATATCATGTATGCAGGGTCAAATTATCCCCATTCCCATTCTCTGGTAAGAAGGATGTTCTACTCAGACAAGAACTGCTACTTTGTGGAAATATTTCCCTGATCACTGCAATCTTAGCTTATTGTTATCTATCCTTATAATAAGCACTTATTTCCTCCTTTTACATTCAAACAACCTCATTCAGTAAGCCTCTATTTTGTCATCAAATTTGGAGAATTTAAATTAATCCAGCATTAAAATTTTTCAAGTTGTAGAAAAATATGCAATTTTTTTTACATCATTCAAAAGAGAAATAAATTCTGCATAAAGTGTATGCAATAAAACATGTTCTGAAATGAATGAAACTTTAACCATTGGTCTTAAATTTATTTTCACCAATGTATGTGTCTAGCCACACTGATGAGCTGTGATACAGAGAAACAGTCTGTCTTTAGATGACAATATATATATGTGTGTGTGTGTGTGTTTGTGCATACATAGAATATGTTATCACAATTTATTGGCAAACATCTATCAAGATTCTGTCTATATTTCTGGGATGAGGTATTATGTACATTATTTACATTATTCGGACTATTGTCCTCATATTTGTCGCCATATTTATCACAACGTTTTGGCCTTTCAGTATCTGTCTATATTTCTGGGATGAGGTATTATGTACATTATTTACATTATTTGGACTATTGTACTCATCTTTATCGCCATATTTATCACAACGTTTCGGCCGTTGTACGCTCCGACCTTCTTCAGGTGGTTGGAATGTCGAACTGAACCCTTTATTTCGCTCACTGGGGTAGACTGTTCTACTTCCATGTGCCATGTTTGATGGATGTCAGCTATCAGTTATCTCCTGTTAATTTTCCCTCGGAAAGTTCTCCACTGCCTTAACCAGGTATTGAACTCACACTCTTTGGATCTTGTCACTGTATCTAACCAATGCCTTAAGCATAGAAATAAATACAATATGGGAACCAGTAATAAGGAGTGCCAGAGAAAAGCAATGATAACAACAAAAGTTGCAATATAAGCTCTGGTAAAAACATGCAATTATAACAGAAAAATTGCAATATGAGCACTGGTAAAAATGGTTGCTGAAGACATTAGGTTTATAATACCCAGAAATTCATACCCAGATGTCCTCAAGGACACATGGCACAGTGGATAAAGGTGTTGCTTAGATCCAGTGACAGGACCCAAAGAGTGTGAGTTTCAATACCCAGTTAAGGCAGTGTAGAACTTTCAGAGGGAAAATTAACAGGAGATAACTGATAGCTGACATCCATCAAACATGGCACGTGGAACTAGGACAGTCTACCCCAGTTTGACATTCCAACCACCTGAAGAAGGCCGGAGTGTACAATGGCTGAAACGTTATGATAAATATGGCGACAAAGATGAGGACAATAGTCCGAATAATGTATCTATCAAGATTCTTTTTATCTCAGTCTAGATTTTGAGGCAGGGAGGATTAGTTTCACGCCTTCCAGTTAAAGCATTAGCATTTTCCTTTTGCTTATACAGGATTTAGATATGCAGGAAAATTCACAAATCAGATCAGCATCACTTTTGTCCTTTCCTCTGTGTAAGGACTTCTTATTCTACCTAAGGATTTTGTCAGAATCCCAGAGTGAGAGCGATATCATTGTTGTCTGAAGATACACCCCAGGGGATCAACATTAGTCTCAATCTCACCAGCCAACACAGGTGATTTCATGAAAACACACAACTCTTGGATTAAGATAGATCTTCCAGAGAAATTTTTTTAACCATGGTAGCTTGCAATAGGCAACAATTATCAGGGGGAAGCCAAAGTAGTATTATTGTTGTCTTATATTCTTGCTTTTTGTGGAACCAGTCAATAACAACAATAGAATCAGACCTGCAGAATATATATAAGAAAAAAATGATTTTCACCCATAGAGCTATCTATTTAGAAGCTATAGAAGGTACAAGGAATTCTTCACAAGAGTTTGAATACAATGAAGAACGTGTTTTAAGATTTCTCTTATTGTAAGTAATAAAATAAAGCCAGAATTTGGCAATTTTTCATCTTGCTGTATGGATTAAAATTAGTGACATTCAGCAAGTTATTTAGAATTCTCCAGAACTTTCTCATGATTTCAAAAAATGTAAAAAGACAATGAAAATGCTCAGCATAAAAAATGTGATGTTTTTTTAAAAAGGTAGAAATTGTTATATATATATATATATACATATATATATATATATATATATATATTCAACATTGGTACTCAAATCTTGCGTTACATTTTCATTTAACTCTGCATTGCTCCCAGATACACTAGCTTAATGGTAAGCAAAGATTTTTGGTGCCTATTGGAGACATTAGAGGAAGGATTATATTTTATGGCCAGACCATATATACAGTCTGGCAAAAAAATGTATACACACTTCAGGAAAGGAAAGACTTGTTTTTTGTAGTTTTATCAAATTGTGATAACACAGTCAGACATGAAGGTCATGTAAATGATGAATTTTTCTTTCAACAAGATGGCGCATCACCACACCAATAGTAAGACATGTGAGCTTATCTGAATAAGAATTTGCAAGGATACTGGTTAGGATGAAGAGTTGCAGTCGAATTCCACCCACATTCTCCTGATGTAACACCTGCAGACTTTTACCTATGGGGAACCCTAAAGGATGTTGAGTATTGCAGAAAACTGACTCCATTGGCGGCTATTATACAAGAAATTGAAAATGCTTATTCAGCAATCGCCATATTAATAAATGTCTGGAAGCTAAAGGCCACCATTTTGAGCATCTCTTGTGATTGTAGAGTCTAAAAGTAACTTTTATTAATCTTGTGATGTCTGAATAAATTTAGTATTACAATATATCTATAGAAGTTTTTGCTTTCTTGAAGTACATATACAATTTTTGGTAGACATATTCATATATATATATATATATATATATATACATATATATATATGTGAAAAGTGTATATAAATATAAATAAATATATATATGTATAATTATTTATATATTATATGCGTGGTACTTATTAGAAAGCGCTCAATATCAGAGATAGAGCTAACATATTTGGTTGGATAGATGTGAGTTAGTGACCCTGGGTTTCACGCTTTAGCGATTGTCAGACAAACCTATGGTAGCTTGCAATAGGCAACAATTAGCTGACAATCGCTAAAGCGTGAAACCCAGGGTCACAAACTCATATCTATCCAACCAAATATATATATATATATATATATATATATATATATATATATATATATATATATATATATATAAGTTGTTGTTGATAACTTCCAAAAATAATTACTATTTTATTAATTGCTGTTCATCTTCTTTTATGGGATGTGTCCCCTCAGGGAGTAGGCGATCCTGACGATCCACAATTTCCTGTGCTTTGTAGCTCTTAATAATTTATCTTTTGTTATTTCTCCTCAACCTTGTTCCACCATCCATTTACTCAAGCTCATTATATGTTATGCATTGTTTTTCTCTTTCCCTCAATCTATCCTGTGAGTATCAGATTTACCAAGCCTTCCTTCCACATTATGTGATCCAGAAATTTCACCTATCTCATCCTGATGTTAAGTATTAGTTTTCTTTTTGTTTCCATTTTCTCTGAAACCTCTTTGTTACTCACATGTTCAGTTCATGGTATCCTCAGCATTGTTCTGTTGAACCATATTTCTATTGCTTCAAGTCTCTTCTTCATATTAAAGAACATCCAGAATTTTTTGTCTCTTAATCCTCTGCTTAATTTTTGGATTGTATCTTTGGCTATCCTAATGTGTCTTTGGATTTCAGTGTCACACTTTCCATTCTATATTAGAGCACTTCCAAGATATTTAAATTTTTGTAATTTTACTGCATATTTTAAAAGTTTTTGCCAAATAAAATTTGTAGTTTGGATTATGGATTAAATTTCATTCAACTACTTTTTTTCCTTTTTTCTTTTATTCTTTCTTTTAAAACATCTTTTTTTCCCATTTTCATCCTTTTTTTTTCTTTCTCCTTTTCAGCCTCTTACTTTTTTACTATTTTTTATTCTTTATATGACAAATGTATATATATATATATATATATATATATATATATATATATATATATATATATATATCCAGGATGTTGGAAATTATGCCTCTCCACAGATTTCTGTCCTTTATAGCACTTTATAAATGTTGATTTTTGTTATCTCTCCTAAAACTTGTTCTGCCATCTAATTACTCAAGCTTGCTAGGAAGGTTAAGCATTGTTTTTCTCTATCCCACTTGCTTTCAAGCTGTCCTGTGAGTAGCAAATTTTCCAAGCCCTCTTTCCTCATTATGTGCCCCAGAAATTTCAACTGGCATTTTGAGATAAGGTGTGTCTTCTTTGTACCCTGTCCCTTCAGGACAATGGTGATCATGGCTCTCCACAATTTCCTGTCCTTTCTACCTCCTACTAAATGCTGTCTTTATTATATCTCCTAAACCTTAATATGCCATCCATTTACTCAATCTTGCTAGGTAGGTTATGCAGTATTTTTCTCTATCCCTCTCGCTTTCAAGCTGTCCTGTTAGTATCAATTTTTTTTCATTTTTGAGGAGATTGTTGATTATTGCCAGCCATATAGGAGGACTGATATTACATAACAATTCTATACTCTTTTCTTTGTTTCTAATGAAATTTTTTTATTTCTTAATACTTTGTATAGCTTTTGGAAGGCATCTTTTGCTATCCCAATGCATCTTCAGATTTCAGTGTCACAGATTCTGTTCTCTGTTAAAACACTTCCCAGGTATTTAAATTGTTGTACTTGTTTGACTTTGGTATCTCCAATTTGTAATTTGCATGTTGGGTTAACAGTCATTCATTCTGTTTAGTCCTTTCTTCTTGCTTTCTTTCACTACCTTCTGTAGTTTCCTTTCTATCCTTTGTAGTTTCCTTTCTATCTCAGCTATCAGTTCAGTGTTATCATTTATATTTTATGTTGTTAAGATTGTGGCCACCAAATAACAAATCCTAGTAGGACTTCTAATTCTCTCAGAATCACCTCACTGTATAGGCTGAATAAATCCGGTGTGAAGGCCATCCTTGTCTTAAAACATTTTCTATTTTTTTATATTTACTGAATTCATTTTCTATCCATATGCAGGTGGTTCACTGCCATTATAGGTACTGGATTATTCTAATATCCATCCAAAATGTGTCAAATTTACCTCGCACTTCCAACAGATCTGTATGATGTACTTTATCAAACACTTTTGAATAACCTATAAAATAGAGCTACACATCATTCTGGAGTTGTATTGCACTTTCTGATATCAGCCTGAGATTGAATATTACATTCATTGTTCCAGTGTCTTTAATGAACTGACAATTTTTGTCCTATTCCTGGTCTAATTCTTCTGCATGATTTATACATAAGGATTCAGAAGATAAGCTTTGTTATGTGGCTCATTAGGCTGATTAAATTGGAGTTTCTTTTGCTCTTTGTATACTTTTTCCTCACTTTCTTTCTACTTTCCCCCCTTATTTCTCTATTGTTATATATATAAGATAATGATATATATTTTTAGATGATATTGGGGGGAAATGTATGAAAAAGCAAAAAAAGTCCTTTTTTGCTAATAACCCTGCATTTTGTCTTCTATTTTATGTTTAGTCTTTTCTTCTTTCTTTCTTTCATTATAATTGTATAATTGGAATCCTCAAATAAAATGAACTCATAAAACCTTTCAATATTGCTATGGTTTAATAATAAGTTAAATGGAAGAGAGAACAGTAAAAAATGTTTAACAAAATGTTGCATGCAATTTCCTCACAAAATGTGACACTAATTTTAAAGGTTATCCATAGATTTTTAACATTTTTTTTTTTGCATTATGCAAAATTTTCTATCGCTATTCATGAAAAGGCCATGAATTTAATGCCAGTTTTATTTCTACAGGCATAGTTCATAACTATTTGAAAAATAGAAAAATATCTATGTGATTCATAGGTATGATTTATGAAATTCACACATTTAAGTTTCCTTATAAATTGAACCTCTTGCATCTTAATGGCGTTATACCTTTGCTTGGGATGTAATGATTAAAAAAAATTCATACTTATTTTTTATATAATTTACTATTTTAAAGAAACACTGAGATAAAAATACTTTTCTGATTTTACACTTTTAATTTATGAGTCAGATATATTTATATATTATATTTCTCATATGTCTGGGACATAATAAGAAAAGAAGGCTTCAAGATTTTGACACTCACAGGACATTGAAGGTAAAAGGGATAGAGAAAAGCAGTGAGTAACCTACATAACAAGCTTATATAAATAGATAGCAGAACTAGGAGTAAAAGTAGAAGAGTAAAAAGACAAAACTTACTAAGAGCTACAAAAAATAAGAAATTATGGAGATCCATGATCACCCACATCATAAAGAGAGACAGTACAAAGAAGAAGAACAAGATGATATCACAAGTAGAATTTGTGGAATACATCTAAATTTTTGTTTGCTCTTATAATCAGATACACAGAATGTATCAGTTATTAGAAAACATATCTTTAGCAGAACACAAATTGAAGATGACCTAACATAATGTTAATGAGCATGCAACAGAATTCTCATTTTTTTTTTAATTTAATGCTATAAAAACAGACATTATTAAAATGAGGGGAAAATAGATAGAAAGAAGGAACTCAACTTATTTTCTATCCATATGCAGGTGGTTTGCTGCTAGCAAAAGTTCTGGATTATTCTAATATCCATCCCAAAGAAATAAAGTTTACCTAGCTGTCCAAACAGTTCTTTGCGTCATAACTTATCAAACACATTTGCATAATCTATAAAACATAGGTATACATTTTCATGAATTTGTACTGCTCTTTCTGATAACATTTTGAGTGTAAATATAGTCCTTGTTCCATTGTCTAATGAAACTATTTCTGTTCTTGTCACTGTTCTTACTCAGTTATATGTTTTATTCATCTGATTTCAGATGATAAGTTTCATTATGTGACTCATTAAGCTGATTGTCTGATGTCACCTGCATTATTGTGTAGCCATGTCAATACAGACCCTAGCTTCTCTTCCACTTATCAACATTTCCATTGTATATATGGAGAGATGGGTTTGTTATATTCACTTACATGTGAATACCCTTGGGAATGGTAGGAATTCATTTCTTCTCCTCACAGTCATGGGTTGCATAGCAGGACAGATTGAGTCAAATAGCCTTGGTTGGCAACCAGTCTACTGCAGAAAGAAACACCAACCTACTGGGGAAAATCTTCTGCCTAGTCAGTCATGATTGCCAAAGTGTATATGATATATAGCGCTTAACTAGCTGATATGGAGAGTTACCTTCATAAGAAGGTGTTATGGGATCTTACCCATAATAATAATAATAATAATGGACTATTCCATACTTAATAAATATTGCACCTCAGGAGTAGGCAAGGAGTCAGTTGTTCAAGTCGATCTCGGTCGACCAGCTGATCGGTTGAACTCTCTGCCTTCGAGCGGGGAGGAACCCGAAGGAGGCTACACCGAAGGGCGGATTCTCTTTTGGGGAGGTAAACCGATCTTGAACCCGTTTATATGGGTTCAATGGGCATATTTTTGGCCAAGCCCACGGGCTCGGAGATCCCATGTTAAATCAGCCTTGTGCCACATGATGCCCACGTGGTGGGGGTAACTAAGTATAGTCAGTAGTTCAACTCAAGTCAAGAGTCGAGTCAGAGGCAGTCTGAAACAGAGTCGTGTTCAGACAATTACTTCAAGACATTGGAATAGTGATACTGGTCGAGACTACATTGTTCTCTCTACTAAACCTGATTGTTCATACTAACACTTTCTACTTCTCTGTATATATTCCTGTTTGTATTATAACTGTGTTCGCGTTCTTCTTTATTGGTTCTACCTTCGACTATCACCGTGGTACAAGGAACCAGACCATAACAGAAGGGATGGCTACCCACATTGTAATGCCCTCTTGACTGTTTACTTAATTTCCCAAACTTGCTATATGGCCTACCTGGCTGCACCAATAACAAATTAAATCAAGCCTTGAATCATTGCAATCCCTAATCATGTGTTGAGAACATGCCTCAATTTATTGATGAATATTTTGTGTAATTGCTGTATTGTGTTCAGCATGACATGAGATTGATGAGGACAAACTTAATAAATACTAACCACTTTAAATAACTTAGTGTATGAATTACTTATAATCAATTTACTATAGGAGGTAAGGAAATTGAACATAGAACTGGCTGTTTTGCCTGACATCAGAAAATGTTACAAAACCAAAATAATAATCTGAGAATTCAAGTCATGTTCTTAAATTGTTTCATCAGATCTAGACTCATGTTGGATTCAACCTGTTCAAAATTATCAGCTATCTACAACCATTTTCTTAAATCAGTAATTAAAAATGGCTTCAAGACAATGAAATAATTAAGTCTTAAAGAAAATAGTCCTTTGTCTTAAAGACTGGCACTACAAAACCACAACAAAAAACATTACCAAATAACAAAAAACGAAATCCCTCAAACAATTCTAACAGTATTAAAATGGATCACACATAACTAATGATATATTTTTTCAATTGTTTCTTCCCAGCCAAGACAGTAATGCTATTAGAATTCAAGGGTTTATAGGGAATGAATGTGCAAAAAAATAAGAAGACTGAAAATGAAGAGGATTGAGGAAAGGACAATAAAGAAACAGGATTCAAGAAGACAGAAGATGACATTTGATGTTGCATTCACATTTTTGATTGTAGCTATCAGGGAAGCAAGAAATCTGAAGGGTGCTTCCACAGGTGGAATGTGCGAGAAAAGAAACTGTTAAAGTAGAAGTGGCAGTTGCATCTAGATACTTCAACAGTAAAATGGTGAGACCTAATTGCCAATCTAGTAGCACGCTTAAATTCATGTAGTCAGAGCACTAGGAAAAAATTAATTAAGATGTTGACTTTCGACTCTAACTTAAACAAAACGTTAGGAAGGAAACTCCCATCAATACTAGAAAGAGCAACAACAGCGGTCTTGAGAAGACTATTTTCTTGAAAAACTGTTTCAACCACCAGTAATGCTAACTCTTCCTGCAATGAATATTGAAAGTTACCTGTATCGACACAGTTGTTCACACTATTACCATTTTAGACATAACCACAGTGATGGATGGTTGGATTTAGTAAACAAATATATCAAAACTTCCACTTGAATAATTGCATCTATGTGCATTAGATTGTCCTTTGTTTGGTAAGACTGCTCTTTTGTCAGCTCCCCTTTCCTCCTAATCTGATTATTTAAAGTGGAGATCAAACTCATATAACCACCAATTCCAGTCTTCAGGCTTAGCTTGCCAAAGCAGACAAGCTGTAGGATCTTGCTTGAATAACCTTCTCTCAGATGGAATAAGTGTGTAAGTTGTAAGCTTGTGTAGAAAATATCAGAGATAAAGAAATAGTTAGAAAGGAAATAGAAATTTTAAAAAAATAATGAAGAAGAAAAAATATATATAGATTTAAAAAGCAGAAAGAAGGATTTGAGAAAGTTCTTTGCCTTGCAATGGAGCTGCAATGACTGATGATGTATGCATGAAATGTTAAAATGGAAAATCTCCTATATAACACATTTTATCCCTAAAAGAAACTACTTCAGATTAATAATGGTTTTATTATTGAAATCAGTATTATAAACAGTGTGGCAGAACTACCCTCCACATTTTAAACTGTCACTGGTATGTTTGGTGCTCATGAACTTAAACTAGTGACAGTGATGTTTTCATCTAGCTAATGTCTTACCATTTTTTTTCAGATACCATCATTTGCTATTATAGCTTGGATCTGTGGAAACTTTGTTGTTGGAATATTTCTTTAAAACTGGTTAATCTGTAATTGCAACAAAGAGCTTTTTGTAGTCATTTCAGGTTGTAACAGAATGATTCTCTTCTAGATAGAAAATCTATACTGCTATGGGTTGAAAATGTCAGAGCCACAGGTTCAGTGCTTAAAAGAAAGCCAGCTTGAAGTGCTCAAACTTCTAGGTAATGGAAAATCTTAGAAATCATCTACAACAGTGTATAGTAAACAGACGTTACTATTTGGAGGCTGTCATTTTTAAAACCAAGTGACTACAACCCTTTGTTTAAGCAACAGTGAAATATTTTCTGAATAGCATATACCTTTGTCTTTTTATCAACCTTTAAAATGTGGGTGGTATTTCTGCCACACCCTGTATATATGGGGATGGGAGAAATGCAACAAATGCTGGTTGCAATTTTACAGTGAAAATATTCAAGATAGAGAAGATGCTCAACTTTAAATTCAAATTTTGACATCTGCTTTAACTTAGCTGATTTCATTCAGCATTATTAGTTTGCTTAGGAAGTTTACCTTTTTTGTCATTTACTTAAACACAATTTGATATAGAGATTTATATATCATATCTTCCATATGCATATGTGTGTGCTAATAATAAATATACAGTTGTTCCTCACCGTTTCATGCAAGATGGCAATTATCGGTTACAATTAAAACTGACCATTGTAATATTTTAATATTTATAACTGTTATAAACATGCTTATGGTAGCATGAAAGAACAAATGAAACAAGTACTGCCAATGAAGCAAAAGGAAAAGAATGAAAGAATTTTTAATAGTAAATACTTTCTACTGCCAATACAGAGGATGTGCTTGGAATGTCTCTATGTTAACAAGGCAAGCAGTTAGGTGGAAGGGCAGAGTTGGTAAGGTCTGGAGTTGATGTGTCTGTCAGGTCAGATCGCTAAGGGCATAGGTGGTGATGCTGAGAATTTGCTGGGCATTGATAGCAAGCCCATTTGTCATTATTCTTACTAGTCATTTATGTGTGGCTTTCTTAAAGCAAATGTGGTGGCTCCCAGACTCATCATTTTTATTTGGCAGCAACATTTGTCATTGGCTTCTTTTAGGTTATGGTTCATATTTTAAGGGAATTTGTTTTGTGGGCCAGATGTGATGCTTCGAGCCTCTACACAGAGGATGACAATATTTTTTTGCTTTCCTAACATTCACATCAACCCAACATGTAGAGTGAATCAGAAAGAGATCTAATTTGAAGTGTAGTATAACATAATCTACTGTTAATATATTGGAACAGTCCACTCATTTATGTGAAAAAAGAAATAGACAACAAATAATTAAGTAATCAATAATGAATAATCAGTAACAATTTAACAAACAGCATTATAAAATAGCTACAAATTACTGCATTCAAACCACAATTGTTCTGACTCAGTATCCTCTAGAATAAATTGAAATAATCATTGCTAATAAACTCAATAAGCATCAAGATAATAGATTAGAAGTTACTACCCATGCACCATTAACCAACATATATAAATAGTTGACCCAAAACACAATGCACAGGGCCTGAATATTGCATTGAAACATGGAACAGACTGTCACCACTGTTGTTGACCTGACTGTTCACTTTTATGATACATACATACTATATATATATATATATATATATATATATATATATATATATATATATATATATATATGATACATACATGTTATATATACATGTGTGTATGTGTGTGTATGTATAGAATCCTGTTAAAATTGTAGAAAAATCAATAGACTTAAATAGTATAACTAAGAACTCAATTCATGCAAAAATAGGATAATATGAATGTCAACTTCAAATTTTCACATTAGCACTTATTGACCAATCAGCAAGCTCACTTGGAACACAGCTCAAAAGCTTTGAAAAAGCAGATATCCATTTCTGTGTTGCATGCTAAACAAATGGCACCTCACATTCAGGAAAATGGATAAACAATCTTTTCCCTCCTAAAAGTCAATATTAAAAATTGATAAGTATATTTATTAACCAATAAAACTTCTAAATTTAATAAATCTACCTTCCTGTGATCTGAAATTTTCCTATAAATAGCATAACTTAACTGAATAAACTAGTCTTCAGTAGACTTCAACCAGAATGTGAATCATACTGATTTCTCAATTTTTGAATCCCTCAAAAAACTTATTGAGTGCTAAAGTTCCTTTTGCAAAATTATTATTTGCTTTAAAAATATTTTCAGGAACCAGTTTGCACAGTTTATATTACAAAAAACACCAAGCAACGAAAAATAAAACTAGATATTTCAGTCTTAGTTGTCATTAGCCGTATTTGTGCAGATATTTTGTGAATTGCCTGACAGCCTTCTCCTGCTAATTTTTTCATGCCACCCGCAGATAAGGGTGTGTAGAGTATTTTTTTGTGTTTAAATCTTACACATGCACTACACTCTATACTAACACAATTTATTTTTTTTTTGTGTTGTAAAAAAAAATGATTCCATATTTCAAATATTTTCCTAAATACAATTTTAAGAAACAATTGAATGAGAAACTTTATATCTTATTTCTTTCAGCCTAAAAGAAAGCAAAATTATTTTATGCTCAGTAATAAAATTATTCAAATTTGTAGAACAGTGTTTGAAGATTATTTCTTTTCTTTTTCCCCTCTACAAATATATAAAATGTGAGTACATCGATAATGAAAATGCATTTATTTCACACAAAAAATATTTATATTCAAACATAACATATAGCCCACACAAATACATGGATTATGTGGTCTGATGATCATTGTGTGTAACTGCAAGTCACCATACAGTATTGATTACTGTGTCGATACATTTACTATCTACATAAGATTTATCCATAATACGAATAACTCTTCCCCTATAAATAAAGCAAATAGAATTTTTCTTGTCACTGCACTTAATTCAAGGGTAAATATTAATTACATAAGTTAAACATTATAGATTTAATATTTCTGGTCACTATTCAACTAATAACTATGTTAGGTTACCAACCCATCTTCATAAATATTGTTGGGTTGATAAAAAAAATGAAATTGAAAATGGGTTGGGAGAATATTTCCTGTGCCAATAGAATGCATTGTAATCTTAATTTAAGTATAAATCACATTCCCACTATTTAGATCAATTCAGTTCCCTGGTACATTCTATAATATAAAGAGACATATTGATAAGATTTTTCCATGGGAGGTAGTGTAATCAAGACATCAGATATTTCTGACCCCTTTATGTTACAGAGTGATTCTATAACAAGTTTGTAAAAACAAGACAAAATAATGACAGAAAAGAAAGACAGAAGAGAGACCAAAGAACATCGCATATAGATTAAATATCTGAAGCAGCACCAATTTCCTAAGTGTCTAATAAAAAGGGAGAAGGGCTTAATAATTGTGGAGTGGGTCGGAATTTTTCTCTGTATGCACTAAATGGGAGTGGAGTCAGAAAAGCATTCAAAAAGTGAAAAATTAATAAATGGTGATTTTTTTTATTTTTTTCAATCCAGTTTACCACAAGCAAGGCAATAAAACCACTAAGACACAAAGGGTTACTGGGTGTGAAAGAATTAGAAAAGAGAAAAGATTATGATGGGCAGGAAGACGCTAAATAATGCGTTTAAATTTTTGAAGATCAAAGTTGGCCAGAAAAGCATAGAGTTGTAAGATTGTTCCACAAGTGAAAAGGGTTAGAAAAGAAACTGTTAGCATAGAAATTATGGTTACATCTAACCAATGCAACTCTAAATTGATGAGACTTTGTTACCAATCTAGTACTGCACTTAAATTCATAAACTCTAGGTACCATAGCGAAGTGCTCATCTCAAGAATTATAATAAAAGTATTTATAGGAAAAGCATGAGGAAGCAACTTTATGGTGGTGGGAAAGTGATTGAAGCTGAGAAGTCAAGTCAGGACCAATAATATTGTTGATTCTTCTTTGGATTTAATCAAGAATTTCTAAATAAGTAGCAGGAGCACTGGACCACATGTGGCAGCAATATTTTAAGCATTTTAGACTTATACTGATGTGAAGTCAAAGTTTAGTCAGTCGCTAAGCTTGTCTTCGTCTCATGTTATTCTCAGTGACGAGTTATATAGGCTTTCTCTTGCACTTATGCGAATTAGGCATATTAATTTGCCAGTGTCACTACATAGACTTTAGACTTATAGATATGTAAGTGTTCTAACAGAGGACATAAATTGTGACACTGAGATCAGAAGATGTATTGGGATGGCCAAAGATACATTCCAAAAGCCAAGCATAGTATTAAGAAACAGAAAAAGTTTGAAAGAAACAAAGAAGAAGGAGAAACTTGAAACAAAAGAACTGTGGTTCTACAGAAGGATGATGAGGATAGCATGGACCAAACATGTAAGCAATGACAAGGTTTTAGAGAAAACAGAAACAATTAATTCCTGTTCTGCCAAACTATTTACATAAATTTGTTATGTAGGTTATTCACTGTTTTCCGCTGTCACTCTTGCTTTCAATATTTCCTGTGAGTGTTAAATTTTCTAAACTCTCTTTTCTCATCCAGCCCACAAAAACAAATCCCCTTTAAAAATAATAAAACACAACATAAAAGAAGCCTATCATGAATGTTACTACCAAAAAAATGATAATGTATCTGGGAGCCACTAAATTTGTTTTAAGAAAGTCACTCATAAAGGACTAGGTTAAAATCATGGCAAATGGGCTAGATGTCAATGCTCTGCCAACTCTCAGCATCAGCAGCCATGACCTTGGTCATCTAACATGACAAATGCATCAACTCCAGTTTTTATCAACTCTACCCTTCCACCTAATTGCTGTCCTTGTCCACATAGAGATATTCTGCTCAGATCTTGGCAGGACAAAGAATGTACTCAAAAAATGTCAACAGTCTCTTTCTGATTCTAAGTATAACTGTCTTTTTTGTTTCCATTCTCCTTAAAACTTTCTTTGTTGTTCAGTCCATGGTATTTTCAGCATCCTTTTGTAGACCCACATAATCTAAATTTACTGCCACTGAGTAACTGCATCAGAAAGAGTTTGGTCACACGTTTGCAGTAAACTCCCTTTTGAATGGTTGCCAAGTTGCATCAAAGCTGTGCAACTGGTTCTCAAACCATTCAAAATACTTAGATACTCACCAAATAAATATTGGACAATGAATCAATATACTGTATTGTTTTGACTATTATTGTTAGAAAGACTCCAGATAAACTTGTAAAAAGAATGGACAGTAATAACATAACAATAAAAGATCTAACTGTTCCCAGGATTGTATCTACGAGATGTTTTACCTTAAAAATGTATCTAAATATTATTTATGTAAACACCTGCATAGATGGGATGTCACATAATAAAACCAATGTTTTTGCATTTGAATGATTCATTTTATGATAGTAAGGGTAGCCATTTCCTTTTAAGGAAACATTCACCATTTATTGACTGAGCAAAAAGTGCTTTTGGTTAAAATTTATCAAATCTTTCTATTTAAACAATTTTTCAAGAAAATATATTCCTCAATTCTACTAATTGCCCTCTCCAGTGTGATTTCTACAATGTTTGGTCGAATGTGTTATAAGCAGACCCTCATTTCTTCTTCAGTTGAGTGTCGTCTTTCTCACTTCTTATTTTTGATGTTATTTAGGGTTGAGAAGTCTAAATTTACATAAATAAGAAGTAGAAAATAACAATAAAACTGACAATGCCTTTTTAGCTCATGTGGAGTATTCCTTTTGTATTGAAATCCAAAATGTACCAAGGGGTACTGTTGAATTTTTTTTTTAAGCCTTCGATCACTAGAAATGGTGGCCAATTCTTCTTCTTCTTCACATAACTCAAGTCCATTATTAGAAGGAACATTTATGAAGGGATTTCAAATCTAATCATACTTTTCTGTGCTCAATGACAGAAAATAATAGATAAAAATAATAGATAAAATAATTTTTAAAAATTAATATTAAAATAAAGTATTTAAAATAACATAATCGAAGAATAAGGAAAAGACTTATTTGAAAAAATGTTAAATATTTCTTCATTTACTCAAATACTAACATTGTACCATTACTATTTCCACACACACACACATATATATATATATGTATGCTGTGAGAATATTTTGCATCACACTTAAGAGGATCACACAGCACACTAGTGTGGTGTGGTACAGTAGTTGAGAATCACTGAATGTTTTGGTTTTGTAGCGATTTGTGGTGTCAGGTGAAACTATGACTAGCCTAGCCTATTCTATGTTCAATTTCATTATCTCCTGTGCTAAATTTGTCATGATTGGTCAATACAGCAAGGTATTTGAAATGTTTAGTATTTACTAATTCCACATCCTGAATTTTTATGATGTATTCAGGGCAGATACCATCACTGCTTTCATTCTAATTCCAATTCCAGATTATAGTTTCTGTTTTGGAAAGGTTTATCTTGAGTCATATTTCTCAAGGCATCTGGTAGCAGATGTTCACTTTTTGTTCAAGATCATTCTTATCCCAAGTATGAATACCAATGTCATCAACATAGCACCCCATCATCTGTACACTGACTCCAAGAGGAAAAGCAGGAACATTGTTTCTTATTAGTAGATTCATATGGGGTGTGGTATAGAGTTCTTAATCTGTGTTCATTTCTTAACATCTAGTTCAAAATGTTACTCCACCTCCTCTCTGTCATTTTCTGAGTTATATTGGATGACTGTTACCATAAAAAGAGTCAACCTCTAGCCTAGGCGTCTAGTCCATCCAATGTAGCTTGAAATTCATCACTAAAAACTTCTTTTGAGAAATAATTTTCCACCTACTTCTTCACACAACATACAATATTCTCTTTGCAATATTTACTTAAAAGTAATGTCAGTTTGGTATTTACAATCATGTTTATGGTCATTACATAATTTAATTGCAAGTTTTGCACATCATCTGAGCTGTATGAAATATAGATATCAGTTTTTTTATGAAGCAAATTCATAGGTGAAGAAATTAATCTTATGTAGCAGATGTGAAGCCACATAACATATTTTGTCTTTTGTATTGTGATATAGTTGTAGGGAGTGCAATAATTTTCTGAGTAGCCTCATTGTTTTAGAGAAGCAACTGACACAAAACATTAGTTAACAACAGAAAAATGTGCCAATAATACAACTCTCTCAAAACATATAAAGAACCACATAACTACAAACAAGAGTACACAAAAAATTAAAATGCAACATGAGAAAAACAATACTAGTTAACAACAAAACCTCAAAATGATATAACCTTTGCTTAGAGGAGAAAATAGAAAAAATCAGATTTCTAAAATACAGTAAAACCTTGGTTCTCAAACATCTCACATGTTGAACAAATCAGTTTTTGAACAGAATATTCAAGATGAAAATGCTTTGGTTATCAAACAAAATTTTGGTTCTCAAACAACATTGGCAAACCAAGCCAAACCGAGTTAACCTGAATGGAATCATTTCTGAGTCAACTGCCATGTGGTATACATTCATGAGTTTTTCTGTGCTTTTCTTTTCCAATTTTATTGTACTGTGCCTTTTCTCTCTTTATTAGTCCATGGATCAAAAAAAAAAAAAAAAAAAAGAAACTAGCAGTGATACTAGTAAAGCAAAAAGAAAATTTAAGAGAAAAACTGTTGATGATATTGTCTCTTCCTACTCAGTTTCATATGGCAAAATCAAAGATCTATACTATTCTTATAAATAAAGACACGATCATGTCTTTCCTTCCCTTTTCCAAATAATAACATCTCTTTCCTTCCCCTTCCACTTATACCATCAACTCTCCGCCTTATAGTTACGGTAAAATTAAATTGTTCATCTATATTTTATCTGTTTAGTATTCTTTTTTTTCTTAGATTTAATGATTTTCATTAGTTTTATGTATTATATGATTTTCATTAGTTTTATGTATTATATGATTTCCATTAGTTTTATGTATTATATGATTTCCATTAGTTTTGTGTATAAACTTGTGCACATGTTGTTAAAGTTTAAATAAGCAATCATCTTGGGACCAAGAATAGATTAATCCATTTTACATTGATTCCTAATGGAAAATAGTTTCAGCTTATCAACATTTTGGGTTATGAATGGGCTTCAGGAACGAATTAAATTCATGAACTGAGGTTCCATTGTAATATAAACTCTTGAAAAAAGATTTCTAAATGAAAATGACATGAAAACATATTCTTACTATGCTTTCTACAGCACATGATTATTTCGAAGACAGTTTCACACCTTAAGCAATAAACAGATCACATAGTAATTCTCTTAGTGTAGGCTCCCTATGTAAATCACAACTAATAACCTACACGTAATAAACTTTGGTTAAAAGCAAATATTAAGTCGTAGAAATTTTATATTAAAAAAATAAATAAATTAAATTAAATATAAGCAAGTAAAAAATTGCAAATAAACAATTCCAAGGTCATAATGAAAGCAGTCTTACAGAAATCATTAATAAACAAACAAAAAAAAAACTGAAAAAATGGTTTCCTCTTTTACTTCTTCCAATAAGCTTCCAGTGGTTTATATAGAGAGCCTACACAAAGAGGAGTACTATGTGATCTGTTCATTGCTTAGCGTGTGAAATTATTGGTCACCACGCAATGCTGATTTCTATGTCCATCTATCTACATGAGCTTTAGCTCTGATATTGAGCACTCTTTCCTCATAAATATAGCAAATTTTAGACAATATATGTGTGTGAGTGCATGTGTATATTTTATTTTACATGATATACTAGAAATATAATCTGTTTTTAAGAGTATATGTAAAAAGTAAATAAAAACCAAGAAAAAAGAATTACAGAAACTTCAATATACTATCCATTTAGTGATGTGTTCAGTTTTCTTACATAAAAGCCATGTAAATTCAATTTATATCACAATGAATCTACTTTTCTTTTTTAGATTTATTTACCTCGATTTCATGTCTCATAAGCATCTAAGTTCAAAGAGGATAAAACAAAAGACAAAGAAAGAAAGAAAGAACAAATCCATTGTGATTCTGTAATAGGAAATTATACAAAGAGAAAATGTATTTCCCATTTTAACAAGCCAAGGAAATTAAATTGAGCAGACTTCATTCAATCCCTACTCAAGGGAACATGATTATATGTTGTCTCTTCACCTCATGTTACTCTCTCAATGATATAAGTTATGAATCAGTTAAAACCATGGAGAAATCTCTAAGAACATTCCAAATATTGTTTGAACAATTGAACATCTTCTTTATAGAATGAAAGCTGAAATAATTTTGATAGAGACCATTGTTGGAAAATGAGGAAGTTGAAGCAAGCAGAATATATTGACTTGGCAGCAAGATGCATAAATTGTTCAAGTATGGATATCAACATTATCTAGTTTCTTTTGACTACAAATGTAGGTGTTGGAGAACTACCTAACATATTGTCCAGGTACTTGGGTATTCGTTGGATGGGCCTAGGGCTGTTGAAATGGACAGAACTGCTTGGTATATTAATGACCAATATTTTCCTGTCAATGTCATAAGAGCTAAAGAATTCATAAAACCAAAAAAGAGCATGGATCCAATTGTCCTCTAAAAGTATACATAAATTCTTGAGGCTGAAATAATTGACAGAGACCACTGTTGTGTTTTTCTTTTTTTCCCTTGGAAAGAAAGGCTTATTTTTTTTAAGCATTTCACCTCAAGCAAAGTGGGAGTGCCACTAGCACACAAGGGGTTACAGAGAGCGGGGGCAAGAGTAAAGAGGCATGACAGAGTAAAAGATGAAGAGAAGGATGGGGAATTAGGTCAAGGCATCTGGAGATGTTGATTTACATTACATTTGAATATTTGGAGATTATAGCTATCAGGGAAGCAAGTAAGTGGAAGGGAGTTCCACAAATGGGAAGTGCAAGACGTGAAGCTATTGGAGTAGAAGAGACAGCCATATTTAACCGTTTTGACAGTGAAAGGGTGGGACTGAGATGCCAAACTAGTAGCATGTTTAAACTCATGCAGTTTGGGAACCAGCAAAAGTAGCTCATTGGAGCAGTTACCATGAAAGTATTTGTAGAAAAGACAGAGAGAAGCAATGAAGAATAAAACAAAAACATAATATTAACAACCTCAGCTATATAAAATAGGGATTCACTTGTCCAAAAAATATTTGGAATGTTAATGATTCTTCCACAAATTACAATCTCTAACAGTTTTAAATCCTTAGTTTCAGAACAGAATATCTTCTGAGACCATACTACTGAGTTGAATCAAATTCATTTCCTCTATATTCCAAATGTAAGTAGAAAGTTCCAATTAGACAGGTTTTTCCCCCAAGAAATGCCATTTTATAGAATAGACTTCTGAGTGGGTGCTTCCCTGAACACTACACTCTTCATGTCAAGAGACATTATTTATCCTCCTAATCCTCAAATTTTTCACTTCTTACCATCTCCTCTTTTGTTCATATCTCACACCTCATTTATCATTACCATTTTAATAGTAAGCTTTGAATGGTTCTTGAGACTTTTATTGAGTGAAATTTAGTATAAAAAATGTCGATCCATATCTAGAAAGTCTTGCTCTCCAGGGAACAGGCCTTGGCAAAATTGCATGGAAGGCAGACAGTTGTTCATCCATCAAGTTTGCTTTCTTTATGCTTTCCATAATGACAAAACAATACAAATCATCATTTTACTCTGGAAATGGCTACATGTAACCCAAAGTTCTATGTTAACAAATTCTTCTATCCCACTTCTCACTTGTGGAACTCTCTTCCTGCTCCTTGCTTCCCAGTCAACTTTGATCTTCTAAAAATTTAAATGCAATGTCAATCATTATCTTCTGTATTTTCCTTTCTTTTTCTTTTATTGTCCACTCTCCTTAATAGTAGTTTTTATTGTATTCTCCAACACACAGTAACTCCTTGTGTCCTAGTGGCTTTATTGCCTTGATTGGGATGAAATGATTATTAAAAAAACACAGCTTGGCACCAGTGTTGTTGCAGGAGTTACCAGAATGAGGTTGAAGAACTTTCAGATATTAGGGAGTCCAGATTTATGTTTATCCTCAAGATTTCATCTCAGAGTTTTCATATGAATGGGTATAACTAAAGAACTTTAAAGTTTTTCTTCTCCTAGACTGGTTGCCCTATCAAGACTAGAGAGCCCAGTTTTCTTTTTCTTACTGGAAAATGGAAGGAGATAAGAGACTAATTCATGTCTTTACAAACACAGATATGATGCTTAAGCAGTCCATACCACAACCCAAATTAATGTACCAATAGAAGACAATACTTCTACTTTCTCTTCTGAGGCTAATATATTGATGAAGAGACTGATGCTGATGATATAAGTATTCATAGTTGAGATAAGAATGGAACTTTCATGTGGATGTCATACATGGCTCCAAACCATTCAGAAATATCAAAACTGCCAGTTGTATATAACTGCTTTCTAAGATCAATTGTTAAAAATGGCTTTGACTGAGTGAAGCCTCCATATCTTGGCACAGGTCATCTTTCTTTGAACATTGCAGACAGGTGCTACAGAATTGCAAACAGAGAACTGTATCAAATAACAGAAACCACATTACTCGAAGACTATCAACAGCAACAACAACTAAAATGGATATCATATTTAATTCAAAGAGAAAATAATGAAATGATAAAGATGTTGACATTCCACACTACTTCAAATAAAATGTTAGGAAGTAAACACCAACCAGACTGCAAAGAGAGATAACTGCTACTTAACTTGAAAAACCTATTCTCATAAAAAATTGTTTTAAGAGAAAGATTTTATAAACTTCAACCGAAACCAGTACTGGCTCTTGTTCAACAAATGCCAACAGTTTCCTTGTAGAGAAACGGCTCATACAAGCATTACCATAGAACAGTTAATATTATCATTAGCATTGTTATCCCTACGAGTAACAAGAGACTGTTCAAATCTGAGCAGAACAGTCTTTGTCCCACATAACATTGTCAACTGCTGAAGTGCATTTCTTATTCCCTAACTATGCTTATAGCCACTGTTTGGTTTCCATAAATATTCAGCAACTATTAATGAATGTCAAAATGAGCACTTGTTTCAGCATGGTGGAATTCAAGATAATATGTTTACTTTGTGTTATACTAGAACACACCTATTCTATTGTTAATAGACTCTCCCACCTATAATAAATAGGAGTAGTAGCAGTCGCCAGTCGCTCAGTGAGTTGGTCAGTCAGTTGATGTCGGACATTAAAGTATCAGCCACCACAACTAGATTGCTGTGTCATTAACTATTATATCAAGTTCCTAACATTTTGTACGTCGAACCTTTTTAGGATTGACTTAGTGAAATACAAGCCTCCACTGTGAAACTACTCTATAACACTTTGTACACCCTTTCATGCCAGATATCATTTTATCAGAGACTGTTATTAAGTTATCTGTGACAAGGTGAAAAAAAAAAAAGATGGGTTATTGGTGGGAAGGCTCAACCCCTACAGCCAGGACCTCAACATCATCTTCTGACATTGTGGGTCTAGATAATAAAATAGGAGGCATTACTTTTAGGACACTCCTCATATATTACAGTTTCTTGGAGGCTGTAATTAAATTTCCAGCTGAAATATATTGACATACAATATCTCCTCACATGTATTCATATAAATATATATATATTAATATAAGTAATTTATAAAAGCCTATCTGACACTCACACAGCATTTATATTGAAGAGGAAAAAATCTATACAACTAATAATCGTGAAAACATTGATTTATTTGTCTTAATGAAAACGTATGCCCAGACATAACCCAAGAGAACACTTAATTCTAGAAGCAGACTAAAAACTTATTTTAATTACCAATCAAGTTGTGTTAAAAGAAATATGGAGATTAATGGCAGACAGTTTGTCAGTAAAATACAAAACTTGTTTATTTTTGGAATTCATATACTGTAAAAGTGGATGGCTGCAGAACCAGCAACTCTCTGAAAAAAAATTTAATTATCCAAAAATAAGTTTTAAAATAAATTTGATATTAATGTGATTATTTTGATAGCCACATTTAAAGGGATTTTTTTAAAAATTTTCTTAATTTGCATCAGGCAGTTTTCTAACTCACAAAAAACGCATAAATTTTAGTTAATTTTCCTAAACTAATTACAAATTTCTGTTGTTATTAATCGTTGACTAATATTTCTTTTTATTTCTAATTTATTCTTTGCTCTGAAAGGTTTGATAGCAAGTGATACTCTCCTGGTAAATTTCAAATGCATATACCTTTTGCTTTGTAGCAAATAGTGCTATTATTTGTATTGCTAACAATGTTGCAGTTGGTCACTAATATGTAACAGGAAGTACTATGAGATATGTTCAAAAAGTATCTGACTTTATTTTTCCCACCAAAACTAACAGGTGGCAGGTGACAGCACTCTTCCTGTGCAAGCATGAAAAATTTTGCAGTTGCAGGTTACATCAGTTACTGGCTGTTACACCTAGAGTACAGATGTGCAGTGCATACTCATAAGATTTTTATTGGTTTCAATCTCCAGGAGGAATGATTGTAAAACACTTTCCCTGCCTCTTTTATAGAGAGAAGCACACAAATGCATGCTGGGATTTTTTTTATTGTCCTTTCTCATTACTAAAGTCTTCTCTTTTATTACCAGTTACCCCTTGCATCTTTGTAGTATTATTGATTTGCTTGGGATGAAATGATTAAAAAAAAAAAACGAAATGAAGAAAGAATGTTTGGAGAATTTGACTACATGAGTTTTATAATAGCAGATGATGGAAAGCGTGACATAGAAATCTAAAGGGCAAAATATTAAAATGTAGGAAAATGTCAGAAAAAAAGAAAAGAGTATTAAACTACTATATAATATATAATGTATATAATCTTCTATATTGTTATGATAATAAAGAACTATCCCAACCTACCAATTTCAATACTAACCACTCTGTATAAAATCTAATTACTAACAATCAGTTTAGCAGAATAAAGCTTCTTCAGTTGATATTCAGCATTGTCTATTCATTACAATTTCAATGAATGCTGGGCAGTCTCTTCACAGATGAAGAAGAGACTTGAAGCAATAGAGATGAGGTCCACCCAAAAGATGCTAAAATTTCTGTGGAGAGAAGAGAAAAATCAGGAACAGTTAAGTAAAAAAGGGAACTTCAAGGATACTAATACTTAAGATCAAAAAAAGACATGAAATTTCTGGGACGTATAATGAGGAAAGACAGCCTGGAGAATTTAACACTCACAGAATATATTGAAGGCAAGAGGGACTGATCGGAATCATGAGTAATCTAATAGGTTTGTATGAACTGGTGGAAAACAATGACAAAGTGAGGTAGTGAAAGGGTAAAAGAGCAAAAAAAAACAAAAAAACAGGAAGTTGTAGATATAGTCATCACTAGTATCTGGAGAGATGACATAAAGTGAAATGCCATGTCACCAATATATGATAATTAATGTGCTAGACTACCAGTACTAGAGAGTTCCGCACAAAAAAACAGGAAATTTTAGATTTATGACATGATGAAAAAAATTAACTACATATTTTTTTTTTAAAATTAACTGCATATTTTACTGTATGAATGAAATAAAAAAAATAAACTAACATGCAAATGTTTTTAACCATTTGTTGTTTGAAGATATTCAAATTTTCACCACAAAGTAACTGTTCTCTTTAAGAAAGGACATTCAACTTGGGGACTGAAAGTTCTTTAGTTCGAACATCACATTCTGTTTTAAGTGACTAAGTTTTCTATTCTTTGCTTTTGTTTTAAATAACTGTAGCAAAAATTCCAACAATTAAATAAACTGTATCAAATTTCCTCAAATTTTTATAGTCATGTATTTTGGTTTGAAATTCTTTCAGGAATGAAGATATTCGAAAAAAAAATCCAGGGTGCAGATATATAATCTGATAAGATTCAGTAGCAGCACTCTTGAGAATTTTCCTTCAAAATAAGTTACTTTCTTTTTTAATAAATGTGGCATTCTTTAGATATTAATATTACATGTTGATATGCATTTAGTATAGCAGTTTTCAGCAGAGAAAGTGTAATCAGTGTTTACATAGCATTTTTTAGCCTTTTTATTTCTGTTTTTATTTTTAATTGCCTTGAAATTTTTTCTTTGTGGGGTACTAATTTTTTAATACTATGTTACTAAATGTAAATAAAAGAGCCTAATATTCAGCAAAAATGTGGCTCTACAGAAAACATAACCAATGCACTTTCCAAATTACTTAAATTATGGCTGTCATTTTTTTATAGTATCAGTTGTGTTGACTTTCTTTGAATAGGTCTTCTTTTAATAATATAAAAAAGCAGAACTCTTTCTTACATGTGAAAATAGAGAAATTGTTAAATCCAAGTGGCATAAATAACGAAAAAATTTTAGAGAAAATAAAAACAAAAATGAAACTTATATTTAACAGCAGGAAGAGACAGTTGAAATTTTTAGGGCACAAAATAAGGAAAGAAGGTTTGGAAAATCTGATGCACACAGGACAGATTGAAGGTCAGAGAGAGACAGAGGAAAACAAAGAATAACCTACTTAGTGTGTTTCAGTAAATGGATGGTGGAACAAGGTTGAGAAGAAATAATGAAAAGCCAAAATTTATTAAGAGCTACAAAGGAGAGGAAATTGTGGAGAGCCATGATCACCACACTTCCTGCAGGGACATGACACATAAAGAAGAAGAATATTATATAGAAATTATGTATGTCTTAGATATAAATGTGAGATATCTCATAGGCTAATATTTATCCAGACACCATTGACTACCAATACTTGTACCAACCCAAACTGTAATATTAAATATTGTTATATTAAATTTTATAGAAAGAAGGAAAAAGAGTACCGAATTACTATGGACAATCTCAAAGATTAAGAAAAGACTTGAAGCAGTAGAAATGTGGTTCTACAGAGGGATGCTGAGAATCTCATAGACAGGACATGTGAATAACGAGGAAGTTTTAGGGAAAATGGAGGGACAGAGAATTCTCAGAGCTACAAAATATGGCCATATTACATTGAAACAACATTAAGCCTGCTCAGTACCTCAGTACCTGGGGGAGCACTCAGGAGTACCAGGTGCTGTAAACTTGGATATGTGTGCGGTGTAATGGATAATGGCTTGGAAGGGAAAATCGGAAAGCCTAGTTCCAATTCCGCTTGGATTCTTTATATTTACTTACATGAAATCACCCTTGGGAAACGTATGAATCCCCCCAGCTATGGGTTAATTAGTAGGATTTGTATCAGTAAAACATTATTATCTCAAAAGTTGATATGCCATAAAACACAAATCAATCAGAGCTACAAAGGAGAAAAAGTTGAGGAGAGTCTTGATTGTCCACATGCTGAAGAGACAGAGCACGCAGAAAGAAGAAGAATATGAAATGTAAGTGACAGGAATCTTATATCCCATTAATTACAGCACTAAATTTTTTCTCAAAATAAATCTACTGAAAATAAGCAATGTTTTTCATATGAAAAGGGAAGAACATTTTATGAATCATGTTTCTAAAGGTGGTTTTGTTTTTAATTCCTCTTCTGGAAAAATTTTGGGAATTATTGATTACCATAATAAACTGTCAGTCATGGTAAGTTTGATAGCATCAATAAAACAACTTTGGCAGAGAATTAAAAGGGATAAATTGTAATAGAAAGTAGTATTGAGAAAAATCATTAAGATTTATTGAAAATTACTTTTTTTTTACAGCATACTTTTTTACCACATATTTTTAGAAGTTTTGCTAGATAAAAATTGTAGTTTGGATTATGGTTTACCTTTCATTTAACTACTTTCTTTCAAAACACTTTTTTTTTTCATTTTTATCATTTTTCCCTTTATTTCTTCTCTTCTTATTTCTCTACTATTTGTTATTCTTTATATAAAGAATGCACATATATATATATATATATATATATATATATATATATGTATATGTATATATATATGTGTGTGTGTGTGTGCGTGTGTGTTATGAGATGGATTGAATCTGACATATATTAATTTGTTTTGCTTAAATGTTATTTTAGATAGATACTCATATTTGAGTAAATGCTCCGTTTATTTAATTAAAGTGTATTTTTAGTTAATTACATTTACCGGCCTAAACATTCGAGAAATATTGTCAGAAAATATGCATTCTCTAGCAGAGAATTTGAGTGCAAAAAAAAGAATTTTGAGCTTTCTTTAACCAGAAGTCCTATGTGGTTAAGCACATCAGATCTAATGACATTTCCCCATAAGGTATGCAAGTGTGAATCCTGTTAATGTATACTTCCTAACTCTGTTTAAATACATTGAGCACTATTTTGTTTGCACCATAAATTAAATAAATATTTATTTGCATATACATGATATCGCTTTAATATACAGTTGCTAATATCTCATTATTTAGTTTATATTTACATTTATATATATATATATATATATATATATATATATATATATATATGTGTGTGTATTTAGGCAGCATTTTTTCATTCATACATGTTTCATTAAATAATATAGACAAGTGTTGTCTATTTATTTTATGTAAATTCTTTTCATAACGCCTGATAAGCTTAATAACATTATCATTAAACGAAGAAAGAAAATCACAATATTGATCCATATTTTTTAATCCAATCTAAGCTTTCAGCTTACATAAGCCATTATCAAAGATGTTAATTACTGTACAACATATTAAGCAATATACAGACAAGACAGTGATGATAGTCTGCCGTTGTTTACATGAATGATTTCCAAGCAACGATAAACATGTGCATATAAGACGCTAGAAGCGAAAGTCACACCGCAGCTCATAACGTCACACATGACCATGTGAGAGTGAATTCGAGAAGTATTAAGTATGGGAAGCCGTTGGTATAAACCAATGGCTTCTGTTACCAATTATAGACATTTAAGGATATTTGTAGAGATTCCATAGTTGAATTTGTTTAGGTTTCAAACAGTTGAAATCCTTTTCTGCAACTGGCATTTTGAGATAAGGAGTGTCTTTATTGCACCATGTCCCTTCAGGACGTTGGCAATCATGGCTCTCAATGCAGTGTTATCATTTATATTTTATGTTGTTAAGATTGTGGCCACCAAATAACAAATCCTAGTAGGACTTCTAATTCTCTCAGAATCACCTCACTGTATAGGCTGAATAAATCCGGTGTGAAGGCCATCCTTGTCTTAAAACATTTTCTATTTTTTTATATTTACTGAATTCATTTTCTATCCATATGCAGGTGGTTCACTGCCATTATAGGTACTGGATTATTCTAATATCCATCCAAAATGTGTCTAATTTACCTAGCACTTCCAACAGATCTGTATGATGTACTTTATCAAACACTTTTGAATAACCTATAAAATAGAGCTACACATCATTCTGGAGTTGTATTGCACTTTCTGATATCAGCCTGAGATTGAATATTACATTCCTTGTTCCAGTGTCTTTAATGAACTGACAATTTTTGTCCTATTCCTGGTCTAATTCTTCTGCATGATTTATTCATCAGAATTCAGATGATAAGTTTTGTTATGTGGCTCATCAGGCTGATTAAATTGGAGTTTCTTTTGCTCTTTGTATACTTTTTCCTCACTTTCTTTCTACTTTCCCCTCTTATTTCTCTATTGTTATACACCCTTATATATATATATATATATATATATATATATATATATATATATATATATATATATATATATATATATATATATATATATATATATATATATATATATATATATATATATATATAAATGAAATAAATCCTAAAGAGCTAAAAATAACCTGCCTAGGTTTCACCTAAACAGATCTTCAGGGTAAGCTGGCTAAAGAGGAAATGACATGAAACAGTATTTATTGATAAAACCACAAAACGCTAATTAGCATAAAACCTCATGACAGAAGAAGATATATATATATATATATATATATATATATATATATATATAATATATATAAAGAGAGAGAGAGAGATAGACAGACAGACAGAGGGGAGGGATATATATATATATATATATATATATATATATATATATATATATATATATATATAAAAGGCAGGATGTGCGTGTGTGTGTAACGAATGCACGGCCACAATTTTCGATGGATTTGCACCAAAATTTACATGCACATGCTCCAAGTTAGTCGGAAGGCCAAGACCAACTTTGCATTTCCCAACTCCCATCGATAGTGGAAATAATTGATTTTTTCATGTTTCTACAGCAGTTTTCATGTAGTTTGCAGCCATTTTGTACTGGCCAGAGTGAGAGCCTATAGCTGGCTGCCACAAATAGGCAGGAAGATTCTATTGGCCAGCATGAGAGCCAACAGCTGACTGACATGAATGTTAACTAGCATGCTAGCATGCAAAAAAATCGATAGCTGCATTTGTCACAAGTGGGAAAAATTTAAATCTGCATGGCACTTTACTCCAATTGGCTCATTCACTTGCTTAAACTCAACGTTGATTCTGATTCCGCAGAACTGGGTTGGGTGTGAAAAAGTATTTGTTGTTAACATTCTTTTTTCATTTGGTTTTTCCAGTTACGAGTCCTTTTTTTAAAGCTGATCGTTTTGTGTTCATTTTGTTTAGTTCTTTTTTCTTAACAGATTTAATGTTTAGTATAGAGCTTAGAAAAAATTCGCAGTGTGAGATAGGCAAGAAGTAAGGCATGTAGCAACATCAGCATGGCAAAGGGAACTCCTTTAAAAGGCAAGGAAGGGGAGAAATATTTTAAGTCAAGTGATAGCGATTGCTGTATGAGTTGTATTTATTTTTGAATCAACCAGGGGGCAATGCCAGGCCATGCTGCTAGTATATATATATATATATATATATATATATATATATATATATTTTAGAGAGAGAGAGAGAGAGATACATACATGTATATATATATATATATATATATATATATGTAAAATTAGGAATTTATTTATTTACTAATTTTTTCCTATTTTCATTTATCCTACACTCTTGTATATTGTGTTTCATTTTTTAAGATGTCGGTTTTTTATTTCTGTTTCTCCTTTCCAAGTCTTATCTGAAATTAGAATCACAGCCATGATGGCACCTACCCTGAATCCAACATAAAAATTTAGGATGTGCAATTTGTAAATAAATGTTTTAAATACCTCAGCATCTGTATGATTTATAGTAAATTGAGTGGAGATGATAAGGAAATTGAACACCACAAATTGCTATAAAACAAAAAACATTAACCTAAAACCTCGAATCCTAACCTCATCTGATTGATATGGATGTCATGGATGGTGTCAAATATTCTCAGAAATATCCAAACTGGCAGCTATATACAGCTTCTTTCTGAGACCACTGCTTTGAGTGAATGAAACCTGGAGTTCTTACTGAGAAGTGTTCTTCTTTGAACCTTGTGGATTGGCGCTACAGAATCACAAAGAACTGTGCCAAATAACAGAAAGCACATCACTTGAGGACTTCCAACAGCAGCAACAAATAAAATGGATAGCACACATAACTCTAAGAAAAAAGAAAGGGTTAGTAAGAAAGTGCACCTCAAACCTGGAAAGGGCAATGACAGTTAAATGGCTTTTAGAAACCTATTTTCATGAAATATTGTTTCAAGAAAGAGACCAGTAGAGTGCTTGGTTGGTCAATAAATGCCAAATATTTCCTTATAAGGAAATGGCTAATATTATTATCATAAATTACCATTCATTGCTAGTATTCTTTCTAATTTCTTTTTATTTATTTTCTATTCACTCTTTTTATTCATTCTTCTTCATTCTAAATTTTTTTATTGTTTCTTTTTTTTATCCATTCCACATTTTCATTCAAAATTCTTTTCCATTCCATTTCTTCTCTTTCTCTTTTATTCTTCATCTTTATTCTAAATTCTTTATTTTTCCCTTTCTTCTTTTATATTCTTCTCTTTCTTTATACATTCTTTTTCTTTCTTTTTCTTCTTTTATTTTTCTATACATTCCTCATCTTCCTCCTCAGTTCTTTTCCCTTTCATCTTTTCTATTTTATTCCTCTCCTAATTCCTTCATAGAGAACAAAATGAAAGGAAAACATTTTTTAATTCATTTCTCTACTCCTAAATAATTTTTTTTATCATTTTTTTTCATTTGTGGTTATAAAATAAGCACATACCTTCTCCCCTCTTGCTTGTAACCATCCACTATAATAAAATAAATGTTTTCAGTACTAAAGATGAATTAATCAAATAAGCTTCTACTTAGAGTTGTTGCTATATTACATCATTTGTCTTCAATTTAAATATTTTCTCTTTTCTTTTCCTTCAGTTTTTATTTATTCATCTACTTTGTTCTAAATTTTTTTCCTTTCCTTTTTTCTTTTTCTTTCTATTTGTTCTTTTTTTTTTTCAATCTACCCTCTTTTAATTACATATGTCCCTTTTATTCATTCCATTGACAGTTTTATCTTTTTTCTTCTCTTTCTCTTTTTATTCATTCCTCTTTTTCATTTAAAATATTTTAATTCTTCTTCTTCCTATTTCTTTCACTTTTATTTAATCATCTTCATTATAAATTTATTTTCTTTGCAATTTCTTTTACTTTTTACTCATTCCTCTTTTTCATTTTAATTTCTCTTTCTTAACATTTCTTTCCTTTAATTCATTCTACATTATTTTTATTTTTCTCTTTCTATCTTTATTCATTCCTCTTCTTCATTTTAAATTCTTTCTCGTCTATTTTTATTAAATTCTTCTAATTCTAAATTATTTTCTATTTTTATTCATTCATTCTTTTATTTTTTCTATCCATTCCTTCTCTTCATTCTAAATTCTTTTTCCATCCTTCCTTTTTTTAATTTTTATTCCTTTCATTTCTTTTCTTTCCAATGCTTTTCATTCTAATTTTTCAGTCCATTTTATCTTTTTCCTTAAATTTTCTATAATCATTTTCATTCCTTTTCTGACTTTTCTCTTTTCATTGATTCCTATTCTTCTAAGTTCTTTTTATCTTTTTTATTCATTCATCTTCTTCAGTCTAAATCTTTTTTTCCTTTCCATCTCATCATTTTCATTCCATTTATTCCCCTTCATGTAAACTTCTTTTTCTTTAACTTTTCTCCTTTTTCTATTGATTCATTCCTCTTTCTTCATTCTACATATTTTTCTTTTTTCTTTTTCATTCAGTGTTCTTTCTATTTCATTTTGTTCAGATTATAATTTTTTCTCTCCTCAATTTTTCAATCTTTACTTTCTTTTTTGTCAAAATTCTCTCATTATTTATTTTTTTTCTATTTATTTTAAGTTCCGCCATATTCTTTTGTTTCAATTAATTTTTTCGAGTTTTCTAAATTTTCCTGTTCCTATTCTCAGTCAACAATTCTTTACTTTAATTTGAATCAATCCTCACAGCCATTTTACACATATTCTTTCCTTTTACCCCAGCTACTTCTTTCTCTTACATTTCCAATTCACTTAAATTGTTTTCTTTCATTTCACCTCCATCATAACTAATCAAACTTCCAAATCTTTTTCTTCCACTTCTCTTTAATAACAAATACCCAAAACTATACGCTTCTTTTATATTCAAGTTAAAAGTCTCTAATGAAGCAGAAAATGACTATAGACCTTTCGAAAGATGGCCAGAGATGGACGGCCATGTTTTTTTTATTTTTATTTTTCCTTCTTTTTGTACTTGATGGAAAATATTACACTCAATTTTTCACTTTTCTGGATATTATAATTTAAAATGAATACCCAGGAGTAAAGCCTCAAAAACTGATGTATTTTAGATTATTCTGTCATGTATGTATGTATATAGCTGTAGGTAGCAGAGTGGTTAAACAATTGGAATCAAGGTTATAAAGGTTGGAATTCAATTCTATTTGTCAGGTATTTCAGGCATTTTAAATTAAAAACCAATTAAAAGGAAAAAAACATATTTCTAAAGTGGCTTTTTAGCTATCGCTAACATGTTTCATAATCAAATGAAATAAGCAAACAAGTGAATATAAAGAATTTTCAATTTTCTAAAACCTTAGGAGAACTTAGATTGAGACAGTGTAATAGACTGACCCATTTTATAGAGGGTTGCACATAGAAGCTCAAATGAGAAAGAAACAGTGCATTCATACAGAAAAAATTATGATAGTCCTTGGGATATTTGGGTGTGACAAACCTTAATATATAAATATTTATATATATATATATATATATATATATATATATATATATATATATATATATATATAAAGGTTTGTCCTATCCAAATATCCCAAGGAGTGTTTTTGAGGCAAGTGTCTAAAACAAAATCCTCAACACATAAGCTGTTGGGAGAACACACACCTTTTTTTATTAAGTCAAACTGTAATGAGAACAAAAATAATATATAAAGTCTAACGTTAACAGCATTAATTCAAAATATGGCTCAATACTGAGAGTAGAACAATAATTATTTATTATAATTTTTTCATATAGACAAAAATATTTTACTCACCACAATGATGAAATATCATATTTCGGTGCATTTACTTGCACCTTCACTGGTGAGAACAAATAACCATTTTGGTTCTCACCAGTCAAGAACAAGATTTCATCTTTACAGTGAGTAAATTGTTTTTGTCTATATGAAAAATTATATATATATATATATATATATATATATATATATATATATATATATAAAAAGGCAGGATGTGTGTGTGTAACAAATGCATGGCTGCAATTTTCAATGGATTTGCACCAAAATTTACATGCACATGTTCCAAGTTAGTGGGAAGGCCAAGACCAACTTTGCATTTCCCAACTCCCATCGTAGTGGAAATAATAGACTTTTGCATGCTTCTACAGCAATTTTAATGTAGTTTGTGGCCATTTTGTACTGGCCAGAGTGAGAGCCTATAGCTGGCTTCCATGAATATGCAGGAAGATTCTATTGGCCAGCGTGAGAGTCAACAGCTGACTGGCATGACTGTTAACTAGCATGCAAAAAAAATTGATAGCTGCATTCATCACAAGTGGGAAAAATTTAAATCTGCATGGCACTTTACTCCAATTGGCTCATTTGCTTGCTTAGACTCAACGTTGATTCTGATTCCGCAGAACTGGTTTGGGTATGAAAAAGTATTTGTTGTTAACCTTCTTTTTTCATTCGTTTTTTCCAATTATGAGTCCTTTTTTAAAGCTGATTGTTTTGTGTTCATTTTGTTTAGTTCTTTTTTCGTAACAGATTTAATGTTTAATATAGAGCTTAGAAAAAATTCGCAGTGTGAGATAGGCAAGAAGTAAGGCATGTAGCAACATCAGCACGGCAAAGGGCACTCCGTTAAAGTCAAGGAAGGGCAAAAATATTTTAAGTCAAGTGATAGCGATTGCTGTATGAGTCGTATTTTTTTTGAATCAACCAGGGGGCAATGCTGGGCCATGCTGCTAGTATATATATATATATATATATATATATATATATATATATATATATATATATATATATATGTATGTATGTATGTATGTAATAAAAGTTTATACTGAGATCAAGAGCAAATGCAGTCTTTAAGCATGAAACAGAATGAAACATGTTCTGAGTTTACCAATTGTCCTCTTTTATATTTATATAAATTCTGTCTCTAATATTGAGTACTTTCACCCATAAATATAGCATTCCTTAAAATTATATTTTTATCATATATATATATATATATATATATATATATATATATATATATATAAATATATATATATAAAGACTTTGATGGAGTTTATCATCAAAGGATGAAATGTGCTGACTAAGTGGTCTTTATTTATATTGTCTTTTTACAGACATATTTTTTGTTATACCTGAATTTTTACACAAACACACACACACACATATATATGAGATAATGATATATATTTTTATATATCAAGAATAGGGAAATTGTATGACAAAGTGGAAATAGTTTACTTCTGAAATGTTTCATCCTTCAAGACTTCATTGTACTAAATTTGTTACATTGGTACAACTACACATGCACACGAATGAGGGATGCTATGAATTCTAGAATTTTTCAATTTTTTTTTTACTATCTAGCTGATTTCATTTAAAGTCTTTTTCTTTTTCTTTCCATCACTTTTGTTAGTAGATCTGCTAGGAATGATGAAAAGTTGTAAGAACCAGGGTAGATGACCTTGCAATCAAGGCACTCTCTAGACATCATAGTGAATTGTTTTCTCCTTTGGTCAGATTAGCATTTTTTAGGTCAAAATTGTGGCTTCCAAACATTAGCTAGTAAATACTAATTTTACTTTGATCAAAATTTTAATAATAATAATAATAATAATGATGGTAATAGTAATCATTCCTTTGTAAGGAAACATTCAGCATTCATTGAATGAGCAGCCAGTACTGCTGTCAGTTGAAATTTATCAAATCTTTCTCTTAAAACAATTTCCCAGGAAAATAGTTTTCTCAAGTCCAGTAGCTGTTATCACTCTTTCCAGTTATCTATCTTTTCCAGTATTGATGAGGGTTTCCTTCCTAACCTACCGAGGTCTTACAGATGGGTTGGCTAGATGTAACTATAAGTTCTATGCTAACAGTTTCTTTTCTCACACTTCTCATTTGTGGGACTCTCTTCCGACCATATTGCTTTCCAGAAAAATTTTAATCTTCAAAAATTTAAATGCAAATTCCTTAGTAAAGTTTCCGTTTTCTAGTTCTTCCACACTCAGTAAATCCGTGTGTCCTAGTGGCTTTGCTGCCTTGCTTGGGGTGAAATCGATTAAAAAAAAATTGTTACTGCTGTTGAAAGTCCTCAAGTGATGCGTTTTTTTTTGTTATTTGGTAATGTTGTTCATTTGTAATTCTGTAGTGCCAGTCCACAATGTTCAAAGAAAAATGGCCTTCACCAAGATCCACAGACTTCACTATTTCAAAGAATTTTTAACCATGGAAAGTGGTTGACATACAGCTGATAATTTAGATATTTCTGAACGATTTAGTGCCATGCATTGCATCCATATGTAAGTCTAGATCTGATGAGCCTATTTATAAACATGACAAGATTTCAAGTAAATATTTTGGTTTGCTAGCAATTTGGGGTATTGGACAAAACTATAAAACTACCTCTGATGCAGCCTATTCTGTATAGCAATTTCCTTTCTTCCTATACTAAATTTGTTATAACTAATCTATATACCGAGGTATCAGAAATGTTTAGTATTTACTAATTCCACATCCTGAATTTTTATGATGGATTCAAGGTGTGTCCTCTCACTTTTTCATTCCAATTCTAAATCATAATTTTTATCTTAGAAAGGTTTATACTGAGATCTATTTTTTGGAATTCTTGATAGAGGATGCTAATTTTCTGTTCAAGATCATTCTTATTCCAACTACAAATAACTATGTCATTACTGTACCCAGTGGTGACATCCTACCAGTACCCACTGGTTTGCATAAACCGATTTTTAAAATCCTAAAAGCTTAGTGAACCAAAAATAAAAATTTTCCAAAAATAATCTTAAATATCAATAGCCAATTAAAATAGAATTAATACCATTTCTGTAAGTTCTGCGGAGACTAAAAAAGGGTTTTCTGTGATGAACATAATTTATTCTGACAAAAGAAATCGTCTCAAAGTTAAAAATGTGGCAAATCTTCTAGTCATAAATTTGATAGGTCTTCTACTGGATTTTGGGGATTACAGTGATTCATTTTGAATGTGACTAAAAAAAACATAACACACCTGATGACACTCGAGTCAAAGACCATCATATGTCTGAACAGAAATTTGATCAGAACAAAATTTCAATCTGGAAATAACTTAATAAATAAATGTTTTCTACTAAATTATCAAAATGGTTTAATTCTTTTTGATGCTATAAAGTGATTTGTTTCCATTCTTCAATTGAAAAGATAATAAGCAAAATAGGTTCCTAAAGATTAGCTGCCTTCATAGAATCAGTTCCTGCAAAGTTGGGGTGTGATTATTGAGTATACCCACTTCATCATCAGTATATTGGTCTTGGGAGAGAAAGCAGGATCACTGTCACTGGGGTAATAAGTAAGGTAAACATTTTGTATCTGAGCCCAAACCTTGGTGCACTCAGGTCAAAGGTTATAGGTTTGACTGATAGTGGAAGAACTGAATATAGATAGGGAAACAGATTTTATTAGAGGATTTGGGAATGAGTCAACTGATGATTTGTTGTTTTCAAAATAACATTTCACCAGGAGATAACTGCTTTGTGTAACTTTCAGGGAATTTCAAACTGAATACTTTATTTAATCTACAGGGGTAGATTGTTTTCATTCAGCTGTCCTTGTCTATAGATATATTGTCTAGTTATCATTTAGTACCCACTCAATTAGTCCTTCATCTTTTATCAAAGAGTCCACAGTCTGACCCAGGGATTGAACTCACAATTTCTATGTCACCAAATTCACAAACCAGTGTTTTAATCTAGATAACAACAAAAAAGATGGGTAGAATAGTCCACATGTAAATAATGATCATTCCTCACCCCAAATTCAGACATGCTTTAGGAGTCCATGAATTATTGGTGAAGAAATCTATGTGGGCCATTCACTTTAATCACCAAACTTAACACATTTAGTTTTTTGACAATTTTTTAAATTGAAAATTCCTAGGAAGAACAAAGATCTATTGATATTCAGCAACATTTAATCACATTAAAATGTCTTCTGGAAAATGACTTCCAAGAATACGGTACCATTACAGCGTGTCAGCTTTGCAAGAGGGGTACTTTAGAGATAGAGTAGCCAATAGTGACCAAATAAGTAAACTTTGCTTTCACAGGGCCGTTCTTGGAATTAAATTGTCATACCTTATACGTCCTGGGTATGACGTGAAACTGCATCCAACAGCAAGGCCTCTGATCAGGAGGTTTTGAGGAGCGTGGAACCACCTCTTAATTGCTGAGTCCATGGGTATGATGATAAACTGCATCCACATCCATGGGTATGATGGTAAACTGCATCCACGTCCATGGGTATGACAGTAAACTACATCTGCATCCATGGGTATGACAGTAAACTGCATCCATGTTCATGGGTATGATGGTAAACTGCATCCGCATCCATGGGTATGACAGTAAACTGCATCTGTGTTCATGGGTATGATGGTAAACTGCATCCGCATCCATGGGTATGACGGTAAACTGCATCCGCGTCCATGGGTTTGACGGTAAACTGCATCCGCGTCCATGGGTATGACGGTAAACTGCATCCGCGATCATGGGTATGGCGATAAACTACATGGTATGGTGTTAAGACTGTTTTTGAAAAATTAAAGTTGTCGGCTATACGGTTTTGGAAAAGTAGTATTACCAGCCATACGTTTTCAAAGGAATAATATTACCAGCAGTGTGTTTTTGAAAAATGATATTACCAGCCACGTTTTTGGAAAAATAATATTGCCAGCTATGCATTTATGGAAAAATAATATTACCAGCTATGCAATTTTGGAAAAATAATATTACCAGCTCTACTCTTTTGAAAAATAATATTTCCAGCTATACGTTTAATAAAAGAAAAATATTACCAGCTATATGTCTTTTAACAAAATCTTATTCAATGGAATTGTAACTGGAGTCAAAACACTGTGAAAGGATGAGGTTTTTTTAAAAAAAAAAAATAATAATGTTGCCAGTTATACGTTTTTGAAAAAAAATAATGTTGCCAGCTATACGTTTTTGAAAGAATGATGTTGCCAGCTGTGGGTTTTTGAAAAAAAAAATAATGTTGCCAGCTATATGTTTTTGAAAGAAATAATGTTGTAAGCTATACAAGAATCATTTTTGGCATAAAGTGACCACTAAGGTTGGAATGCCGTTAAACAAACAAACAAACAAATCATACCTTATATATATATATATATATATATATATATATATATATATATATTCCAAGAGAATTCCAATAAATTTCTTACCATGTATAAACACATTTTAAACCAACTATATTACGTCACCAACTTTCATAAAATCCATACTTAAAGAATCTAAGTCTACCTACTTACCTACTACTATTGCTGATGCTATGCACATTTTTGGAACCTCACATAGAACATCCCCAAATTAACATGTAGAAAATCACCATGCATAAATAAAAAACATGCCTGCAAAACACATATTCACAAGCAAATATACATTATCATCTGAATTCCACAAATACAAACTAGAATCATGATACACTTGCACACATAAATTTAAACATGAATACTAGATTACAAGACAAAATACATGTGAAGTTTGATTAACCAATGAAAAACAAACAACACAATAATTTAAAATACCAGAATTTTCTCTCTTTGACCCTCTGACAAACACTCCATCCACTCAACAGTATTAAACAACATATACCAGCCTGACATTTTTATGTTTATATATTCCTTTTATAAAAATGCCTTAAAATAATTGTCGGACTTTGTCCATTTCATAATATGTGACATCATTTGTTTACATTTGATACGCCATGTGCAGATATGAATGTACGTGAGAGATTCATAGAAGATTGTAGTTCAAATACAGTAAATTTGGCCTTGTTAACCGAACGCTCCTCTGTGGCCAAATTGGTTAAAGGCACGTCAAGCTAAACTGTTTATTATGAACAGAGCATTTACTTAAATATTTGTATCTATAAAAGGAATGTATAAACATAAAAATGTCTTAAAATGATTATCGGACTTTGTCTATTTCATAATATGTGACATGATATATATATATATATATATGATAAAAATATAGTTTTAAGGTATACTATATTTATGGGTTAATGTGCTCAATATCAAGGATAGAGCTTATGTAAATATAAAAGTGGATATTTACTGTCAAGAGCAATTCATTTTCTCTCCTATTTTTTCTCTCTGTACAGATTGAGCTTTTGCTTCTTAGTATCTAATCAGTAATAAATCTCAGCTAAGTAATTATGGCAAATACTTAATCTTTGATCAGATTTTATTTTCATCAAAGAACAAAAATTATTTATCTACTGTGGTCAAAGCAACTATAGTTGTCTCCCCTTCAAACTACTCAACTATAAAAGAAAAGATCAAAACTCACTTATGGCCAACAGTAAAAATAAAGTTTCACTACATGATTAAATGTTTGTCTGTTCTCTTTACATTTACTTTTTTTGTTTTTAAATTTATATACAGAAAATGATTTTTTTTTTAATAGACAAGATCTTAACCTTTTTAATAATGAAATAATTGGACATCATATCAAACATAATTACTGATGTGGTGAATTTAATCTATCCTTATGTGTTTCACATTTGTAACTTAGTAAAAAGAAATATCTAACTTCTCTATTTTACTGAAACAATTTCCTTGTTTCTACTTCAAATCATATTAACTGAAAGAAGATCGATTTTAACCAATATATATATATATATATATATATATTTTAAATAAACCAGGCCACTTTAAGGATCCATGTAATAAATTATTTCACCATAGCCCTTTTAAAGGACTGTGGATCATCAGGTTTACCAATACAGATTACCTAGTTTTTCATAAACTAAATATCTATATATCTATATATATATCTATATATATCTATATATATATATATATATATATATATATGATAATAATATATATAATAATAATGAATATTATATATATAATTAGAATTAGGCTGTCTCTCAAGAGTGCTCAACTGAAATATATTTACAAGAGCTTAATAATGTCATAATGATAATAATATATATAAATAAATATAATAATATAATAATAATAATAATATTACTATTATTATATATATATATATATATATATATATATATATATACGTATAGAGAAAGAAAACTGAAAGTAGTTGTCCTAGTTATATTTAAAAGATATACCTGACAGGTTATTTGAACAATAATTGAGAAAAATTTCAATGCTGTAATCTAGAAGCAGACAGAGAAAGCCATTTGTTTGAAGAGAGAATCACTCATTCTTTGAACAAGCATGATGAACTGGGGTGATGAATATAACATTTTGTGTGAGAAATTACAAGGAAAAATAATGCTTCTTATACATGTGTGGAGTGATGACGGAAATAAAAACCAAGACAGTCAATCTTCAAATGACAAAAAAAAATCCTTCTGGTTAATAAATCCTTTGAAAATAAATATTTAATATTTTTCAACTAATGGACCACGTTCTCACTGACAATGAAAAAAATGCTTTCTGATCACTTTGAAGAGTATTTAATTACTCTAGCTGGACAAAGCCAGTAAGGAATGGCAATAGTTCATGATACAGATTCTGTTACTCAGTCACCTTTCTTCCTCATCAAGCTATGTGACATTTACACTTTTCTTACCAAGCTACATGACACTTACACCCTTCCACTCTTCCTCAGTAATCTACATGACACTTACATTTTCCTCCTCACTTTCTCCCTTGCCTCTTTTTCACATATACACACAAAGAAATCACATTTCTTTTCATCTTAACAAACAAGGAACTTTAACACAAGAACTTTAAGAAACATTCATATATGCTGAGATACAAAACACAAAAATAAAAATATTTTGTATTTTTATATTTAAAAAAACCTTTTCTTTTGTGGGTTGATTCAAATCTGCAACACATGTATAAAGCATGATTCATACACAATCATGTAAAAAACAATAATTACACAAACTTAATCAGTCAGTCAGTTAAATGCCATATGTGATACACATTCTTTTGATTTATGACTGCCTAGGCAGAAGATTTTCCCACAGTAATTTGCCATTTCATTCAGCGGTAGACTGGTTGCAAACAAAGGCTACAGGATCCAGTTTGTCTTGCTATTCA